>CM038146.1:444850330-445309624 GCA_021437245.1 Aegilops speltoides | reverse complement strand
GTTAGCTTGGAGCGATGGCCGGGCGGCGGCTTACCGCTCAGGACGTGCCACGTGGCGGAGGTGGGCTGGAGGGCACCGGATTTGGAGGGGGAAGGCGGCGGCGCGGCCCCCGAGGTGGGAGGAGGTGGTGGCTGCGGGTAGGGGCACGGAAAAAGAGGAGGAGGGGGGTAGGACAACCAGATTTGGAAGGAGGGGGGTTTAAATAGGAAAAGGGGGCTAGGGTTTAGTCTCTAGGGGTTTAGGAGGGGTTTCCAGCCCCTCGGATCGCAATCGTGCGCTCCGGGCAGAGAGTGGGACTAGGTGGCTACAGGTGGGCTGTGAAGAATGCCTCGAGCTGAGAAGAGAGAGAAACAGAGCGAACCGGTGGCAGCTTTCGGATACCGAAAACGTCCGACGCTAGGCCGGCTATACCGCTGTTATAAATATAATGGTTGGGCTATCAAATGGACTCCGAATGCGACGAAACTTGACAGGCGGCCTGTCTACACTATAATAAGACCGCTCGACAAGTCTGATGCAATTCCAAGAACATTTAACACCCGCACACGAAAAGAGACAAGAGGGGGACGCCGGAGGACATAGGAGTGCCGGATTGCAAAACGGACAACGGGGAAAATGCTCGGATGCATGAGACGAACACGTCTGCAAAATGAAATGCACATGATGACATGATATGAAATGCAGATGATGACATGGCAAAATGCAACACGCAAACAAATGACATGGCAACAACGGCGAATAACTGGCAGACACCTGGCGCATCGAAACCGGGCCGTTACACAGGCCAGTCGGTGCAGTACGAGATGAGTACCCAATAGAGCACGGAGCCTATGTGGTGTTCACCAGTGTGGCTGACGATCGACGCAGCAGGCGGTTGCAGCAGCAAGAAGTGAATGCGGTAGCATCAGATACTCCAGAATTTATGCATTGGTCCGAGAAGCCTATCAGTTGGAGCAGAGCTGATCACCCAGAGGTGATGCCAAATCCAGGCTCCTACGCCCTGGTTTTGAGTGCCACCTTAGCCACAGATAGGCGGGCCACTCGCTTCTCGCGAGTGCTGATAGACGGAGGCAGTAGCATCAACATCCTGTACAAGGATACCATGGAGAAGTTAGGAATCAAGCAAAGACAGCTGCAGAGCAGCCGGACTGTGTTCCACGGCATTGTACCTGGCCTTTCCTGCTCACCAATCGGCAAGATCCTGATAGACGTCCTCTTTGGAGACAAAGATAATTTCCGCCGAGAGCCAGTTTGGTTTGAAGTGGTGGACCTCGAAAGCCCGTACCATGCGTTGCTTGGCCGACCTGCTTTGGCCAAGTTCATGGTGGTCCCCCACTATGCCTACTTCAAGATGAAGATGCCGAGTTCCAAGGGGATTCTGACCATAGCTGGCGACTACAGAAAGTCGTCCGCTTGCGCAGCTGAGAGCAGTCGGCTGGCCGAGTCCCTGGTGATCGCAGCTGAGAAGCGGCTTCTTGATCGGGTTGTGGCGATGGCCGGCAAGCAGCTAGAGATGCCGCTCGACCCCAAGGAGTCGGAAGCTGAGGGTTCGTTCAAGCCGGCCAAAGAGACGAAGAAGATACCCTTGGACCCGGAGCACCCAGAGAGGTACGCTGTCATAGGTGCAAACCTTGACAGCAAATAGGAAGGCGAGCTCGTTGATTTCCTCCGTGAGAATCGAGACATCTTTGCATGGTCCCCTAAAGACATGCCAGGTGTACCGACGGAATTCACCGAGCACAAGTTACATGTCCGACCTGATGTGAAGCCCGCCAGGCAGCCATTGCGCCGCCTGTCAGAAGAGAAGAGAAGAGTGGTTGGAGAAGAGATAGCCCGGCTCTTGGCAGCCGGCTTCATTATGGAGGTGTTTTTTTCCAGAATGGTTAGCAAACCCGGTCCTGGTGCTGAAGAAGAACAAGCAGTGGCGGATGTGTATTGACTACACAAGCCTCAACAAAGCCTGCCCCAAGGACCCGTTTGCTCTGCTGAGAATTGATCAGGTGATAGACCCCACAGCTGGATGCGAGCTATTGAGCTTCTTAGATGCATATTCAGGATATCACCAGATCAAGCTGAACCCGGCAGACAGACTGAAGACTGCCTTCATCACACCATTTGGAGCCTTCTGCTACCTGACCATGACGTTCGGCTTGAGGAATGCTGGCGCTACCTTCCAGCGTTTGCATGCAGAAGTGCCTCCTCAAGCAACTCGGCAGAAACGCCCACGTCTACGTGGACGATGTGGTGGTGAAGACGGAAAGGCGTGGAACACTGCTGGAAGACCTCAAGGAAACCTTTGAGAACCTGCACCAATTCCAGATCAAGCTCAAGCCTGAGAAGTGCGTCTTTGGAGTACCAGCCGGCCAACTCCTTGGCTTCCTGGTCTCTGAACGCGACATAGAGTGCAACCCTGTGAAGATCAAGGCCATCAAGATGATGGAGGTACCCAGCCGACTGCTAGATGTGCAGAAGTTCACCGGCTGCTTGGCGTCAATCAGCCGATTCATCAGTCGGCTGGGCGAGAAAGCTCTCCCCTTATACCAACTGATGAAGAAGACCACCTTTTTCGAGTGGAACCACAAGGCGGACGAAGCATTTCTCCAGTTGAAGAAGATGTTGACTACTCCCCCTGTGCTGGCGGCTCCGACTCTTAAAGAGCCCATGCTCCTATACATTGCCGCCACCAGTCGGGTAGTCAGCACAGTCATCGTAGTTGAGCGCAAGGAGGAAGGCAAGGCGCTCCCAGTCCAGAGACCGGTATATTACCTGAGCGAGGTATTGTCGACCTCCAAGCAGAACTACCCCCCACTACCAGAAGATGTGCTACGGCGTGCACTTTGCCGCCAAGAAATTGAAGCCCTACTTTCAAGAGCATCCAATCGCTGTGGTCTGCATAGCTCCATTGGCCGAGATCATTGGAAACCGAGACACTTCAGGCCGAGTGGCCAAGGGCCATAGAGTTGGCCCCCTACACCATCTACTACCAGCCCTGCACCGCCATCAAGTCGCAAGCGCTGGCCGACTTCCTCGTTGACTGGGCCGAGACCCGGTACCTGCCGCCAGCGCCTGACTCCACTCATTGGCGGATGCATTTCGACGGCTCCAACATGCGCACCGGCTTGGGAGCCGGCGTCGTCCTCACCTCCCCTAAAGGCGACAAGCTCAAGTATGCGCTGCAGATCCACTTCGCCACCTCCAACAACATCGCCGAATACGGGGCGCTCATTCACGGGCTCCGGCTTGCCAAAGAACTCGGCATTCGCCGGATCCTGTGTTATGGCGACTCCGATTTGGTGGTCCAGCTGTCATCTGGCGACTGGGATGCCAAAGATGCAAACATGGCGAGCTACCGTTTCGTGGTGCAGCAACTCAGCGGATATTTCGAGGGGTGCGAGTTCCTTCACGTGCCAAGAAATGTCAACGACCAAGCAGACACCCTGGCATGAATCGGCTCCACCCGTCAAGCAATACAATCCGGCGTCGCCCTTCAGCGCCTCCTCAAGCCGTCTATCAAGCCTTCACCAGAATTAGACTCCATTTTTGTGCCGGCTCCCCCCGAAGAAGTCGGATCCGACTCAAGAGCCCCAGCAGACGACACGAGAATTCTTACAGATGGCTCCAAGAGCGCCGTAGTCAAAGCCGGCCCGGGGACTGCGGCGACCAGTCCGAAGACTCCAGAGCTCGGCCCGAGGACTGCACCAGTCGACCCAGGGACTGCACCAGTCGGCCTGGGGACTTCAGCGATCCAACAAGCGGCCGCGGACTCCACCCCGCCGCCTCCCAGCCCAGCCGCCCTCGTCCAAGTTGCAGTGGTGGCAATTGAAGAAATAGCAGCACCCTCGTGGGCCTAAACCATCCTCAAGTTCCCAGTGAGCAAAGAGTTGCCAACCGACAAGTGCAACGCCGAGCGGCAGCCTACACCATAATCAACAGAGAGCTGGTCAGGCGCAGCATCACTGGTGTCTACCAGCGTTGCGTCGAACCAGAGCAAGGCCAAGCAATTCTCAAAGACATCCATCAAGGCGAGTGCAGCCACCATGCGGCCTCAAGAGCACTCATCGCCAAAGCCCTCCGACACGGTTTCTTCTGGCCAACTGCCCTAGAAGAGGCCAAGGAGTTAGTCCAAAAATGCAAGGGGGTGCCAGGAGTTCCGCTCCAAGCTGCTTCAGCCGGCTTCCGCACTCAAGACTATCCCCATCGCCTGGCCCTTTGCGGTTTGGGGCCTGGACATGGTGGGACCATTCAAGACGGCACGAGGCGGCCTAACTCATCTACTTGTCGTGTTGGACAAGTTCACCAAGTGGATCGAAGTAAAGCCCATCAAGAAGTTGAATGGTCTGACTGCAGTGACTTTCATCACCGACATCACGGTTTGGTACGGCATACCACACAACATCATCACCGGCAATGGCACAAATTTTGCCAAAGGCGCCTTGGCCCGTTTCTACGCGACGCAGGGCATCCGACTGGACTTAGCGTCCGTTGCCCATCCGCAGTCAAACGGCCAAGTAGAGCGAGCAAACGGCCTCATCCTGTCTGGCATGAAGCCTCGACTGGTCGAACCACTTGAGCGTTCCGCCGGCTGTTGGCTTGAGGAGCTGCCAGCCGTCCTCTAGAGTTTGCGCACAACTCCAAACATGTCAACCGGCTTCATGCCTTTCTTCCTCGTCTACGGCGCTGAAGCCGTCATCGCGACGGACATAGAGTTCGACTCCCCGTGAGTCACCATGTACACCGAGGAGGAAGCAGAAGAAGCACGTCAATACGGCGTCGATCTGCTGGAAGAGGGACGGCTGTTGGCACTCAGCCGGTCCAGCATCTACCAGCAGAGCCTGCGCCGATACTACAACAGGAAGGTCAGGCCGAGATCTTTCCAAGAGGGCGACCTTGTGCTCCGACTGATTCAGCGAACAGCCGGCCAGCACAAGCTATCAGCGCCTTGGGAAGGCCCTTTCATCATCAGCAAAGTGCTGGGCAACGACTCCTACTACCTGATCGACGCTCAGAAGCCCCGAGCACGCAAGAGAGACGTCTCCGGCAAAAGAGTCAGAACGGCCATGGAATGCGAATCTTCTCCAAAGATTTTACAGTTGATGCAGTATGTACCACGCTATCCTTTGTATTAAGTAGTGAGACTTCGGACCCCCCGAGGCGAGCTCGGGGACTGCCCTTTTTTGTTATCTGTTTGATAAGAATTATGCCTTCGAGTATGCTATTCTTTGTTACGCCGCTTGGCACCGGGTTCGACTAGTCGGCCCGGGGACTCGCCGCCTTGCGCTATGAAATGCTTCCTGCGGTCGGACAAGTAGTGTGCGGTGCCTAAGCCGTCTCCTGTCAGAAGCCACAGTTCGCAGAGCGACTGTTGGTGGGAAGTGAGTAAGGAAGAATGGGCGCCCACACGAAAAATGGATAAGGACCCAAAGCATAAACATAGCTCAAGCCGGCTTCCAGCCTCTCTTCGCAAAGTCGACTCTTGAGTAGTCATCTTGCCGCCTTCTATCCAACTTGTTAAAAGACTCTAAAAAAGGCCAAGTACTTGCCTTCCCTAAGGTAGCCAAGCATTTGACCCAGCGGTAGTCCGCAGAGCGGTTGTCCGTCTGGCAAGGTGGCGACTAAGGGAAGGCGGCAAAGGAAAAAGCCAAAAGAGCGATGAGCAAGGAAAGATAGAAGTTGGATAATATTTACATAACATAGGCCCTTGGCCGAATCTTCAGGCAGAAGTTCAAAATACACCCTGCGGGTGGAATTGTCCAAATTAACAAGTTTTTTCAAAGACTATTAAAATAGATAAAATAAAGGCCAGACGACAGCCTAAGAAGCGGCAGACGGGTTCGGAGGATCGGAAGAGACGGCGGTGTCAGGCACCGGGGCAACCGGCTGGGCAGTCTCGGCTTGATCGTCTCTGGTGGCAGCCGGCTCGGTCGGACGCGGCTCGTTGCTGGAGGTGCGGTCGAGCTGAGGCTGGTCGCCCGCTCCGTCTTCTGGCGCCTCTGTCTCGCCTCCATCTTCTGCCTCGCCTTCCTCCTCGGCGCTGGAGCCGATCACCTCCGCCGAGTACTCGTCGTAGTCCGGGTTCATCCCGAGCCACTCCGGCGGCACCTCCTCGCCGTTCGCGGCCCGCTCAGGGACAAAGACGCTGGTGTCTGTGTAGTCAGCAATCGCCACCGCACGCTCGACGAGGGCACCTTCCACAGCCACCAGCTCTGCCTGGGCCTCTGACCGGAATGCGGCCAGCTGGTCCAGGTCCAGCACCGGATACCACGCCTTGACGAATTCCAAGGCCCGGCGTGCTCCAGCCCGGGCCGAGGAACCCTTCCAGGCCTCAAGACGGCCAGCTGCGACCTCCAGCCAGTCGGCAGTCCAACTGGGAGTGCGCAGAGCCGGCATGTCTGGCCGCAGGGCAGCAATCACCTGGGCACCGGCACGTTGAAGCCGGCGCAGCAGCCGATGGGCCGGCCGCAGACGAGCCTCGATGCTCAGAAGCTGCTCGTCGATGGTCAGGGGGGCGTTGGCAGTGATCTCCATGCCATTTGCCCTCCGCGCCTCGTGATCAGTCTCGATGGCTCGAGAGACCGCCTGTGAGTGGCCAGGGAAGAAGTCTGCCAAAACAAAAAAGAAGCAAGACAAAGAATCAGGAGTCGGCCGGACTTATAGTCAGTGGCTCAAAGAAAGAAAGTAAAGAAACTCACCGTCAATGATGTCTTCGATCTCATGGAAGCCGGAGGTCAGCATTGCCTCCTTGTCGGTCCAGGAGGATCGCTCGCTTTCGAACTCAGCCAGGAGAGTGCTCTCTCTCTTCTCTGCCTCGTCCTGCGCCTTCTTAAGCAGTTCCTTCTGCTCCGCCAGCTGCGCTGCCAGCAGGTCGCGCTCTATGGCGAGCTTGCTGCACTCCTCCCCCTTGGCACGCAAGGCAGTGTTGGCCTCGCCCAACTGCTCCTGAAGAACGGCATTGGCCCCTGAAGAACAAACAAAGGAAAAATACGTTAAGTCGTCAATAAAGAAGGTCGCCGGGAAGATCCCGCCCGACTGCTCAGCAGTCGGCCAGAATCTCGGGGACTATAGCCCGCGGGTGCGCCAGTGCGCCCCCGCGAAAAAGAAGAAGGACTCACTCCGGCTCTCCGACAAGTCGGCGGTCCGCCTGCCCAGCTCCTCAATATTGCGGTTGAAGGCAGTGACGCGGAGGTTGTGATACTCCTGCAATAAATATTTCAGACAAAGATAAATATTTGGAACTCGCCAGATGGAGTTCCGGGCCGCCTGCTCAGCAGCCGGCCCGAAACTCGGGGACTACACCCAGTGGGTGCGCTGGCGCGCCCCCACAGAGAAGAACAAGAAAAACAAAGTCAAAGAAGAAAGCATACCCGGATAGCTGCTCGCGACGCCAGATGCGCCTTGGTGCAGCTCTGGATGGCGTCGCCCTCAGCTCGCAGCTTCGCCTGGACGTCCAGGAGTGCCTGGTTCAGCGGGCCGTTGCCGCCTCCTCGCAACCACCCAATGGGCGCGGTGCTCGTCGCCTCGGCGTCTGGGATGGCCGAGCTGGTGGCACCGGTCTCCAAGGGTCGTGGCGCCGAAGTCGCCTTCTCAAGGCAGCAGCGCGCTCGCGAGGCAACTTGAAGGAGCAGCTTCGCCACGGCCTCGTCTTCGGTCGGCGGCACCGGCGGCTCCCGCCGGCTGTTTGCCATGCGCGCTTCCAGACGATGGCGGAGGCGGCGGTGGCGGGGCGGCCATGTCTGACGTGGAGGCCTCGCCGCCGTCCTTCTCCATGATGGGGTTCTCCCCGCCGGCTGCCCCAGTCTGCCCCGTGAACTCCGAGGGCGGCGGTGCGGAGTTCAGCAGGATGACGAGCAATGCCGTTTGGCGGTGCGTGGTCTCCTCAGCCCGCCGTCTTGCTGCGACGGCGGCTTCGGCCTCTTCCAGCTTTCTTTGGGTGGAGGCCGCCGCCTTCTCGGCCTCCGCCTTCTCCGAGCGATCGGCCTCCTCCTCGTCGCGCTTCTCCTACGCGTTTTGCTCCATTGCCTCCCGGAGGTCGGCGGCGGGGTCAATCCGCTGAGTATTGGCGGACATCTCGGCCGACCCCATGACGGAGGGGACGGTGACCCTCTCGAGGGAAAGGGGGGCCCTGAAGCGAGGAAGGCATGTAAGAAATTATGACAAGATTCGACAGAAGACAACAAGTCAAAGACGGAGCACTTACGCAGAGACGAGTGGCGGCCTTTTTACTTCCTTGCGGAAGTGGTTGGCCTTCACGATCGCCTCCTCCCGCTTGGTCGCGGCGGCCGCCCCCTTGAACTTCTACGACTTGCCGCCGAGTGAACTTGGCCAGGCCCAGCGCTTCTTCACGCTGACTTGACCGGCCAAGCCGGTGGAGGAACTCGCGCCCGGCTGGCCGACCTTCGACTGGTGGCGTGGGGCGACTTCCCCTTCGGCGTCGTCGTCAGGCCAGTCGGCGAAGGTGGCCGAAGGCCTGAAGCCGCCTCCTGCTCCTCCTCCTCCTCCTTTGGCGTCGGTCTCCATCGCCGCCGCCCCCAAGTCGGGGTCATCGACGTCGCTCTCCGCTCGGTCGGGGATGAACTCACGGGGCGGTCCCATGGCGCCGGCCGAAGGCTGCATGAGGGGATTCTGACTCAAAGAAACCGAAAGAGATCAGAAGTCGGACTCGGCTACAAAATAAAATAGAGAAGAAAGAAAGATGACTTACCACAGGCGGGGGGTTGGCGCGTGAGTACGGCTCTTTGCCGAATTGCCAATCCGCCGCGAGCTCGTAGTTCGCGATGTGGTTCACCATGTTTGCCACCTCCGCGTGGGGCATGTCCCTAGTGCACATCCGACTCTGGTCCCGGTGGTCGCTCATCTGACTGATCAGATGAGGTCGGCCTTGGAGAGGGAGGACTCTGAAGGTGGCCAGCAAGTCGGCCCCGGACAGACCCTCCATTGCGTCAAGACTCGGAGTCATGTGACGGGCGGCACTTCTTGGTGTCGGCGTCTTGACCGGTGGGACCAGCTGGGGAGCCTCCTAGCCGGCGCGCCGGCTTCGTAGTGCGGCAGATTGACCTAGTCGCCTTCTAGGGCGATGTTCTTCACGTAAAAATATGACTGCTGCCACATCTTCACCGACTTGATTAGTGGGATGGCGGGGAACGGATTGTCGGCTGCCGTTCTCCGCATCGCGATGAAGGCTCCGCACTGGGCCGGCACGCCGGCGACGTGTGTGCCGAGCTTGGATTGGAAGAATTCTCCCCACAGCTTGATGGTGGGGAGAACACCGAGAAAACCCTCGCACAGGGTGGCGAAAGCGGCCAGCAGCACCACCGTATTCGGAGTAAGGTGGTGTGGCTGGAGCCTGTGGAAGTCCAAGAACAAGCGGAAGAAGCCGCTCGCCAGCAGCCCCAGGCCGCGCATGAGGTGAGAGCGGCGATATCTCCCTCGCCGGCGCCGGTGATATCTCCCGCTCGTCCTCCTCCGGCGCCGGCGATATCTCCCTCGCCGGCGCGGCGCGGGCTCGCACGAGGTTTGCACCGGGGAGACGGCGCGTCTTGCGAAGAAGCTCGATGTGGTCGTCGTCCACCTCAGAGCCGTCCCACACGCCGGAGCGCACGACAGGGGGCGCGGTGGCGGAGGAAGAGCTCATCGCTGCGGGCGCAGGGTGGTTCGGCACGGCAGCGGCAAGAAGGAGAGGAAGCGAGAAGAAGAGGCAAGAGGAAGCAGGGGAGCATGGAAGAATGGGCGCGCGTGCTTCGCCGTCCCGCTCCCCCCGCCTACTTATAGGCCGATAGGCTCAGAAGCCGATGGGGCGGGCGTGGGATTAACTGCGCACAGGACCCCACGCCCCCCATGATTTACCCCACGAAGTTACTGCACGCAGTAACAACGTGGGAACCCCAACCGTCCGCTCGACCGCAATGGATCCGTTCGCGTGCCGAGGCGCGGTAGTGGCGGGCCCCGCCTGATAGCTTGTCCCGTCGCGCGCGTGGATGGGCAGACTGTCCCTGCCGCGTGGCACCGCGCGAGGGGTCCGCAACGGGCAGCTGTGGGGAAGTGTATCAGGCACGCCGCCTGGATCCCGCCGCGACTTGCGGACTCTTTAAGGGCCAAGACGGCCCCCTACAGGTCCGGCTCCAGCTAGTCGACCCAAAGGAAGACGGCGAGCAAGGCCCAGATTCTACCACCAGAAGAATGAAGCTATTGAGGCCCCACGACGTATCACCCTCGGAGCCTCACCAGCTTCGGGGACTACTGTCGGAGTAATGGGTCACGGGTAGGCTAACCTGAGTCCCAGAACCTTTCAAGACATTGGGGTAGGCTGCGCCCCTCGAGTCCCATAAGCCGACTCCAAGATAAGCCGACTCCCAGAGGCAACTCCAAGATAAGCCGAGTCCCAGAGGCGACTCCAAGATAACCCAAGTCCCAGAGGCGACTCCAAGATAGGTCGAGTCCCAGAGGCGACTCCAAGATAAGCCGACTCCTGGCCGGCGGCTTCCGGAGGAGCCGACTATAGGGAGTCGGCCCGCGACTCCAACCACCCCGCACCGAAATGGACGGGACGGGGAACGACCGTCGCGCGGCCCATTCCCGCCCCGTTTACCGAGGGCAGGTATGGTCACAGTGCATCGCACTGGCGGAGATCTTTGTCCGGCGCGGCACTGTTGCCATGCCAGCCCTAACAACAGCCCCTGGGGGCGGAGCCCTGTGCCCACGACGGCCTGTCTGTACGACCCAGAGACGGCGGGTCCCACTCATCGGCGGGAGTACAGAAGACGGCGAGAGCGCCACAAGATGGACCCGTTGGGAGTCGGCACCCCGGAGTCGGCTGGCCCCTCCCACGGGCCCCATGCGCCATTAACGAAACACGACGGGGAATGGCAATAGTTATCGCCCGTCAGGCGGCGGCACTGTTGCCATGACCCCATGACCAAGCCAGCGTCATTAGAGGCGCGGCTATAGTAATCCGCAGCCGGCAAGACCCGCCCGCGGCGGACAAGGGCTGTCGGGCCCGTACCAGGCAAGTTGGCGGGGCGCACCAGTCAGCGGGCCCCAGTAGTCGGCGGAGAAGACGGCGGCCTGAGAGACAGACGGCTGGGACCCGCGCCCAGCCAATTTTACCATTGTACCCCTGGGGGGTAGGCCTATATAAACCCCCCAGGGCATCCATGCAAAGGGTTCGAATCCATTAGCACTAGACCAGATCATATAGGAAGGAGAGAGCTAGCCTTGCCTTCTCCTACATCCAGATACAGCTCAAGGAGCAACTTTGTACTCACTTTGCCTTAGTGACCACGCGGAGACCCCGCAGAGCAGCAGTAGGGGTGTTATCTCCTCAGAGAGCCCTGAAGCTGGGTAAGATCCGCCGGCGTGCATGTCTTCGCCTCATTCCGTTTCCAGGGACCGGCGACGTTCTACTCGCCCCCACCATGATAAGCCATCCTTTGGCATATGTCGCACCCAACCCCCGACAACATGTATATCACATATACCTTGGTTCACCTTGCCATTATTCTTATCCGCCAAATACTTGGGGCAGTTCCGTTTCCAGTGACAAGTCCCTTTGAAGTAGAAGCACTCAGTCTCAGGCTTAGGTCCATACTTGGGCTTCTTCACTTGAGCAGCAACTTGCTTGTCGTTCTTCTTGAAGTTTCCCTTCTTCCCTTTACCCTTTTTCTTGAAACTGGTGGTCTTGTTGACCATCAACACTTGATGCTCTTTCTTGATTTCTAGCTCCACATCCTTTAGCATTGCGAAGAGCTCGGGAATTTTCTTATCCATCCCTTGCATATTATAGTTCATCACGAAGCTCTTGTAGCTTGGTGGCAGTGATTGAAGAATTCTTTCAATGACACTATCATCAGGAAGATTAACTCCCAGTTGAATCAAGTGATTGTTATACCCAGACATTTTGAGCATATCCTCACTGACAGAACTATTCTCCTCCATTTTGCAGCTGTAGAACTTATTGGAGACTTCATATCTCTCAATCCGGGCATTTTCTTGAAATAATAACTTCAACTCCTGGAACATCTCATATGCTCCATGATGTTCAAAACGTCATTGACATCCCGGTTCTAAGCCGTATAGCATGGCACACTGAACTATCGAGTAGTCATCAGCTTTGCTCTGCCAGACGTTCATAACATCTGGCGTTGCTCCTGCAGCGGGTTTGGCACCAAGCGGTGCTTCCAGGATGTAATTCTTCTGTGCAGCAATGAGGATAATCCTCAAGTTACGGACCCAGTCCGTGTTGTTGCTACCATCATCTTTCAACTTAGCTTTATCTAGGAACGCATTAAAATTTAACGGAACAACAACGCGGTCCATCTATCTACAACAACATAGACATGCAAAATACTATCAGGTACTAAATTCATGATAAATTAAAGTTCAATTAATCAAATTACTTAAGAACTCCCACTTAGATAGACATCCCTCTAATCATCTAAGTGATCATGTGATCCATATCAACCAAACCATGTCCGATCATCACGTGAGATGGAGTAGTTTTCAATGGTGAACATCACTATGTCGATCATATCTACTATATGATTCATGCTCGAACTTTCGATCTCGGTTTTCCGAGGCCATGTCTGCATATTCTAGGCTCGTCAAGTTTAACCCGAGTATTCCGCGTGTGCAAAACTAGCTTGCACCCATTGTATGTGAACGTAGAGCTTATCACACCCGATCATCCTGTGGTGTCTCGGCAGGATGAACTTTCGCAACGGTGCATACTCAGGGAGAACACTTGTACCTTGAAAGTTAGTGAGAGATTATCTTATATTGCTACTGCCGAACTAAGAAAAATAAGATGCATAAAGGATAAACATCACATGCAAACAATATAAGTGATATGATATGGCCATCATCATCTTGTGCCTTTGATCTCCATCTCCAAAGCACCATCATGATCACCATCGTCACCGGCACGACGCCTTGATCTCCATCGTAGCATCGTTGTCGTCTCGCCAATTATTGCTTCTACGACTATCGCTACCTCTTAGTGATAAAGTAAAGCAATTACATGGCGATTGCATTTCATAAAATAAAGTGACAACCATATGGCTCCTGCCAGTTGCCGGTAACTCTGTTACAAAACATGATCATCTCATACTAAAAAATTTAGCATCATGTCTTGGCCATATCACATCACAACATGCCCTACAAAAACAAGTTAGACGTCCTGTACTTTGTTGTTGCAAGTTTTACGTGGCCGCTACAGACTGAGCAAGTACCGCTCTTACCTACGCATCAAAAACACAATGATTTTTCGTCAAGTGTGTTGTTTTAACCTTCAACAAGGACCGGGCGTAGCCACACTCGATTCAACTGAAGTTGGAGAAACTGACACCCGCCAACCACCTGTGTGCGAACCACGTCGATAGAACCAGTCTCGCATAAGCGTACGCATAGTGTCGGTCTAGGCCGCTTCATCCAACAATACATCCGAATCAAAGTATGACAGGCTGGTAAGCAGTATGACTTTTATCACCCACAACTCATTTGTGTTCTGCTCGTGCAGATAACATCTACGCATAGACCTGGCTCGGATACCACTATTGGGGAATGCAGTAATTTCAAAAAAATTCCTACGCATACGCAAGATCTATCATGGTGATGCATAGCAACGAGAGGGGAGAGTGTAGTCCACGTACCCTCGTATACCATAAGCGGAAGCGTTATGACAACGCGGTTGATGTAGTCGTACGTCTTCACGATCCGACCGATCCTAGTACCAAAAGTACGGCACCTCCATGATTTGCACACGTTCATCTTGGTGCGTCCCACAAACTCTCGATCCAGCTGAGTGTCGAGGGAGAGCTTCGTCATCACGACAGTGTGATGACGGTGATGATGAAGCTACCGGCGCAGGGCTTCGCCTAAGAACTACGACGATATGACCGAGGTGGAATATGGTGGAGGGGGGCACCGCACACGGCTAAGACAATGATGAACTTGTGTGTCTATGGGGTGCACCCCTCCCCCGTATATAAAGGAGGGTAGGAGGGGGAGGGTCGTCCCTGTCTATGGCGCGCCCTAGGGGAGTCCTACTGCCAACGGTAGTAGGATTCCCCCCTTCCAAGTAGGAGTAGGAGAGGAAGGAAGGAGGAGAGAGGGGGGAAGGAAAGTGGGGTTGGCCCCCATCCCAATTCGGATTGGACTTGGGGGGGGGGGCTCCCCCTACTAGGCCGCCTCCTCCTCTCTCCCACTAAGGCCCATACACTCTGGGGGGGGGGGGGTTCCGGTAACCTCTCGGTACTCCGGAAAATGCCTGAACTCACCGGAACCATTCCAATGTCCAAACATAGCCATACAATATATAGATCTTTATGTCTCGACCATTTCGAGACTCCTCGTCATGTCCATGATCACATTCGGGACTCTGAACAACCCTTGGTAGATCAAAACACATAAACTCATAATACCGATCGTCACAGAACGTCAAGCGTGCGGACCCTACGGATTCGAGAACTATGTAGACATGACCGAGACCCACCTCCAGTTAATAACCAATAGCGGAACCTAGATGCTCATATTGGCTCCTACATATTCTATGAAGATGTTTATCGGTCAAACCGCATAACAAAATACGTTGTTCCCTTTATCATCGGTATATTACTTGCCCGAGATTCGATCGTCGGTATCTCAATACCTAGTTCAATCTCGTTACCGGCAAGTCTCTTTACTCATTCCGTAATTAATGCATCATCTCGCAACTAACACATTAGTCACATTGCTTGCAAGGCTTATAGTGATGTGCATTACCGAGAGGGCCCAGAGATACCTCTCCGATAAACGGAGTGACAAATCCTAATCTCGATCTATGCCAACTCAACGAGTACCATTGGAGACACCTATAGAGCACCTTTATAATCACCCAGTTATGTTGTGACATTTGGTAGCACACTAAGTGTTCCTCCGGTATTCGGGAATTGCATAATCTCATAGTCATAGGAACATGTATAAGTCATGAAGAAAGCAATAGCAACATACTAAACGATCAAGTGCTAAGCTAACGGAATGGGTCAAGTCAATCACATCATTCTCTAATGATGTGATCTCGTTAATCAAATGACAACTCATGTCTATGGCTAGGAAACTTAACCATCTTTGATTCAAGGAGCTAGTCAAGTAGAGGCATACTAGTGACACTCTGTTTGTCTATGTATTCACACATGTACTAAGTTTTCGGTTAATACAATTCTAGCATGAATAATAAACATTTATTATGATATAAGGAAATATAAATAACAACTTTATTATTGCCTCTAGGGCATTTTTCCTTCAGAAATCAAGAAGGAACATCAAGTGTTGATGGTTAACAAGACCACTTGTTTCAAGAAAAAGGGCAAAGGGAAGAAGGGGAACTTCAAGAAGAACAGCAAGCAAGTTGCTGCTCAAGTGAAGAATCCCAAATCTGGACCTAAGTCTGAAACTGAGTGCTTCTACTTCAAAGGGACTGGTCACTGGAAGCAGAACTGCCCCAAGTATTTTGCGGTTAAGAAGGATTTCAAAGTGAAAGGTATATTTGATATACATGTTATTGATGTGTACCTTACTAATGCTCGTAGTAGCGCTTGGGTATTTGATACTGGTTCTATTGCTCATATTTGCAACTCGAACAGGGGCTACAGATTAAATGAAGATTGGCCAAGGACGAGGTGACGATACACGTGGGAAATGGTTCCAAAGTCGATGTGATCACCATCGGCACGCTACCTCTACATCTAGCTTCGGGACTAGTTTTAGATCTGAATAATTGTTATTTGGTGCCAGCATTATGCATGAACATTATATCTGGATCTTGTTTGATGTGAGACGGTTATTTATTTAAATTGGAGAATAATGGTTGTTCTATTTATATGAGTAATATCTTTTTTGGTCATGCACCCTTGATGAGTGGTCTATTTTTGTTGAACCTCGATTTTAGTGATACACATATTCATAATATTGAAGCCAAAAGATGCAAGGTTAATAATGATAGTGCAAGTTATTTGTGACACTACCGTTTAGGTCATATTGGTGTAAAACGCATGAAGAAACTCCATGCTGATGGACTTTTGGAATCACTTGATGCTTGCGAACCATGCCTCATGGGCAAGATGACTAAAACTCCATTCTCCCAAACAATGGAGCGAGCATCTGAGTTGTTTGAAATAATACATACTAATGTATGTGGTCCAATGACTGTTGAGGCTCGCGGCGGGTATCGTTATTTTTTGACCTTCGCAGATGATTTGAGCAGATATGGGTATATCTACTTAATGAGACATAAGTCTCAAACATTTGAAAAGTTCAAATAATTTCAGAGTGAAGTGGAAAATCATCGTAACATGAAAATAAAATTTCTAAGATCAGATCGTGGAGGTGAATATTTGAGTTATGATTTTGGTCTTCATTTGAAACAATTTGGAATAGTTTCGCAACTCACGCCACCTGGAACACTAGAGCGTAATGGTGCGTTTGAACGTTGTAACCGTACTTTATTAGATATGGTGCGATCTATGATGTCTCTTACTGATTTACCACTATGATTTTGGGGTTATGCTTTAGAGACGATTGCATTCATGTTAAACAGGGCACCATTTAAATCCATTGAGACGAGACCATATGAACTGTGGTTTGGCAAGAAACCTAAGCTATCGTTTCTCAAAGTTTGGGACTGTGATGCTTATGTGAAAAAGGTTCAACCTGATAAGCTCGAAACCAAATCGGAGAAATGTGCCTTCATAGGATACCCAAAGGAGACTGTTGGGTACACCTTCTATAAAAGATCCAAAGGCAAGATATTCATTGCAAAGAATTGGTCCTTTCTAGGGAAGGAGTTTCTCTTGAAAGAAGTGAGTGGGAGGAAAGTAGAACTTGATGAGGTAATTGTACCTCCTCCTGAATTGGAAAGTAGTTCATCACAGAAATCAGTTCCAGTGATTCCTACACTAATTAGTGAGGAAGCTAATGATGATGATCATGAAACTTCAGATCATGTTAGTACCAAACCTCGTAGGTCAACCAGAGTAAGATCCGCACCAGAGTGGTACGGTAATCCTATTCTGGAGGTCATGTTACTTGACCATGACGAATTTACGAACTATGAGGAAGCGATGATGAGCCCAGATTTCGTGAAATGGCTTAAGGCCATGAAATCTTAGATGGGATCCTTGTATGAGAACAAAGTATGGACATTGGTTGACTTGCCCGATGATCGGCAAGCCATAGAGAATAAATGGATCTTCAAGAAGAAGACTGACGCTGACGGTAATGTTACTGTCTACAAATCTCGACTTGTTGTGAAAGGTTTTTGACAAGTTCAAGGAGTTGACTACGATGAGACCTTCTCACCCATAGCGATGATTAAGTCTGTCCAAATCATGTTAGCAATTGCCGCATTTTATGATTATGAAATTTGGCAAATGGATGTCACAACTGCATTCCTTAATGGATATCTTAAAGAAGAGTTGTATATGATGCAACCAGAAGGTTTTGTTGATCCAAAAGGGGCTAACAAAGTGTGCAAGCTCCAGCGATCCATTTATGGACTGGTGCAAGCCTCTCGGAGTTTTAATATACTCTTTGATAGTGTGATCAAAGCATATGGTTTTATACAGACTTTTGGAGAAGCATGCATTTACAAGAAAGTGCATGGGAGCTATGTAGCATCTCTAATATTATATGTGGATGACACATTGTTGATTGAAAATGATATAGAATTTCTTGATAGCATAAAATGATACTTGAATAAGAATTTTTCAATGAAAGACCTCGGTGAAGTTGCTTATATATTGGGCATCAAGATCTATAGAGGTAGGTCAAGATGCTTAATTGGACTTTCATAAAGCACATACCTTGATAAAGTTTTCAAGCAGTTCAAAATGGATCAGTCAAAGAAAGGGTTCTTGCCTATGTAACAAGGTGTGAAGTTGAGTCAGACTCAATGCCCAACCACTATAGAAGATAGAGTGAAAATGAAAGTCATTCCTTATGCCTCAGCCATAGGTTCTATCATGTACGCAATGTTGTGTACGAGACCTGATGTGTGCCTTGCTATTAGTTTACCAAATTAATCCAGGAGTGGATCACTGGACAGCGGTGATGTCTACTATGCAATTTTATTCTTGTAGACACATGATGGACCTCCAAGCGCAGAATTTTGTAGGATAGTAGCAATTTTCCCTCAAGTGGATGACCTAAGGTTTATCAATCGGTAAGAGGTGTAGGATGAAGACGGTCTCTCTCAAACGACCCTGCAACCAAATACAAGAAATCTCTTGTGTCCCCAGCACACCCAATACAATGGCAAATTGTATAGGCGCACTAGTCGGCGAAGAGATGGTGATAAAAGTGTAATATTGATGGTAGAAATATATTTTTATAATCTGAATAAATAAAAACAGCAAGGTAGAAAATAGTAAACGGGCACAAAAATGGTATTGCAATGAATGAAAATGAGGCCTAGGGTCCATACTTTCGCTAGTGCAATCTCTCAACAGTGCTAACATAGTTGGATCATATGATTATCCCTCAAAGTGCAGCAAAGAATCACTCCCGAGTTCCTATTAGCAGAGAACAAAAGATAGGAATTGTTTGTAGGGTGGGAATCCACCTCAAAGCTATTCTTTCTGATCAATCTATCCTAGAGTTCGTACTAGAATAATGCAAGCTATTCTTTCCGTTCGATCTAATCAAGAGTTCATGCTAAGATAACACCAAAGCATATTCATATTCATAATACTCAATCCACTCAAGGAACTACAAAGAGACCCCAAAGTTTCTACCGAAGAAAAACGTGCATCAACCCCTATGCATAGATTACCCCAATGTCACCGCAGGAATCCGCGAGTTGAATGCCATAACATATATCAAGTGAATCAATAAGATACCCCAGTTGTCACCTCAAGTATTCATATTGCAAGACATATATCATGTGTTCTCATCTCTGAATATTCAATCCTACAAGACAAAACTTCAAAGGGTAAAGATTCAATTCATCATAACAAGAGTATAGAGGGTAGAAACATCATCTGATCCGATTATATTAACAAAGCACATGATATAGATCACGAGAGAGAGAGAGAGAGAGAGATCAAACACATAGCTACTGGTACAAACCCTCAGCCCCGAGGGTGGACTACTCCCTCCTCATCGTGGTGCCGCCGGGATGATGAAGATGGCCATGGACGATGATTCCCCCCTCCGGCAGGATGCCGGAGCGGGGTCTAGATTGGGTTTCGCGGATACAGAGACCTTGCGGTGACGGAACTTCTGATCTAGGTCTACCCCGAGGGGTTTCAGAATATTTGGGAATTTATAGTGCAAAGAAGGGGTATAGGAGGCCACCGAGGTGGACACAACCCACCTGGGCATGCCAGGGGGCCCCAGCGTGCCCTTGTGGGTTGTGCCCTTAGGGCACCCACAGGTGCTTCTTTGGCCCATCGGGAGTCTTCTGTCCCAAAAAAAATCTCCAAAAAGTTTCGCGTTGGTTGGACTCCGTTTGATGTAAAAAACAAGCAAAAAACAGCAACTGGCACTAGGCACTGGGTCAATAGGTTAGTCCCAAAAAATGATATAAAGTTGCTATAAAATGATTGTAAAACACCCAAGAATGATAACATAACAGCATGAATACTTCATAAATTAAAGATACGTTGGAGACGTATCAGCATCCCCAAGCTTAATTCCTACTCGTCCTCGAGTAGGTAAATGATAAAAGAAATAATTTATGAAGTTTGATTGCTAGCAAAGTGCATAAGTTTGATCAATGATTATTTCAATCACTTTTCCTAGCATCATAACAGCAATTTTTTTCTCATAAAACTTCTCATGCTATAGTGGCAACCAATTCACATGTTAAGGTTCAAACAATGAACTCTCTTGAAACTCAACAACCTATGTTCTTAGTCACCAAGCAATTGCAATTCAACTTATTCAACAGAGTTTAAGTAACATCTCCACATACTCAACCATCATATAGTCTTCTATGATTGCTAACACTCAGCGCATACACATGAGCAAAACGTCTCAACCGAACACATAGAAAGATAGGGGCTTATTGTTTTGCCTCCCAACATATCCACCTCAAGGGTGATGTCAACAATAATAACTCATGCTACCCATATTCAACTGGACATATGTGCCTAGATCTTTCCTCACCACATGATGCTTGCCAAAAGAGAAAAATAAAAAGGAATATAGAGAAAAACTTTGACTCTTTGCATAAAAGTAAATACTAAAAAGTAAAAGATAGGCCCTTCGCTGAGCGAAGCAGAGGTTGCCATCCGCTTATTTGTTTGTGTGCTCAATTCCTTAGTGCAAAAGAACGTCACATTATATTGCCCCTTTTGATAGCATCCTTTATTATGTAGTCCATCTCTTTTATTGCTTTGCCATCACAAGTTCGTACAACGCTCAATTTTCTCTTACACTAAATGATCTAACACTTCCAGAAGCAATTTTTATTGCCTTATTGCACCGATGAAAGCTTACTTGAAGGATCTTGCTCAATCCTTAGGTAGGTATGGTGGACTATTGAAAATAATATTTGGGTTTAAGGGTTTTTGGATGCACAAGTAGTGTCTCTACTTGGTGCAGAATTTTTGGCTAGCAAAGATGGGGGGCAAGCACCACATGTTGAAGGATCTATGACAATATGACTTCTATGTGAATATGAACAAACATAAATCATTACGTTGTCTTCCTTGTCCAACATCAACAATCTTGGCATATAATATTTTGATGAGGGCTCACAATCACAAAAGATTTCCATGATAGTGTATTTGCATGTAAAAGTTCTCTTCCTTATACTAATTATTCGTGAATTGCTTGTATGACCAATATTGTGATTGTCAAGCCTCATAAGATTTCACTTTCTAAACCCAATGTGAAGCTACCACTAGGCATGATATGATTTCAACTTCATGATATTCAATTTATTCAACAATTTACTCATAGGATATAAGTGAAGCACAAGAGTAAATGACAAGCTACTCCACAAAGATATAAGTGAAGATCAAGCGAGTAGTTATGTAAATGGGTAGCTATGTGAGGACTCTCTCTTATTTAAAACTTTCAGATCTTAGTATTTTATTAAAAAAGCAAGCAAAATAAAATAAAATGACATTTCAAGAATAGCACACATCATGTGAAGAAGCAAAAACTTAGGCTCAACCGATACTAACCGATAGATGTTGAAGAAGAAAGGTGGGATGCCTACCGGGGCATCCCCAAGCTCGAGCTTTTGTATCTCCTTAATTCCTCTCATAGCACGGTTTTCCTAAATATCAAAAGCTGCATCCACACAAAACTCAACAATAACTCAAGAGATAAGTTAGTATAAAGTATAAACCAATGCAAAAACCTTATCATTCTCTACTGTAGCAAATCACAAAAATTATTATTCAACATTGCATACTAAATGCCTCTGCATATTTAATACCCCTATCTCAAATAGAATCATTAAACAAGCAAACACATGCAAACGTAACAGCAATCTGCCAAAACAGTACAGTCTATAAAGAATGCAAGATTCATCATACTTACCTAACTCCAAAAATTATGAAAGTCTACCACACTGCAGAAAATTTATCAGAGCTTATTATGCAAAAAAAAATCAACAGTTTATCACAGTATGACTTTTCTAGGGAGTTTTTGCAACAACGGTAAACTTTCTGTTTTCAAACAGCAACATGTAGACTTGTAAAATAAGCATAGTAAAGGCTATCCTTGACATTTTTGTTGAAATGAAAGATGCAAAACTTTATTATAAGTAACAAAAAGCAAATCCTAACAAAATAAAATGATGCTCCAAGTAAAACTCATATCATGTGACGAATGAAAACATAGCTCCAAGTGAGGTTACCGATAATGTTGGAGACGAACGAGGGGATGCCTTCCGGTGCATCCCCAAGCTTAGTTGCTTGGATCTTACTTGGATATTAACTTGGGGTGCCTTGTGCATCCCCAAGCTTAGGGTGTTGTCACTCCTTATTCTCCTCATATTGATGTCTCACCCAACACTTGAAAACTTCAATCACACAAACCTTAACGGAACTTCATGAGATAGGTTAGTATGATAAAGAGCAAACCATTTCACTTTTGGTACTGTCAAAGACAAGATTCATAATTGTTTCCGCACAATGCCTACTGTAGCATAACATTTCCACAATTTATATTGAGCAATATAAGTCATAGAAACTAGAAAACAAACAAACTATGCATTGAAAACAGAATATGTCAAAAACATAACAGTCTGTAATTATCTGGACTCAAAGCATACTTCTGCTACCCAAAAACTTATGACATAAATTGGACCACGTGAGAAATTTTTATAATAAACTTCTGCAAAAAGAATCAACTCAATATCACTCTTCTGTTAAAAATGACACTTACTTTCATGAGCGCAAAAGTTTCTGTTTTTCAGCAGGGTCAAATCAACTATCACACCCAATATGATCCCAAAGGCTTTACTTGGCACTTTATTGAAACTAAGCAATAAGACATGATCAATACAGTAGCATAATCATGTGAACAAACAAAAATTGTAAGTAAAAGTGTTGGGTTGTCTCCCAACAAGCGCTTTTCTTTATGCCTTTTAGCTAGGCATGATGAGTCAATGATGCTCACCTAAAAGATAAGAATTGAAACACAAAGAGAACATCATGCATCATAAGTTCCTCTTTCATAATAATTTTTAGTAGGATAACGAATAGATTCATCAATATAACTATTACATAAAGCATTCTCTTCATGATCCATAAGCATAGAAAATTCATTACTCTCTATGGCATACATGTCATCATAATAATCATCATAGAAAGCAACTTTATTGCCATAGTCAATTGAAGCCTCTTCCAAAATAGTGGATGTATCACTAAGAAAAGTCATGACCTCTCCAAATCCACTTTCATCAATATTGTAATAAGATCCAACACCCTCCAAAATAATGGGGTCACTACTACCTACAGTTGACACTCTACCAAACCCACTTTTATCAATGTAATCATCATAAATAGGAGGCATGATACCATCAAAATAAGTTTGATCATTCAAAGTAGGGGGAGTAAAAAGATCATATTCATTAAACATAGCCTCTCCAAGCTTGGGACAAACATTAATTTCAGCAAATAAATTCTCAAACTTGCCATTCTCATCAAACATAGCATCCCCAAGCTTGTGGCTTGGCATATCCTCAGCATAATCATTCTCATCGTTAAGTATGAATGGCACCAATGGTATAACAATTGCTATCATCATAATTTCCCAAGTTGGTGCCAAAAATATTTCCAAGATCAAAAGAAGTATCATTATCTCCCAATCATAATCATCACAACAAGCAATAGGCATAACAAAATCATCATCAAGTTCCTCATCTTCCACAATAGTTTTTGATTCATTTTCACGGGGCACAACAATAATAGGAACAACATTATATAGGATAGATACCTGTTTACCTCTCTTCTTTCTTCTTTTCTTCTTCTTCACCTCATCAAGTGTGGGTTCATTAAATCTTTTCAAGCTTCTTATTGATGAGATTGGTTGTATAAGAAGCTCCTCCGCGTTACCTGATTCATCATAATAAACACTAGGAGGGTTTTGGGAAATATTTTCCCTTTCATTAGTACTCTCTTCATATTCTATTTTTTCTTGACTTTAGGTAGTTGGCAAAACATCGGACAAAACATATAAATTTCCTCTAGATCAAAATCAAGAAATCTATCAAGATTAAATTTTGGAATATCCTTAGTTATACGTTTCATTTCTTCATACCTCAAAAGAAGACTAAGCTCTTTGTGATGCTCAAGGGTAATAGAGTTATCACAATTTTTGGACACTATTTGATCATGAAAGAATCTACATTGGAGATTTAAATGACCATGTTCATTGCAAAGTTCACAAGGATGGTCGAAAAAAATTACATCTTTCAGCACAATCATCTAGACTCTCTTGCAACATTTTTGTTTCCAAATATTTTTGCTTCTTACAAAATCTATCTTCCCTTTTTGGTGTGCAAAGGCACTCCCAATTCACTCCGCAAAAAGTGACATGCTTATAAGAAACATTTTCGCCATGACTTGTGCAATCATCATTAGCATTTTGGATATTCAAAGAATTCACACTAACAACATTGCAATCATGCTCATCATTCAAATATATTGTGCCAAGCATTTTATTGACTTCTTCTTCTAACAATCGAGCACAACTTTCCGAACCATCATTTTCAAGAAAGATATTATAAAGATGATCAATAATATGATGCAACCAAGATTCCATTTTTTAGTTTTATTTAATAGACAAAACTAGTGATAAACAAGAAACTAAAAGATTCAATTGCAAGATCTAAAGATATATCTTCATGCACTCACCTGCCCGACAACGATGCCAGAAAAGAGCTTGATGTCTACTACGCAACTTTATTCTTGTAGACACGTGTTGGGCCTCCAAGAGCAGAGTTTTGTAGGATAGTAGCAATTTTCCGTCAAGTGGATGACCTAAGGTTTATCAATCCGTGAGAGGTGTAGGATGAAGATGGTCTCTCTCAAATGACCCTGCAACCAAATACAAGAAATCTCTTTTGTCTCCAACACACCCAATACAATGGCAAATTGTATAGGTGCACTAGTTCGGCAAAGAGATGGTGATAAAAGTGTAATATTGATGGTAGAAATATATTTTTATAATATGAATAAATAAAACAGCAAGGTAGCAAATAGTAAACGGGCCTAAAACAGTATTGCAATGATTGAAAATGAGGCCTAGGGTCCGTACTTTCGCTAGTGCAATCTCTCAACAGTGCTAACATAGTTGGATCATATGATTATCCCTCAAATTTCAGCAAAGAATCACTCCCGAATTCCTATTAGCGAAGAACAAAAATTAGGAATTGTTTGTAGGGTACGAAGCCACCTCAAAGCTATTCTTTCCGATCAATCTATCCTAGAGTTCGTACTAGAATAACACAAGCTATTCTTTCCGTTCGATCTAATCAAGAGTTCATACTAAGATAACACCAAAGCATATTCATATTCATAATACTCAATCCACACAAGGAACTACAAAGAGACCCCAAAGTTTCTACCGGAGAAAAACATGCATCAACCCCTATGCATAGATTACCCCAATGTCACCGCGGGAATCCGCGACTTGAATGCCATAACATATATCAAGTGAATCAATAAAATACCCCAATTGTCACCTCAAGTATACATATTGCAATAAAATACCCCAATTGTTCTCATCTCTGAATATTCAATCCGACAAGACAAAACTTCAAAGGGTAAAGATTCAATTCATCATAACAAGAGTATAGAGGGTAGAAACATCATTTGACCTGACTATATTAACAAAGCCCATGATATGGATCACGAGAGAGAGAGAGAGAGAGAGAGATTAAACACATAGCTACTGGTATAGCCCCTCAGCCACGAGGGTGGATTACTCCCTCCTCATCGTGGTGGTCGCCGGGATGATGAAGATGGCCATCGTTGATGATTCCCCCCTCCGGCAGGGTGCCGGAATGGGGTCTAGATTGGTTTTCGAGGATAGAGATACCTTGAAGCGGCAGAACTTCTGATCTAGGTCTACCCCGAGGGTTTCAGAATATTTGGGAATTTATAGTGCAAAGAAGGGGTACAGGAGGCCACCGAGGTGGGCACAACCCACCTGGGCACGCCAGGCGGCGCCCCTGGCGCGCCCTGGTGGGTTGTGCCCCCCTCGGGGCACCCCTAGGTGCTTCTTTGGCCAATTGGGAGTCTTCTGGCCCAAACAAACTGCAAAAAGTTTCGCGTTGTTTGGACTCCTTTTGATATTGATTTCCTGCAATTAAAAAACAAGCAAAAAAAGCAACTAGCGCTGGGCACTGGGTCAATAGGTTAGTCCCAAAAAATGATATAAAGTTGCTATAAAATGATTGTAAAACACCCAAGTATGATAAAATAACAGCATGAATACTTCATAAATATAGATACATTCACTACTAGGGAAAAGCCTAGCAGCAGCGCGGGTTTTGGGCCTATTAGTAGCGCGGGGGCCGGCGCTACTAATAAGGCGCTACAGCTAACTTATAGCAGTAGCGCGGGTACGACCCGTGCTACAACTAACGTATAGCAGTAGCGTGGAAAACGCGCACTACTACTAATTTGTAATCTCTGAATTTTTTTTGAATTTTTTCAAAAAAAATTTGATTTTCCCCCCTAATTTTCAAATTTCTGAATTATTTTAACCTCAAATCTCTAATCACCCATCATCGCTGCTAAATTTACTCTCTAATCACCCCTCATCATTCCAAATCATCTAACTTCTCGGACGGTCACCCATCCTCTCACTACTCCAGCCTGAGCACGCTTAACTTACGGGTTCTATTCTCCCTCGTTTCCAAGTCTGCACTTGTTGTTTTCCTGACAATAGTAAGATGTCAATCCTATTAACCTCAGGAATTTAGCTTGAGCATGTACTGACACATTTCACTATTTGAGTTTGAAACTATTGTTCTAAAAAATTAGTAACACTAATATTTCTTGAATAATTAGTTTGACCACAGTTTGACCAGATTTGACCATAGTTTGACCATAGTTTGACCAGATTTGACCAAAATTCAAAAAAACTAAAATAATTATTTAGTAACACTAATATTCTTGAATAATTAGTTTGACCATAGTTTGACCAAATTTAACAAAAATTAAAAAAAAACTATTTTTTTTGAATTTTTTTGCCTCCAGATCTTAAAAGCCCCATAACTTTTTTTCTGTTAGGTTTTTGAGGATTTTAAAAATGTTTAACGGGGTTCCCAACAACTAAATTCAGATGTAACTTTTCGAGTAGATGATTTTTCATATAAAAAACTTTTTCATCCGAGTTCGTATGCAAAAGTTATGGCCATTTTACAAATTTCCAGAGAGATTTTGCAAATAAAGTCAAAATTCATATTTGTAAATTTTCCCAACAACTAGACCACATATCACATGGGAAACTTATTTTCTTTTATTTTTTTGACATTTTTATCATTTTCTTTTATTTTTTTAAAAACTAAAAAGGCGGTCCATGGGGGGGTAGACTTTGACAAATAGGCCATACCCCATGCTACTACTATGGCAGACGATTAGTAGTAGCGAGGGGTAAAAACCCGCGCTACTGCTATCAACTTAGCAGCAGCGCGGGTTTATAACCATCGCTACTACTATGGCATGGTCCAGGGGCCACTTAGTAGTAGCAAGGGTTAAAAAACCGCGCTACTGCTATCAACTTAGTAGTAGCGAGGGTTAAAAACCCGCGCTACTACTATGGCATGTCCCGGGGGGCACGGTAGAGACCGCTTAGTAGTAGCGAGGGTTATAAACCCGCGCTGCTCCTATCAACTTAGTAGTAGCGAGGTTTAAAAACCTGCGCTGCTAGTAAGTAGCAGTAGCGAGGGTTTTTAACCCTCGCTGCTGCTAAGATTCTGTGTATAGGCTTTTCCCTAGTAGTGATTGGAGACGTATCAAGCGGTCAAGAACATCTTGAAATACCTGAAAAGGACCAAGGATATTTTCTCGTTTATGGAGGTGACAAAGAGCTCGTTGTAAATGGTTATGTTGATGCAAGCTTTGACACTGATCCGGATGACTCTAAGTCACAAACGGGATACATATTTATATTGAATGGTGGAGCTGTCAATTGATGCAGTTCCAAGCAAAGCGTCGTGGCGGGATCTACTTGTTAAGCAGAGTACATAGCTGCTTTGGAAGAAGCAAATGAAGGAGTCTGGATGAAGGAGTTCATATCTGATCTAGGTGTAATACCTAATGCATCGGTTCCAATGAAAATCTTTTGTGACAATGCTGGAGTAATTGTCTTGGCGAAGGAATCCAGATTTCACAAGAGAACCAAACACATCAAGAGACGCTTCAATTCCATCCGCGATCAAGTCAAGGAGGGCGACATAGAGATTTGCAAGATACATACGGATCTGAATGTTGCAGACCCATTGACTAAGCCTCTCTCACGAGCAAAACATGATCAACACCAAGACTCCATGGGTGTTAGAATCATTACTATGTAATCTATATTATTGACTCTAGTGCAAGTGGGAGACTGAAGGAAATATGCCCTAGAGGCAATAATAAAGTTGTTATTTATATTTACTTATATCATGATAAATGTTTATTATTCATGCTAGAATTGTATTAAACGGAAACTTAGTACATGTGTGAATACATAGACAAACAAAGTGTCCCTAGTATGCCTCTACTTGACTAGCTCGTTAATCAAGGATGGTTAAGTTTCCTAACCATAGACATGTGTTGTAATTTGATGATCGGGATCACATCATTACAGAATGATGTGATGGACAAGACCCATTCATTAGCTTAGCATTAATGATCATTTAGTTTTATTGCTATTGATTTCTTCATGACTTATACATGTTCCTATGACTATGAGATTATGCAACTCCCGAATACCGTAGGAACACTTATTGTGCTATCAAACGTCGCAACGTAACTGGGTGATTATAAAGATGCTCTACAGGTGTCTCCGATGGTGTTTGCTGAGTTGGCATAGATCGAGATTAGGATTTGTCACTCCGAGTATCGCAGAGGTATCTCTGGGCCCTCTTGGTAATGCACATCAGTATAAGCCTTGCAAGCAATGTAACTAATGAATTAGTTGCGGGATGATGTATTATGGAACGAGAGTAAAGAGACTTGCCGGTAACAAGATTGATCTAGGTATGAGGATACCAACGACCGAATCTCGGGCAAGTAACACACCGATGACAAAGGGAACACCGTATGTTGTTATGCACTTTGACCGATAAAGATCTCTGTAGAATATGTAGGCGCCAATATGAGCATCCAGGTTCCGCTATTGGTTATTGACCGGATATGTGTCTCGGTCATGTCTACATAGTTCTTGAACCCTTAGGGTCCGCACGCTTAACGTTCAACGACGATCTGTATTATGAGTTATGTGATTTGATGACCGAAGTTTGTTCGGAGTCCTGGATGAGATCACGGACATGACGAGGAGCCCCGAAATGGTCGAGAGGTAAAGATTCATATATTGAAAGGTTATATTCAGACACCGGAATGGTTTCGGGAAGTATCGGATGTGTTTCGGTGTACCGGTGGTTACGGGAACCCCCCGGGGAAGTAATGGGCCTTATTGGGCTTTAGTGGAAAGGAGAGAAGGGCCACAAGGGGAGGCAGTGCCCCCTCCCCCCATGGGCTGGTCCGAATTGGACTAGGAAGGGTGGCGCCCCCCTCTTTCCTTCTCCCCTCTTCCTCCTTCCCTCTCTCCCTCTTGTTGGAATAGGAAAGAGGGGGGGGGCGGTGTTGGGGATTGCAATATTTCAAAAAAATTGCCTACGATCATGGAAGATCTATCTATGTGATGCATAGCAAAAAGCGGGAGAGTGTGTCCATGTACGCTCGTAGACGGAAAGCGGAAGCGTTAAGTAACGCGGTTGATGTAGTCGACCGTCTTTGCGATCCAACCGATCAAGTATGAACGCACGGCACCTCCGCGATCTGCACACGTTCATCTCGGTGACGTCCCTCGAACTCTTGATCCAGCTGAGGCCGAGGGAGAGTTTCGTCAGCACGATGGCCTGATGACGGTGATGATGAAGTTACCGATGTAGGGCTTCGCCTAAGCACTACAACGATATGACCGAGGTGGAAATCTGTGGAGGGTGGCACCGCACACGGCTAAAACAATCAACTTGTGTCTATGGGGTGCCCCCTCCCCGGTATGTAAAGGAGTGGAGGAGGGGGAGGTCCGGCCTCCTAGGGCGCGCCCCAAGGGTGGTTTCCTAGTCCTACTTGGAGTAGGGCGCGCACCATATCTAATAAAGTGCGGTTATGATGTTTGGACACACCATTACGCTGTGGTTTTCTAGGTGGCATGAGTTGCGAAACTATTCCAAATTGTTTCAAATGAAGACCAAACTCATAACTCAAATATTCACATAAGCATCACAGCCCCAATTTTAAGATACGACAACTTGGGTTTCTTGCCAAACCATAGTTCATAAGGTGTCGTCTCAACAGATTTAGATGGTGCCCTATTTAACGTGAATGCAATGAAGGAAATATGCCCTAGAGGCAATAATAAAGTTATTATTTATTTCCTCATATCATGATAAATGTTTATTATTCATGCTAGAATTGTATTAACCAGAAACATGATACATGTGTGAATACGTAGACAAACATAACGTCACTAGTATGCCTCTACTTGACTAGCTCATTAATCAAAGATGGTTATGTTTCCTCACCATAAACATGTGTTGTCATCCGTTAGCCTAGCACTTGATCGTTTAATATGTTTCTATTGCTTTCTTCATGACTTATACATGTTCCTGTAACTATGAGATTATGCAACTCCCGTTTACCGGAGGAACACTTTGTGTGCTACCAAATGTCACAACGTAACTGGCTGATTATAAAGGAGCTCTACAGGTGTCTCCGAAGGTACATGTTGGGTTGGCGTATTTCGAGATTAGGTCTTGTCACTCCGATTGTCGGAGAGGTATCTCTGGGCCCTCTCGGTAATGCACATCACTATAAGCCTTGCAAGCAATGTAGCTAATGAGTTAATTACGGAATGATGCATTACGTAATGAGTAAAGAGACTTGCCAGTAACGAGATTGAACTAGGTATTGGATACCGACGATCGAATCTCGGGCAAGTAACATACCGATGACAAAGGGAACAACGTATGTTGTTATGCGGTTTGACCGATAAAGATCTTCGTAGAATATGTAGGAGCCAATATGAGCATCCAGGTTCCACTATTGGTTATTGACCGAGAATAGTTCCAGGTCATGTCTACATAGTTCTCGAACCTGTAGGGTCTGCACGCTTAACGTTACGATGACTGTTTTATTATGAGTTTATAAGTTTTGATGTAACGAAGGTTGTTCGGAGTCCCGGATGTGATCACGGACATGACGAGGAGTCTCTAAATGGTCGAGACATAAAGATTGATATATTGGAAGCCTATATTTGGATATCGGAATGGTTCCGCGTGAAATCGTGATTTTACCAGAGCACCGGGGGGTTACTGGAACCCTCCCGGGGGTTATTGGGCCTTCATGGGCCCTAAGGGAGAAGAGGAGAGGAGGCAAGAGGTGGGCTGCGCCCCCTCCCCTCCCTAGTCCGAATAGGACAAGGAGAGGGGGGCGGCGCCCCCGTTTCCTTCCCCTCTTCCTTCTCCTTCCCCCTTTCTCCTTCTCCAACTAGGAAAGAAGGGAGTCCTACTCCCGGTGGGAGTAGGACTCCCCCTTGGCGCGCCGTCCTTGGTCGGCCGCCCCCTCCCCCTTGGCTCCTTTATATACGGGGGCAGGGGGGCACCTCTAGACACACAAGTTGATCTTCGTGATTGTTCCTTAGCCGTGTGCGGTGCCCCCCTCCACCATATTCCACCTCGGTCATATCGTTGCGGTGCTTAGGCGAAGCCCTGCATCAGTAGAACATCATCATCATCACCACGCCGTCATGCTGACGGAACTCATCCCCGAAACCCTGCTGGATTGGAGTCCGGGGATCATCATCTAGCTGAACGTGTGCTGAACTCGGAGGTGCGGTACGTTCGGTGCTTGGATCGGTCGGATTGTGAAGATGTACGACTACATCAACCGTGTTGTCATAACGCTTCCGCTTACGGTCTACGAGGGTACGTGGACAACACTCTTCCCTCTCGTTGCTATGCATCACCATGATTTTGCGTGTGCGTAGGAATTTTTTTGAAATTACTACGTTCCCCAACAGTGGTATCAGAGCCTAGGTTTTATGCCTTGATGTTATATACTTATATGCACGAGTAGAACACAAGTGAGTTGTGGGCGATACAAGTCATACTGGTTACCAGCATGTCATACTTTGGTTCGGTGGTACTGTTGGATGAAGCGGCCTGGACCGACATTACGCGTACGCTTACACGAGACTGGTTTTACCGCCGTGATTTGCACACAGGTGACTAGCGGGTGTCTGTTTCTCCAACTTTAGTTGAACCGGTTGTGGCTATGCCCATTCCTTGCGAAGGTTAAAACAACACTAACTTGACAAACTATCGTTGTGGTTTTGATGCGTAGGTAAGAACGGTTCTTGCTCAGCCTATAGCAGCCACGTAAAATTTGCAACAACAAAGTAGAGGACGTCTAACTTGTTTTTGCAGGGCATGTTGTGATGTGATATGGTCAAGACGTGATGCTATATGGTTGTCGCTTTATTGTATGAAATGCAAATGCCCTGTAATTGCTTTACTTTATCACTAAGCGGTAGCAATAGTCGTTGAAGCAATAGATGGCGCAACGACAACGATGCTACGATGGAGATCAAGGTGTCGCGCCGGTGACGATGGTGATCACGACGGTGCTTCGGAGATGGAGATCACAAGCACAAGATGATGATGGCCATATCATATCACTTATATTGATTGCATGTGATGTTTATCCTTTATGCATCTTATCTTGCTTTGATTGACGGTAGCATTTTAAGATGATCTCTCACTAAAATTATCAAGAAGTGTTCTCCACGAGTATGCACCGTTGCGAAAGTTCTTCGTGCTGAGACACCACGTGATGATCGGGTGTGATAGGCTCTACGTTCAAATACAACGGGTGCAAAACAGTTGCACAGCGGAATACTCAGGTTAAACTTGACGAGCCTAGCATATAACAGATATGTCCTCGGAACACGGAGACCGAAAGGTCGAACGTGAATCATATAGTAGATATTTTCAACATAGTGATGTTCACCATTGAAACTACTCCATCTCACGTGATGATCGGACATGGTTTAGTTGATTTGGATCACGTGATCACTTAGATGACTAGAGAGATGTCTGTCTAAGTGGGAGTTCTTAAGTAATATGATTAATTGAACTTAAATTTATCATGAACTTAGTACCGATAGTATTTTGCTTGTCTATGTTTGTTGTAGATAGATGGCTCGTCTTTGTTGTTCCGTTGAATTTTAATGCGTTCCTTGAGAAAGCAAAGTTGAAAGATGATGGTAGGAATTACACGGATTGGGTCCGTAACTCGAGGATTATCCTCATTGCTGCACAAAAGAATTACGTCTGGAAGCACCGCTGGGTGCTAGGCCTCTTCTTGATGCAACCGACGATGTTAAGAACGTCTGCGCGAGCAAAGCTGGTGACTACTCGATAGTTCGATGTGCCATGCTTTACGGGTTAGAACCGGGTCTTCAACGACATTTTGAACGTCATGGAGCATATGAGATGTTCCAGGAGTTGAAGTTAATATTTCAAGCAAATGCCCGGATTGAGAGATATGAAGTCTCCAATAAGTTCTATAGCTGCAAGATGGAGGAGAATAGTTCTGTCAGTGAACACATACTCAAAATGTCTGGGTATAATAATCACTTGATTCAACTGTGAGTTAATCTTCCTGATGATAGTGTCATTGACAGAATTCTTCAATCACGACCACCAAGCTACAAGAGCTTCATGATGAACTATAATATGCAAGGGATGGACAAGACTATTCCCGAGCTCTTCGCAATGCTAAAAGCCGCAGAGGTAGAAACCAAGAAGGAGCATCAAGTGTTGATGGTCAACAAGACCACCAGTTTCAAGAAGAAGGGCAAAGGGAAGAAGAAGGGGAACTTCAAGAAGAACAGCAAACAAGTTGCTGCTCAAGAGAAGAAACCCAAGTCTGGACCTAAGCCTGAGACTGAGTGCTTGTACCGCAAGCAGACTGGACACTGGAAGCGGAACTACCCCAAGTATTTGGCGGATAAGAAGGATGGCAAAGTGAATAAAGGTATATGTGATATACATGTTATTGATGTGTACCTTACAAATGCTCGCTGTAGTACTTGGGTATTTGATACTGGTTCTGTTGCTAATATTTGCAACTCGAAACAGGGACTACGGATTAAGCGAAGATTGACTAAGGACGAGGTGACGATGCGCGTGGGAAATGGTTCCAAAGTCGATGTGATCGCGGTCGGCACGCTACCTCTACATCTACCATCGGGATTAGTTTTAGACCTAAATAATTGTTATTTGGTGCCAGCGTTGAGCATGAACATTATAACTGGATCTTGTTTGATGCGAGACGGTTATTCATTTAAATCAGAGAATAGTGGTTGTTCTATTTATATGAGTAATATCTTTTATGGTCATGCACCCTTGAAGAGTAGTCTATTTTTATTGAATCTCGATAGTAGTGATACACATATTCATAGTGTTGAAACCAAAAGATGCAGAGTTGATAATGATAGTGCAACTGCCGTTTAGGTCATATCGGTGTAAAGCGCATGAAGAAACTCCATACTGATGGACTTTTGGAATCACTTGATTATGAATCACTTGGTACTTGCGAACCATGCCTCATGGGCACGATGACTAAAACGCCGTTCTCCGGAACTATGGAGCGAGCAACTGATTTGTTGGAAATCATACATACTGATGTTTGTGGTCCAATGAATAGTGAGGCTCGCGGCGGGTATCGTTATTTTCTCACCTTCACAGATGATTTGAGCAGATATGGGTATATCTACTTAATGAAACACAAGTATGAAACATTTGAAAAGTTCAAAGAATTTCAGAGTGAAGTGGAAAATCATGATAACAAGAAAATAAAATTTCTACGATCTAATCGTGGAGGAGAATATTTGAGTTACGAGTTTGGTTTACATTTGAAACAATGCGGAATAATTTCGCAACTCACGCCACCCGGAACACCACAACGAAATGGTGTGTCCGAACGTCGTAATCGTACTTTACTAAATATGGTGCGATCTATGATGTCTCTTACTGATTTACCGCTATCGTTTTGGGGTTATGTTTTAGAGACGGCTGCATTCACGTTAAATAGCACACCATCAAAATCCGTTGAGACGACGCCTCATGAACTGTGGTTTGGCAAGAAACCAAAGTTGTCGTTTCTTAAAGTTTGGGATTGCGATGCTTATGTGAAGAAACTTCAACCAGATAAGCTCGAACCCAAATTGGAGAAATGTGTCTTCATAGGATACCCAAAAGAGACTGTTGGGTACACCTTCTATCACAGATCTGAGGGCAAGATTTTCCTTGCTAAATTCGGATCCTTTCTAGAGAAGGAGTTTCTCTCGAAAGAAGTGAGTGGGAGGAAAGTCGAACTTGATGAGGTAACTGTACCTGCTCCCTTATTGGATTGTAGTCCATCACAAGAACCGGTTCCTGTGACAACTACACCAATTAGTGAGGAAGCTAATGATATTGATCATGAAACTTCAAATCAAGTTTCTACTGAACCTCGTAGGTCTACTAGAGTAAGATCTGCACCAGAGTGGTACGGTAATCCTATTCTGGAAGTCATGTTACTTGACCATGGCGAACCTACGAACTATGAGGAAGCGATGATGAGCCCAGATTCCGCAAAATGGCTAGAAGCCATGAAATCTGAGATGGGATCCATGTATGAGAACAAAGTATGGACTTTGGTTGACTTTCCCGATGATCGGCAAGCCATTGAGAATAAATGGATCTTTAAGAAGAAGACTGACGCCGATGGTAATGTAACTGTCTATAAAGCTCGACTTGTTGCGAAAGGTTTTCGACAAGTTCAAGGGGTTGACTACGATGAGACTTTCTCACCCGTAGTGATGCTTAAGTCTGTCCAAATCATGTTAGCAATTGCTGCATTTTATGATTATGAAATTTGGCAAATGCATGTCAAAACTGCATTCTTGATTGGATTTCTGGAAGAAGAGTTGTATATGATGCAACCAGAAGGTTTTGTCGATCCAAAAGGTGCTAACAAAGTGTGCAAGCTCCAGCGATCCATTTATGGACTGGTGCAAGCATCTCCGAGTTGGAATAAACGCTTTGATAGTGTGATCAAAGCATATGGTTTTATACAGACTTTTGGTGAAGCTTGTATTTACAAGAAAGTGAGTGGGAGCTCTGTAGCATTTCTAATATTATATGTAGATGACTTATTATTAATTGGAAATGATATAGAATTTCTAGATAGCATAAAGGGAAACTTGAATAAAAGTTTTTCTATGAAAGACCTCGGTGAAGCTACTTACATATTGGGCATCATGATTTATAGAGATAGATCAAGACGCTTAATAGGACTTTCACAAAGCACATACCTTTATAAAGTTTTGAAAAAGTTCAAAATGGATCAGGCAAAGAAAGGGCTCTTGCCTGTATTAGAAGGTGTGAAATTGAGTCAGACTCAATGCCCGATGAGGGAGTCCTAGACTAGGGGGTGTCCGGATAGCCGGACTATCATCATCGGCCGGACTCCAAGACTATGAAGATACAAGATTGAAGACTTCGTCCCGTGTCCGGATGTGACTTTCCTTGGCGTGGAAGGCAAGCTTAGCGATACGGATATGTAGATCTCCTACCATTGTAACCGACTCTGTGTAACCCTAGCCCTCTCCGGTGTTTATATAAACTGGAGGGTTTAGTCCGTAGGACAGACAACCATTACAACAATCATACCATAGGCTAGCTTCTAGGGTTTAGCCTCCTTGATCTCGTGGTAGATCCACTCTTGTACTACCCATATCATCAATATCAATCAAGCAGGAGTAGGGTTTTACCTCCATCGAGAGGGCCCGAACCTGGGTAAAAACATCGTGTCCCTTGTCTCCTGTTACCATCCGCCTAGACGAACAGTTCGGGACCCCCTACGCGAGATCCGCCGGTTTTGACACCGACATTGGTTCTTTCATTGAGAGTTCCTCTGTGCCGTCACCGATAGGAAGGATGCCTCTTCCTGTCTTTAAAGACGGAACCATCACCAAAGGAGCTTTGGTCGCCGGCCAAACTATCCGGCTAGGTGGTTTTCTTATGACCGCCTGTTCGGCCACCGCTTCAACGACGACCTCTCGGGTCATCGAAAACAATCTTCATGTCAACTCGGAATTCGCCGAGTAGCTGGATTCAACAGAGCTCTTGTCCGTAAATGAGCTCTTGGACCGCATCGCCGCCCTGGGAGTCGCTACAGACTACAATCAGATTGGGCTTAAAACCGATCTGAGAGAGATTAACTCTCCCCAGGTGACCCACCACATTGCGGTGGTAGAGGAACGACGCGGTGAATCTTCTTCTGTATTGAAAACTAGTCATGTCCGGGCTCCCGAACCCTCCATGCCGGATTTCCGCGGAGGGACGGACGTCGATAAAGCACTGAACCTAAAGTCAGGCATCGGACCAGACTCGTTGGACAACGTCCAGCAATCCAAGCTTCCAAATTCGGAAACTTTCCGGCCCTTGAGCCTCGAGATGGGTAGGGTTCCGAACTTAATTCCACCCACCCACCTTGACATATGCGATCTATCTCAAATCCGGCAAGAGCCCGCCGAAACAGTACATCATTAATGGGCCAGATTCCTCCTGGTTATGGATAGGATAAAGGACTGCCGTGAGGAAAACGCAATTTCAATTTTCTGCAATAATTGCACGGACGAGGGAATATTGAACGCCATAAGTCATCGCGAAATTACACGCTTCGCCGATCTGGCGTCCATAGTACGAAAGTACTGTGCGATGGAGAGTTTCCGGAAAACCGAAACTAAGTTTTGGGACAATCCGGCCCCGAATACAACCCTAGTCCGAAACAAAAGGGTGCATCACACTCAGGCACCAGGTACAAAAACCAAAAAGCAAAAACCCCATAAAGGGCACGGAACCGTACTGGAGGGATGGCTCAGCGAACCCTGTAAAATTCACAATATAGAAAGCGCCACTCCAACACATAGCCTTCGAGCATGTTGGATACTGCGGCAGGTGGCCAAAAGTGGCGAAGAGCTTCTAGCCCCGGAGAGCCACTCCAACAGTACCAGTACGGTGTCAATAGTCTTCGAGACTTTCGCATCAAATAATATGCGGAAACGAACAATCCGCAGCCCCGCCGAAGTCTACCAAGTAGCAACAACAAATCCATGGAGCGACACGACCATCACCTTCAACGCCAGCGATGAACCTAAATTCCGAACAGCTCGAGCACCAGCCGCATTGGTCCTCAGTCCGATAGTGGACGGCTTTCGCCTTACCAAGGTACTCATGGATGGCGGCATCGGATTAAACCTCATCTACGAGGAAACTCTTCAAAAAATGGAAATAGACTGGAGCCGCAATGAGCGAAGCAGCACAACCTTTAGAGGAATAATCCCTAGCCGGGAAGCACGCTGCACTGGAAAAATCACACTTGATGTGGTGTTCGGCTCGCCGGACAATTATAGGTCCGAAGAGGTCACGTTCCAAGTGGCCCTGTTCAGCAGTGGATATCACGCTATATTAGGACGGAGGCATTCACAATTTTCAAGCCATACCCCATTACGGGTACATGAAGCTTAAGATGCGGGCCGGCGGAATAATCACTCTCGTTAGTGATCCGGACACAGCACTCCGCGCCGAAAACAAAACAGCCGCATTAGCCCTGGAGGCACTATCCGAAGCCCTAGCTGCAGAGGAACTCACTGCGCTGCGCTCTACGGTGAATAGGGATGATGTGATACTCGATAAGAGATCCAAGTCCACCTCCTTTAAACCAGCTGACGAAATAGTCAAGTTTCAGGTCCATCCAACGGACCCAACAAAGACGGCCTCCATCGGGGCACAGTTAAACCCCGATGTAGACGCCGCACTACGAGAATTCCCGGGAAAATTGGGACATCTTTGCCTGGCATCCTTCAGATATGCCAGGAATCCCACGCAGATAGGCAGAACACAACCTCAACATCCTAAAGGGATTCAAGCCAGTCAAACAGGCTCTTCGGCAATTTTCTGAACCCAAAAGATAGGCAATGGGAGAGGAGCTAGCCAAACTACTGGAAGCCGGATTCATCAGAGACATCAAACATCCGGACTGGCTAGCAAACCTGGTAATAGTACCAAAGAGGATAAATCCTCGCGCCTATGTGTCGATTTTAAAGACCTCAACAAGGCCTTCCCAAAGGATCCCTTCCCCCTTCCCCGCATCGACCAAATAATCGATGCTACCGCAAGGCACGATTCATTGTGCTTCCTTGACGCATACTCCGGCTACCATCAAATTAAGATGGAGGAGGCGGACCAAGCCGCAACGGCATTCATCACTCCATATGGACCATTCTGCTTTAACACGATGCCCTTCGGACTCAAAAACGCCGGCGCAACATATCAGCGCATGATTCAGACATGTCTGGCTACCCAGATCGGCAAAATAGTAGAGGCATACGTAGACGACGTAGTCGTCAAAACCAAACATGTCGAAACTCTAGTAGATGATTTGAGGCTCACATTCGACAACCTCCGAGCATATGACATCAAGCTGAATCCGGAAAAATGCGTCTTCGGCGTACCAACCGGGAAGCTCCTGGGCTTCATTGTATCCAGTAGAGGAATTGAAGCAAACCCAGCCAAGATCAAAGCTCTGTCACAGCTGGATATTCCAAAAGACCTCAAACAAATACAAAAATTGACTGGATGCGTGGCGGCCTTAAGCCGCTTCATCTCCCGTTTGGGAGAAAAGGCACTGCCCCTTTATCGCCTCCTCAGGCGCACCGAACAATTTGAATGGACGGATGCTGCCACCGCCGGACTCGAAGAAATAAAAGCCATATTGCCAACAAATCCGGTCCTAGCTGCGCCTAACCTAGGCGAACCAATGTTGTTATATATCGCGGCAACACATCAAGTTGTAAGCGCAGTGCTCGTCGTCGAACGAGAAACAGAAGGGCATAAATTCCCTCTTCAAAAACCAGTGTACTACGTATCCACTGTCTTAACCCCCTAAGTCCCGTTACCCGCACTATCAAAAGATAGCGTACGCGGTGTTCATGGCATCCCGGAAGCTCCGACACTACTTTCGAGAATGTTCGATAACAGTGGCCTCCGAAGTGCCCCTCAACGACATTATAAACAACCGCGATGCGATGGCAGGATCGCAAAATGGGCCATCGAGCTATTACCATTCGATATAACTTACAAACCTCGCCGAGCCATAAAGTCGCAGGTCTTGGCTGACTTTGTCGCTGAATGGACTGAAGCCGAACTCCCTAAAGAGTATGGCGCATACTCCAATTGGATTATGCATTTTAACGGCTCCAAAATGTTGGCCGGTTTGGGGGCTGGCGTCGTATTGACGTCCCCAACCGAGGATACAGTCCAATGCCTACTCCGGATAATGTACACGGACTCCAACAACGCAGCCGAATACGAGGCCCTCCTACATGGCCTCCGGATGGCAATCTCCATGGGCATTCAATGCCTAGAGGTGCGCGGGGATTCAAACCTTGCAATATCCCAAGTAAATGAAGACATTGACGCCAAGGATCCGAAAATGGCAGCCTATCGTAAAGCTGTCCTAAAAATGTCATCTCGGTTCGAAGGACTCGAATTCCACCATGTAGCCAGGGATAATAACCAAGCAACTGACGTATTGGCACGCATCGGCGTGAAACGCGACGCTGTCCCTCCAAACATCTTCCTGGAACAACTCTTTAAGCCATCCGTACTATGGGAAGAGGAGTCCGGAAATAACAACCCGGAAGCAGCCGCACTACCCAACACAGAACAACCTAACATAATCGGCGGCTCAGCCGACGAAATAACACCTTCAGCCCACGAAATAATGGCAGTAATTGCCCCGTGGACAGAGCCATTCCTAGCCTACTTAATTAGGCAAGAACTTCCCGAAGACCAAAATGAGGCCCGCTGCATAGTTCGGCGATCTAAAGCCTACAAGGTCCACGAGGGAGAACTTTATAAGAAAAGCACAACCGGAGTCCTTCAAAGGTGTATCTCCGAATATGAAGGGCGAAACCTTCTGGCTGAAATTCATGCCAGACTAGGCGTACACCACGCTTCAGCTCGGGCCCTTGTAGGCAAGGCCTTCCGTACTTGATTTTATTGGCCAACGGCCCGGGCGGATGCTCAGGACTTAGTCCAAAGATGCGTTGGTTGTCAGCTCTTTGCTTATCAGAGCCATATGCCACCTACCGCCCTCAAAACCATACCCATTACCTGGCCGTTCGCGGTCTAGGGGCTTGACATGGTTGGACCCCTTAAAGGGGGAACCCACAAGCAAAGGTACCTATTGGTCATGGTGGACAAATTCACCAAATGGATAGAGGCCAAGCTAGTTAAAACGGCAGAGTCCGGACCAGTGATATAATTCATATCCGGGGTAGTACACCGTTATGGCGTCCCCCATAGCATCATCACCCACAACGGCACGAACTTCACGGCTGAAGAGGTCAAACTCTGGTGCAAAAATATGGGCATTAAGCTCGATTACGCTTCAGTCTATCACCCTCAAACCAACAGTCAAGTTGAGCGAGCAAATGGTCTGATAATGAGCGGCATCAAGCCCAGACTAGTGCGGTCCCTTACGGAATCTAATACGCACTGGGTAGAGGAGCTCGACTCCGTGCTCTGGGGGCTGCGGACCACGCCAAACCGTACTACCTGTTTCACACCATTTTTCATGGTATACGGCGCAGAGGCAGTTTTGCCCCGCGACATAATTCATGACTCACCTCGAGTGCGCATGTACGAAGAAAGAGAAGCCGAGCTGGATCGGAAAGACAGCTTGGACGCATTGGAGGAAGAACACGATGTGGCAAAGGCCCGTTCCGCATTCTATCAGTAGCAGGCTCGAAGATATCAAAGCAGAGAAGTACGTGCCAAAACTTACAACGTTGGCGAACTAGTTCTACGCCTGCCGGACAAGAAAAAGGACAAACTCAAGCCCAAATGGGAGGGTCCCTTCATCATCGACCAAGTCCTAACCGGCGGAGCATACCGTCTGCGAAATGCGTCGGACAGCCGACTCGAGCCGAACCCATGGAACGCGGCCTGCCTCTGAAGATTTTACGCCTAGCGCCGGACTAAAAGTTCGTTTCCTTCCTCCATTCATATTTTTACACTTCAACCGTCTTTTCATTTCTCTCCTTTCCTCACCTTTTTCATAAAAGCCCTTAGAGGCCTATTTGCGCATTGTTCGCACACACTTGATGTGCTATCCGCACTCATTATACCTGGGGGCTTCTTTACCAGAAGCTTACTTACCAGGGCTTCATGCCCAGCACATGTGTCAAACTTCCACATGTACCTTTTATTCACCATTATATGCATCGATATGACTTAAGTTTTGGCCAAGCTGGGTTGCCTGGCTCCTGTGCTTACCCCTACGATCCCGATGTTCGGCTAGGAGGTAAAAGGAGCACCTCTGCGATTATTACCGCCGGGTCACCGGATGTGTACCTCGGTAGGTGAAGCGAAAGCTAGCGTTCTTAAGAGAATATTCGGTCGGTGACTTAAAAGACGATTTTTTACATATTTATCTATCTGCCCCAGATGTTTTCCTGCTCTTTTTGCAGTCCGGACATGCACTTTAGGGCATGCCTCCCAGGGAAAGGAACCCTTAACGGAACTATTCTCCCTGGAAGATGTTTCTTACTAACCATGTAATATAACATAACTAGTTGGGCACTTGTCTGATAAAGCACTAATGGCCCCTACGCCTGGTCTCCATGCATACCCCGGTTTTGTCATAACCAAGAAAGTATTGGGACACACTCCGGACTCTAGGGTCCCGACGTCGAAGCGAAAAGGTCGGCAAAGACAAACGATCTACAATCAGGCTAGAAGGCATTTACATGTCATTTTAAATACATAGTCACATTGACTGACTGTACTCCTCCTCAATCCCATCTAACAGGTTGTCTAATTTACAGTCCCGTTGGGAATAGTTAGCGGCCAACTCTACTTGGCCGTACACTAAGCTCACAGGGATCTCCTTCCCATCGGGCCCCACAGGTCCGACCTCGGCCATGTGGTTTGGATCCGCCTTCTTGTACCGCGTCTTCACCATGGCCCAGGCCTCCCTGGCACCTTGACAGCAGGCCGATATCTTCCATAAGCGGAAGCACTGCCGTACTCCGTGAAGCTTCTCCGCAAGCTCTCCAAGGCCCTCGGGTAGGGAGACGGATGGCCATAGGGTCTGGACGACGCCACTCATCGCCTGCCGAATATGTTCGAGCAGTTGCACCAGCTCGGGAAGTTGGTCACCCATCAAAACGGGCATTTCCTCCGCAGGGCGACCTGTGAGCGCACCTACAAGGCATATTTCTGTCAATAGGCTTCCTCGCCGAACTCTTCTTTTCAAAAGAATTCGCTTAAGCACTCACCATAGATGCCGCGACGAAGCCGCTGATTCTCCTTCACGGAGCCAGACAGCTCGGCCCGAACACCTTTCAGCTCTTCCCCAAGCTGGGTGTGGGCATCCTGGAGTTTGTTCCTCTCCTGCTGTACCTTCATAAGCACCCTCTCGCCGGCCTTCAGCTGGCGCAGTAGGTGTTTCTTGTCCGGATCCAGTCTGGCAACATCTGCAATATCAAAGTCAGACTTCCACGCACGCCGCACACCGCTTATCTTTTTGAAATAATGTGTTACCAGGAGGGGTCTCTGTGTCTCCTCCCATGGCAGCGAGTGCGGCCTCAAGTTGGGCCTTGCACTCTTGCAACTCCTGGAACATTTGGGCATTCTTCTCTGTAAGATCTTGCAAATTATATGATCCTTAAATCAGTTACTTTAACTACTTTAAGTCTCGGGGGCTACTGGCATACATAACCATTAAAATCTCTTACCTGTATGTCTTTTACATATTGCTCCGTGGCTCTGGTTAAACCATCTCGAGGAGCACGGAGGTGCGCGTCTCCCGCGTTAAAGGCATTCAACGCCTCTGGGGAGAAACACGCATCACACAGAACTGTCCGGCGACGCCTGTGATTCATGGCGCTCTCCACCTCAGACCTGGTGGCGGACAGTCGGTCGGCATCCTCCACTGGAGGAGAATCCGGCTCACGCCTTGCGCTCGCCTCCCCCTCCAGACCAGGTGTTGGGGCCTGGCAGACGAAGGCTTGATTGGTAACCTCTCCGGACACCGTCCGGCGAGTGCTCTTTCTCCTGGAAATGTCATGAACGTTAATACACCTCCTGGAAATCCTTTTCCTAAATACCAAGACGAGGGCTATACCATTGCGGTGACGTTTCGACCCGCGTCGCACTCCTCTTCCGCCTGCGGGGCTGGACTGACCCTTGTTGGTCAGCCGCCGTGGGCTCGGCCTCCTGCCTTGAAAGCATCTCCTGTGAGACACCATTATATACGGTGGTCAGAGATGTGCAAGGACGAAATGATGGTGTCAGACTTCGGTCATATTCACTTGGGAAGCCGGGGTTAGGCCAGGGTAGTCAGCCGTGATGGCGACTAAAGCATTGTCCATGCTGAGTTGGTGGAACACCCCGTCAATTAGCTCCACTTTATGTCCGGATCCTCTTCGGAGGCCGGATCAAGGGACCTTCCCGGATCCTCGGGTTGTGGGGCTGGACTATGTATGCTCTCCACAGTTCAGCGTAGTTCCTGCGTCAAATCCATAAGGTAAGGTACTTACCTTTGAAAGCACGGGTCGGATAAATGAACGTCCGCTTACCCAGCTCCGAGCGTTATTCATTGAGAACCCATTCAATGGGCTCGTCTGGAGGAAGTCTTCCTTCTCCCCCTTGTACAAGCCGGACAGAATCTTCACCAGATCTTCGGCCGACTTCGGCCCTTTGCGGCCATGACGGGTGGCATCATTTTCCCCGTTGAAATCCCACATGGGGTGGCCCCTATATTGCAGCAGCTGCACCCCCCCGCATTATGCACGTGGCCATGACTCAAATCATGGTCAATCCGGAATGGGCCAGCAATCTTATCCGGCCCATCAGATAATGGGCGCCCTTGTCTTCCTCCAGTTGAGGGCTCCGCGGGCGCCAGCTTAGGCGTTTCTTCAAAGGAGCCCCACTAAACTCCGGGAGGCCGATCCGAACTGGGTCCGGCAGTGGAGCGTCCTCTACATAGAACCATTCCGAAGGCCAGTCTTCGGATGCCTTCTTCGGGGTTCCGGATGGGTATCCAGTCCCGGCGATGTGCCATATTTCGGCACCGCCCACTTGATATATTGACCCCTCATGAGAACGGGGTACGAGGCAGAATAGCCTCTTCCACAGCGCAAAATGGGGCTCGATGCCCAGAAATAGCTCGCAAAGAGCTACAAAACCCGCGATATGCAGAATAGAGGCGGGCGTGAGGTGATGGAGCTGGAGTCCGTAGAACTCCAGGAGCCCGCGGAGGAACGGATGTACAGGAAATCCGAGCCCCCTTATCAGATAGGGGACGAAGCACACCCGCTCTCCTTTAGAGGGGCTAGGGGTGGCCTCCGCTTGCTTCCCACCTTTGTAGGTGGCCAGCCCGGCTCGAACCGGGACCATAAAGGCCAGAGGAAGATATCCCTCCACCTGAAGATTCACCAGCTCGTTGTGCGGAACCGAGCATCTCCTCCAATCTCCTAGCAGAGGGCTGGGAGCGCGAGAGGAGGAGCCGTGTCGACAGTCCATGATGGAATGGGCTTTAGGTTAGAAGCGCTCCAATGAGTACTCGCAGAGGGAAGATGGTGTGATTTGGATCTGGATTCTTATCTCTCTTATAGACAGATTATTTGCGCAGCTGGGGGGTAAAACATAAAAGATACCCTGGCTTTTCGCATTCGTGCGACGCATGGAAGAGGGCCATTATTGGGCGTGGAAGCCAAGGAGCGCAACGCTTGTGAGGGAGCCGGACACTGTTCGGCAAACATATGGAATTTGGAGGAGAACCCGCCTTGCAACGCCGAAGACTATATACGCGCTGGACTCGTCGTCATTGAAGCCTGGTTCGGGGGCTACTGAGGGAGTCCTGGACTAGGGGGTGTCCGGATATCCGGACTATCATCATCGGCCGGACTCCAAGACTATAAGATACAAGATTGAAGACTTCGTCCCGTGTCCTGATGGGACTTTCCTTGGCGTGGAAGGCAAGCTTGGCGATACGGATATGTAGATCTCCTACCATTGTAACCGACTCTGTGTAACCCTAGCCCTCTCCGGTGTCTATATAAACCGGAGGGTTTAGTCCGTAGGATAGACAACCATTACAACAATCATACCATAGGCTAGCTTCTAGGGTTTAGCCTCCTTGATCTCGTGGTAGATCCACTCTTGTACTACCCATATCATCAATATCAATCAAGCAGGAGTAGGGTTTTACCTCCATCGAGAGGGCCTGAACCTGGGTAAAAACATCGTGTCCCTTGTCTCCTGTTACCATCCACCTAGACGCATAGTTCGGGACCCCCTACCCGAGATCCGCCAGTTTTGACACCGATACCCGACCACAGCAGAAGATAGAGAGAGAATGAAAGATGTTCCCTATGCTTCAGCCATAGGATCTATCATGTATGCAATGCTGTGTACCAGACCTGATGTATGCTTAGCAATAAGCTTGGCGGGAAGGTACCAAAGTAATCCAGAGTGGATCACTGGACAGCGGTCAAGAACATCTGAAATACGAAAAGGACTAAGGATATGTTTCTCGTATATGGAGGTGACAAAGAGCTAGTCGTAAATGGTTATGTCGTTGCAAGCATTGACACTGATCCGGACGATTCTAAATCGCAAACCGGATACGTGTTTTTATTAAACGGTGGAGCTGTAAGTTGGTGCAGTTCTAAACAAAGCGTCGTGGCGGGATCTACATGTGAAGCGGAGTACATAGCTGCTTCGGAAGCAGCAAATGAAGGAGTCTGGATGAAGGAGTTCATTTCCGATCTAGGTGTCATACCTAGTGCATCGGGACCAATGAAGATCTTCTATGACAATACTGGTGCAATTGCCTTGGCAAAGGAATCCAGATTTCACAAGAGGACCAAGCACATCAAGAGACGCTTCAATTCCTTCCGGGACCAAGTCCAGGTGGGAGACATAGATATTTTCAAGATACATACAGATTTGAATGTTGTAGACCCGTTGACTAAGCCTCTTCCACGAGCAAAACATGATCAGCACCAAGACTCCATGGGTGTTAGAATCATTACTGTGTAATCTAGATTATTTACTCTAGTGCAAGTGGGAAACTGAAGGAAATATGTCCTAGAGGCAATAATAAAGTTATTATTTATTTCCTCATATCATGATAAATGTTTATTATTCATGCTAGAATTGTATTAACCGGAAACATGATACATGTGTGAATACATAGACAAACATAACGTCAATAGTATGCCTCTACTTGACTAGCTCATTAATCAAAGATGGTTATGTTTCCTAACCATAGACATGTGTTGTCATTTGATTAACGGGATCACATCATTAGTAGAATGATGTGATTGACATGACCCATTCCGTTAGCCTAGCACTTGATCGTTTAGTATGTTGCTATTGCTTTCTTCATGACTTATACATGTTCCTATAACTATGAGATTATGCAACTCCCGTTTACTGGAGGAACACTTTGTGTGCTACCAAACGTCACAACGTAACTGGGTGATTATAAAGGAGCTCTATAGGTGTCTCCGAAGGTACATGTTGGGTTGGCGTATTTCGAGATTAGGTTTTGTCACTCCGATTGTCGGAGAGGTATCTCTGGGCCCTCTCGGTAATGCAGATCACTTTAGGCCTTGCATGCAATGTAGCTAATGAGTTAGTTACGGAATGATGCATTACGTAACAAGTAAAGAGACTTGCCGGTAACGACATTGAACTAGGTATTGGATACCGACAATCGAATCTCGGGAAAGTAACATACCGATGACAAAGGGAACAACGTATGTTGTTATGTGATTTGACCGATAAAGATCTTCGTAGAATTTGTAGGAGCCAATATGAGCATACAGGTTCCGCTATTGGTTATTGACCGAGAATAGTTCCAGGTCATGTCTACATAGTTCTCGAACCCGTAGGGTCCGCACGCTTAACGTTACGATGACAGTTTTATTATGAGTTTATAAGTTTTGATGTACCGAAGGTTGTTCGGAGTCCCAGATGTGATCACGGACATGACGAGGAGTCTCAAAATGGTCGAGATATAAAGATTGATATATTGGAAGCCTATATTTGGATATCGGAATGGTTCCGGGTGAAATCGGGATTTTACCAGAGCACCGGGGGTTACCAGAACCCTCCCGGGGGTTATTGGGCCTTCATGGGCCCTAAGGGAGAAGAGGAGAGGAGGCAAGAGGTGGGCTGCGCCCTCTTCCCTCCCTAGTCTGAATAGGACAAGGAGACGGGGGCGGCGCCCCCCCCCCCTTTCCTTCCCCTCTTCCTCCTCCTTCCCCCTTTCTTCTTCTCCAACTAGGAAAGAAGGGAGTCCTACTCCCGGTGGGAGTAGGACTCCCCCTTGGCGCGCCCTCCTTGGCCGGCCGCCCCCTCCCCCTTGTCTCCTTTATATACGGGAGCAGGGGGGCACCTCTAGACACACAAGTTGATCTTCGTGATCATTCCTTAGACGTGTGCGGTGCCCCCTCCACCATATTACACCTCGGTCATATTGTTGTGGTGCTTAGGCGAAGCCCTGCGTTGGTAGAACATCATCATCGTCACCACGCCGTCGTGCTGACGAAACTCATCCCCGAAACCCTGCTGGATCGGAGTCCGGGGATCGTCATCGAGCTGAACGTGTGCTGAACTTGGAGGTGTCGTACGTTTGGTGCTTGGATTGGTCGGATCATGAAGACGTACGACTACATCAGCCGCGTTGTCATAATGCTTCCGCTTACGGTCTACGAGGGTACGGGGACAACACTCTCCCCTCTCGTTGCTATGCATCACCATGATCTTGCGTGTGTGTAGGAAATTTTTTGAAATTACTACGTTCCCCAACATGCAGCTGTCTCTAAAGCATAACCCCAAAACGATAGCGGTAAATTTTTACGAGACATCATAGATCGCACCATATCTAATAAAGTGCGGTTACGATGTTTGGACACACCATTACGCTGTGGTTTTCCAGGTGGCATGAGTTGCGAAACTATTCCAAATTGTTTCAAGTGTAGACCAAACTCATAACTCAAATATTCACCTCCACGATCAGATCGTAGAAACTTTATTTTTCTTGTTACAATGATTTTCCACTTCACTCTGAAATTCTTTGAACTTTTCAAATGTTTTAGTCTTATGTTTCATTAAGTAGATATACCCATATCTGCTTAAATCATCTGCGAAGGTCAAAAAATAATGATACCCGCCGCGAGCCTCAACACTCATTGGACCGCATACATCAGTATGTATTATTTCAAACAAGTCTGTTGCTCGCTCCATTATTTCAGAGAATGGAGTTTAAGTCATCTTGCCCATGAGGCATGGTTCGCAAGTACCAAGTGATTCATAATCAAGTGATTCCAAAAATCCATCAGTATGGAGTTTCTTCATGTGCTTTACACCAATATGACCCAAACGGCAGTGCCACAAATAAGTTACACTATCATTATCAACTCTGCATCTTTTGGCTTCAATATTATGAATATGTGTATCACTACTATCGAAATTCAACAAAAATAGACCACTCTTCAAGGGTGCATGGCTATAAAAGATATTACTCATATAAATAGAACAACCATTATTCTCGGATTTAAATGAATAACCGTCTCGCAACAAACAAAATCCAGATATAATGTTCATGCTTAACGCTGTCACCGAATAACAATTATTCAGGTCTAAAACTAATCACGAAGGTAGATGTAGAGGTAGCATGCCGATGGCGATCATATCGACTTTGGAACTATTTGCCATGCGCATCGTCACCTCGTCCTTAGCCAATCTTCGCTTAATCCGTAGTCCCTATTTCGAGTTGCAAATATTAGCAACCGAACCAGTATGAAATACCCAAGCACTACTGCGAGCATTAGTAAGGTACACATCAATAACATGTATATCACATATACCTTTGTTCACTTTGCCATCCTTCTTATCCGCCAAATACTTGGGGCAGTTCCGCTTCCAGAGACCAGTCCCTTTGCGGTAGAAGCACTCAGTCTCAGGCTTAGTTCCAGACTTGGGCTTCTTTACTTGAGCAGCAACTTGCTTGTCGTTCTTCTTGAAGTTCACCTTCTTCCCTTTACCCTTCTTGAAACTGGTGGTCTTGTTGACCATCAACACTTGATGATCCTTCTTGATCTCTACCTCTGCAGCCTTTAGCATTGCGAAGAGCTCGGGAATTTTCTTATCCATCCCTTGCGTATTATAGTTCATCATGAAGCTTTTGTAGCTTGGTGGCAGTGATTGAAGAACTTTGTCAATGACACTATCAACCAGAAGATTAACTCCTAGCTGAGTCAAGTGATTATGATACCCAGACATTTTGAGTATATGTTCACTGACAGAACTATTCTCCTCCATTTACAGTTGTAGAACTTATTGGAGACTCCATATCTCTCAATCCGGGCATTTGCTTGAAATATTAACTTCAACTCCTGGAACATCTCATATGCTCCATGATGTTCAAAACATCATTGAAGTCCTGGTTCTAAGCCATAAAGCATGGCACTCTGAACTATCGAGTAGTCATCAGTTTTGCTCTGCCAGGCGTTCACAACGTCCGACGTTGCTCCTGCAGCGGGTCTTGCACCTAGCGGTGCTTCCAGGACATAATTCTTCTGTGCAACAATGAGGATAATCCTCAAGTTACGGACCCAGTCCGTGTAGTTACTAGCATCATCTTTCAACTTAGCTTTCTCTAGGAACGCATTAAAATTCTAAGGAACAGTAGCACAGGCCATTTATCTACTACAACATAGACATGCAAAATACTATCAGGTACTAAGTTCATGATAAATTAAAGTTCAATTAATCATATTACTTAAGAACTCCCACTTAGATAGACATCCCTCTAATCATATAAGTGATCATGTGATCCAAATCAACTAAACCATGTCCGGTCATCACGTGACATGGAGTAGTTTTCAATGATGAACATCACTATGTTCATCATATCTACTATATGATTCACGCTCGACTTTCGGTCTCAGTGTTCCGTGGCCATATCTGCATATGCTAGGCTCGTCAAGTTTAACCCGAGTATTCTGCGTCTGCAAAACTGGCTTGCACCCGTTGTATGTGAACGTAGAGCTTATCACACCCGATCATCACATAGTGTCTCGACACAACGAACTGTAGCAACGGTGCATACTCAGGGGGAACACTTGTATCTTGAAATTTAGTAAGAGATCATCTTATAATGCTACCACCGAACTAAGCAAAATAAGATGCACAAAGGATAAACATCACATGCAATCAATATAAGATATGATATGTCCATCATCATCTTGTGCCTTTGATATCCATCTGCAAAGCACCATCATGATCACCATCGTCACCGGCTTGACTCCTTGATCTCCATCTAAGCATCGTTGTCGACTCGCCAACTATTGCTTCTAAGACTATCGCTACCGCTTAGTGATAAAGTAAAGCAATTACATGGCGATTGCATTTCATACAATAAAGCGAAAACCATAAGGCTCCTGCCAGTTTCCGATAACTTCTACAAAACATGATCATCTCATACAACAATTTATATATCATCACGTCTTGACCATATCACATCACAGCATGCCCTGCAAAAACAAGCTAGATGTCCTCTACTTTGTTGTTGCAAGTTTTACGTGGCTGCTACAGGCTTAGCAAGAACTGTTCTTACCTACGCATCAAAACCACAATGATTTTTCATCAAGTGTGTTGTTTTAACCTTCAACAAGGACCGGGCGTAGTCACACTCGATTCAACTAAAGTTGGAGAAACAGACACCCACTAGCAACCTGTGTGCGAAGCACGGCGGTAGAACCAATCTCATGAACGCGGTCATGTAATATCGTCTGGGCCGCTGATACGTCCATTTTGCATCATGCTTTTATATCGATATTTATTGCATTATGGGCTGTTATTGCACATTATGTCACAATACTTATGTCTTTTCTCTCATATTATACAAGGTTTGCATGAAGAGGGAGAATGCCGGCAGCAGGAATTCTGGGCTGGAAGAGGAGCAAGTATTAGAGACCTATTCTTCACAACTCCAAAAGTCCCGAAACTCCACGAAAGTCAGTTTTGGAATATATTAAAATATTGGGCGAAGAAAGCACCAGAGGGGGGCCACCCACTGTCCAGGAGGGTGGTGGGCGTGCCCTACCCCCTGGGCACGCCCCCTGCCTCGTGGGCCACCTGGAAGCCCCCTGATGCCCATCTTCTGGTATAAAGTGTATTTTGCCCTGGAATAAATAAGAAGGACGCTTTTGAGATGAAGCCCCGCCAACTTGAGGCGGAACCTGGGCAGAACCAATCTAGGGCTCCGGTAGAGCTGTTCTGCTAGGGAAACATCCCTCCAGGAGTGGGAAATCGTCACCATCGATCCTCTCATCGGGAGGGGGTCAATCTCCATCAACATCTTCACCAGCACCATCTCCTCTCAAACCCTAGTTCATCTCTTGTATCTGATTTTTGTCTCCAAACCTCAGATTGGTACCTATGTGTTCCTAGTAGTGTTGATTACTCCTTGTAGTTGATGCTAGTTGGTTTATTCGATCGAAGATCATATGTTCAGATCCTTTATGCATATTAATACCCCTCTGATTATGAACATGAATATGATTTGTGAGTAGTTACATTTGTTCCAAAGGACATGGGAGAAGTCTTGTTATAAGTAGTCATGTGAATTTTGTATTCGTTCAATATTTTGATGAGATGTATGTTGTCTTTCCTCTAGTGGTGTTATGTGAACATCGACTACATGACACTTCACATTGTTTGGGGCTAGGGGAAGGAATTGGGAAGTAATAAGTAGATGATGGGTTGCTAGAGTGACAGAAGCTTAAACCCTAGTTTATGCATTGCTTCGTAAGGGGCTGATTTGGATCCACATGTTTCATGCTATGGTTAAGTTTACCTTAATTCTTCTTTCGTAGTTGCGGATGCTTGTGAGAGGGGTTAATCATAAGTGGGATACTTTGCCAAGTAAGGGCAGTACCCAAGCACCGATCCACCCACATACCAAATTATCAAAGTAATGAATGCGAATCATATGAGCATGATGAGAACTAGCTTGACAATAATTCCCATGTGTCCTTAGGAGCGCTTTCCTTTATATAAGAGTTTGTCCAGGCTTGTCCTTTGTTACAAAAAGGATTGGGCCACCTTGCTGCACCTTGTTTACTTTTGTTACTTGTTACCCGTTACGGATTACCTTATCATAAAACTATCTGACCGATAATTTCAGTGCTTGTAGAGAATACCTTACTAAAAACCGCTTGTCAATTCCTTCTGATCCTCGTTGGGTTCGACACTCTTACTTATCGAAAGGACTATGATAGATCCCCTATACTTCTGGGTCATCAATACTTTTCTAGCACCATTGCCAGGGAGTGAAGCACCTTTGGTAGCTGGAATTTGGTAAGGAAAATTTTATATAGTGTGCTGAAATTTACTGTCACTTGTTACTATGGAAAACAATCCTTTGAGGGGCTTGTTCGGGGTATCTTCACCCCGACCAGTAGAGCAAAGAGTTTCTCCTCAACCTACTGAACCTACTAAAAATGTTTAATTTGAAATTCCTTCGGGTATGATAGAGAAACTGCTAGCTAATCCTTTTACAGAAGATGGAACATTACATCCCGATATGCACCAATCTATGTGGATGAAGTTTGTAGATTATTTAAACTTGCAGGTATGCCCGAGGATGTTATCAAGAAGAAGGTATTCCCTTTATCTTTGAAGGGCAAGGCATTGAAATGGTTTAGGCTATGTGATGATATTGGATCATGGAACCACAACCGATTTAAATTGGAATTTCATCAGAAGTTTATCCTATGCATGTGGTTCATCGTGATCGTAATTATATATATAATTTTTGGCCTCACAAAGGAGAAAGTACCTCTCAAGCTTGATAAGGCTTAAGTCAATGTTATATTCATGCACCAATCATGAGCTCAAGAGAAATTATTATTCAAAAAATTTATGCTTGGTTTTCTCTCAATAATCGCTCCACGCTCGATACTTCTTGTACTGGTTCTTTTATGATGAAGACTATTGAATTCAAATGGGATTTATTGGAAATAATTAAATGCAACTCTGAAGATTGGGAACTTGACGAAGGTAAGGAGTCAGGTATAACACCTAAGTTTCATTGTGTTAAATCTTTTATGGATACCGATGCTTTTCGTGAATTTAGCACTAAATATGGACTTGACTCTGAGATAGTTGCTTCTTTCCGTGAATCATTTGCTACTCATGTTGATCTCCCTAAGGATAAGTGGTTTAAATATCATCCTCCCATTGAAGTAAAAGTAGTTGAACCTATTAAAGTTGAAGAAAAGACTATCACTTATAATGTTGATCCTATTGTTCCTACCGCTTATATTGAGAAACAACCTTTCCCTGTTAGAATAAAGGATCATGCTAAAGCTTCAACTATGGTTCGTGTCGTGGATTTGTCACGGCAGATGTCCTATTGAAAGGACTTAGTCGTGGAGCCATCGCTAGGAGTTTACTTGAAGAGGTTAAAGCGGACACAAAGACACGAGGGTTTTATACTAGTTCGGCCCCTTCGATGAAGGTAAAAGCCTACGTCTAGTTGTGATGGAATTGATGTGGTCTCGATGGCTAGGGAGCAAACAAGCTTCGCGTAGGCTCGAGTTGTGGTTGTCTGTCCTAAACCGCCGCCGGGTCGTCCCCTTATATACACGGGTGACGCCCGTCGGTCCATAGAGTCCCAACCGGTTCATACTCGTATCCTGGTCGGTGTCTCTCTATTCCTAACTTACAATACAAGTTATACATCAGGCCGGTTTACGGCTACATGTTCTAAACCGACTACGTGCCTTGGGCCTTCATGCGCTTATACCACTAATGAAGTTAACCCGGCCCAAGTAGGCGGTTTACGCTAGTGGTAATATCCAACATTAGGCCCCAGATTGATTTGAACTGGTTCATGTCAATCCTTCAACAAATCTTGTGTCTTGGATATCTTCGGGTAATTGGTAAACCGCCATGTCGTCATCATTTCTGGTTGCTGTAAACCGGCAAGATGTCATCATGAAATTTGTCATTTATAACGCCCTCTTTTAATAATAGCTCCTGGATCCGCGCGCTTGACCTAGCTCTGTTGCCTTATAAATAAGACCGAAGGGTCATTTCTTTCCTTTCCCCTTCGTCCCTTCTTCTTCGTCTTCCTCGCGTCGCCAGCTTTGGAGCTCCGCCACCGCCGTCGACCTCTGCCTCGTCTTGGGCCGCTGCATCAACCTGAACGTACCAGAGCATTGCGGCATCTTTCCGCACCTTCTCCGTTCCCGATAAGCTTTCTCCTCTTCTTGACCTAGATCTGTTCTTAGGGTTCCATGTTTGTGCTGTGTTCGTCGCGTGCTCATATCTATTCTCTGACCTTGAATGAATCTGTGAATCCCTGCTGCGTTTAGCAGTAGTCTTTAAGCATCCGCCTGTAGTTTCTCATCTAAGTCCATAGATCTCCCGCACATACCCGCTCAATGGTTCACTTCTGTTTCTGCCTTACTCTTCGGAATATTTTCTGTTTTTCTGAGCTCGCTGTAGATCCGCGGCTGTAATAAGATCTTGTGAAACCTGTTTCTGTATACCTAGTTGTCCATAACTTCAATTGCCTCCGATGCTTAGATCAGGCGGTTTAACTTACCATAGAAAAAAAAAGTTGCTAAACCGGTATATACCATTAGTCCCCTGGTTGAACCGCCAGAATCCTTATGATGTCGCATTGTAGAAGACCGGTTTATAGGTATTGCCTCCGGTTTATCGTTGTTTTAGATCAACACCTTCCTTTATCCAACATATTCTTGAACCGGATCACTTATTTGTTGTAGATCTCACCATGGCCAAACAAGTATATGAGTGCAATTGGGTCCCCTCTCGCGTCACTGAATCTCAGTTGGATGATCTAGTCCTGATCGGCGCTTTAGATAACAAAGATACAATCCACTGGAGGGTTCCTGGAGATGAATGTCCTCCCACACCTCAAGAGGGAGAGGTTGTGGTCTTTGCAGATCACTTGGCCCGGGGCTTTAAACCGCCCGGTTCTAAGTTTTACCGGGATGTGTTAGCCAACTTTCAGCTCCGTCCACAGGATATTGGCCCCAATTCCGCCACCAATCTATGTCACTTTCAAGTACTCTCTAAGGTATACCTTCAAGAGGAGCCTTCTATCGAGTTGTTTAGAGACCTCTTCCATTTAAACCATCGTACTGAATTTACCGACGGTCCCAATACTGAACTGGGTGGCATGGCCATTCAGAAGAGGAAGGAAATCACTTATCCCCACGTTAAACTCCATACTCACCCCAAGGAGTGGAATGCAACTTGGTTTTATTGCAATGATACCTCTCCTGAGAATGAAAATCCCTTTCCTGGCTTCCGTCCGGAACGGCTCAGCAACACTCACCCTTTTCCACAAAGAATAAGTGGCAAGGAGAGAATTAAATATGCTCCGCAGCTGTCCAAGCTCCGAGCCTTTATGGCCAACAGGTTGACAGGAATAGACCTTGCATGCTGTTGGATATCGTGGAGTATACTGCCTCTGAGCCGGCGCTCCGGTTTGATGTGCAAGTATACTGGTAGCGTCGATGACCCACTCCGACACACTAAAATCCAACTCTCCGACGATGAAGTCACAGATTCTGTAAAGAAGATGTTGAATGAACCGGAGCACCTCTGTGCTCAAACCGGTCTGCTTCCTTACTGCGCCACCAACAAACCGCCGGTGTAAGATTTAATTGCTCTATTGTTGAATCATTCGCTTTATTTGTCGACATTTAATTCTGCTGATCCAGGCGATAATCCGTTTTGGAGCAAGAAGCTTCCACAAGATAAAACGGAGAAGGCAGGCGCCAACCCGCCCAAGACCAAGGTTACTAAGAAACCAGCTCACAAGAGAAAAACCACCGCTTCATCTGATCCAGCTATTGATGATGATGTGGGTAAACTGGATCTTGAGGTATAACTTGATTCACTTGGCTTACTTTTTACACGCCTTATTGATGATGATGCTTGTCAGGACGATTTGAAGCCAAGCAATGCGGGATTCGTTGAGGTAACTATTCTCTCTTCCGATTCGAAATCTTGCCTTTGCCAAAATTTCGCCAGCAACCGGAAAGTTAAATTTTCTCATCCTCTTGCTTATTTGGATCCCAAATTTCTTATGAAGACTCAGCAACATGAAGCTCGCCGCACAACCCGGCACAGTGGCCAGGTAGTTACCTCTGCCGGTTTACCAAACAGCCCGATTCGAAAACGCCGCTCCGAGGTCTCCGACCTTTTAATTGATTTAAATCCTAAAGCGGGTTTCTTCCATCAACCTCTTAATCCATCCAACTCCGATTATCAGGTCACTTCTCATTCATCTTCTGGTGAATCGTCGGCTACTCAGCTAACACCATTGAAAATAGTTGCTGGGTAAGCTAAACTGAACATATGCTTCCAGTATACTGTGTAATGGCTTGTGCTTTTCCTTGACTCTTTGTTTTTCTTTCAGGGCCAAACCGAAACCAAGCAAGAAGGCCCGCTTGGATAAAGCGGCTGAAGAAGACGTAGCCCCAGAACATGACAAAGCGCCAGATCTTGAAGAGTTTGCTCCTGAAGATATTCCCAATGATCCTCCTTTGCAAGATGATGTCATTCCCGAAGAGAGGCCTGTTAACACTTCAGTCTCTGCCGATCCGCCTGCCAACTCCGCCCGGATTGAGAAATCCAACAGTCCTGCTGACAAACCGACCGCACCAACACAAACCGGCGAGTCCAAAGATGATGACGTTGTGATTACCGGTGTGGGCCGCTTTGAACCCGGGAATCCTGTCACCTTAACCAAGCATACCATAAAAGAGGATTTTTTCCGCTCTGAACAAAGAAAATGGGATGTTGAACTGGAGACATATGCTGCTCTGAGTGCCCAAGATCTTCATTCCGGCTATTTAAACCAGCTTTATACTAGCCGTGACTGTGAAGCTGGTCTGGTGAAGATGATGAGGGATAAATTTGAGGTAACTTCTTTACTTTCTGCCATTGTGTCAATCCTCGTAGTCCCCAAGGGTCGGTTTGTAACCTTTAGTCAAACCGGGACTTGAATACGATCCTCAACACTGAAATCCATCAATATAACCCCCAAGGACCGGTTTAACGTAGCATAAGTAAACCGGGGCTCCAATAGAAAACTGTCTTTAGAACATAATTTGATGAAATAGCCATTAGCCCCCAAGTGCCAAGTTGAATACTTGTATTGAGCTTGGGACTTTGCAATCTAGTAATATATATAAAAATTGAAGGTGCATTAGCCCCCAAGTATCAGGCGTATAACTTTGTTATGTGGTTGATACTTCAATTTCTTGAACCGCTTGTTGAAAGCTAAACACCGTCTGTATGCAGGCTGAAGTGAGAATCAAGGAGGACCGGATTGCCGATTTGCAGGAGGTCTTGAAATCCCAACAGGCCGAAACAGACAAGGCCAAGGAAGAATTAACCAGCGCCTTGAACACCACTGAACAGCTGAAGGAAAACTTCAAGAAAGAGCGGGCTGATTGGGCCACTGAGAAGGCCGCTTTAACCAAAAGAGCGGAAAATGCTGAAGCTGCCCTTAAACCGGTGGTGGATGAACTTACGGCCGTAAAGCGGCAAATACACTCCATGACCGGTGCGATCTTTGGTAAGCCCCTTTTAACTTCTGTGATAATTTGAACCTGCTGTAGTATAAATCCGGTTTGAGACCGTCCCTATATTGTTGTAGGCACGCGCCGAGCACTTAGGAAGCGATATGCGGAAGAAGCGAAGGCTGCCTACACCTTAGTAGAACAATTATATACGGAGCCCAGCGGATCATCACCACAGCCTCTCATAACAACCCGGCACCTTCTTTAATCCGGGACACTCGAGCAGGTTGTCGATGCTTCCGCCCGGATTGAGGAGCTGAAAAATCGCTGCTCGAATGGAGCTATTAACGCCTTGATCCGGGCCAAGGCATGGGTGCGGACTTTGACCCGTGGAAGCAGCTCAAGGCTATCGGCGTGAAGGAAGATGGCTCTGAATTTAACGAAGAGGATTTAAGGAATAAACCGTGCGAGTCGCCCTCGGCTTGTCGGCTAGTGAAGAGGCGACTTGGCGATTATCAAGCACAATACAATGACCGAACAAGCGAGTGCCTGCCCCAACTCTTGAAGCGGAGAATCTGATCCCTCCAATCCGTAAGCACACTTACGCTCCCGATATTGAACCGTCTTCCCGATCCATGAAGAGGCTATTTTCCAAGCTTTAATGGGAATCATTGGACCCTTTGTTGATTTCCAGCCAATGGGTAGAGACGAGGAAGCTGAAGCGGCGGATGATGAGGAGCGAGGCTTGAACCGGAAGCGGTTTGGATAGCTGTCTTTGGCATCCTTCAAAAGAACAATGATCTTATTTGGGCACCGTCGGTTGTCTTGTAATAGGATAGTTAATACTTCGCCTTGAATATGCCTTCGTGCATAAATCTATGAAGCTTTTGTTTGAAAAACTTCAATTCATATTTCCTGCAATCAGAAAAATTTGAACTTCGGTGGCGGTTATACCGCCAGCCGGTTTATGATCTTGATATGTGTATCAATAATGTAACAAATAGGTAATACAGAAATACCTGCCATGTTTGGGCATGAAGCTGGCTTAGCCAAGTTTGAAGCGGCGGTTTTATAAACCATTACCGTCAATAAGGGGGGAGAAAACAGCTCCCGTATAAACCGTGCTGAATCAATACAAGCCCCCTTGTTACTCCATGATGTTAACAGGAAAAGGTGAACCGGGCATACTTCTCCGGATTAAAGGGGAATCAAATCCATTGGCTGAACCAGAAAAAGGTGTATGTTGACATAAAAGAAATCCAACAAAAATAAAGAGCAAACAAGCCATGAAAATAACATGGAAGCAAAGGCAATGATAAAAACCATTTGCAAAAAAATATGCTATACTGAGCTGATCAGATGGTGTTACCATGGTCGGACAGGACCAAGCCCCCAATAGGTGTGGCGATGGTTCAAGTCAGCCAGGTCCCCAAATGATTCGTGGCATATATGCCAAATCAGGAGGCGTGGCAATGGTTCGGGTTCGACCAAGCCCCCAAGTGATTTCGTGGCCTTAGGCCGATCAAGAGGCGTGACTGGTTCAGACTTGACCATGTCCCCAAGTGATCTGGTGGCTATCGCCTATCAAGAGGTGTTGCGTTGGTTCGGACACGACCAAGGCCCCAAGTGATATATAAAAAGCAAATGTCAAGGGGTAAACCGGAGGCCGCTTTAAAAACAGAGCCACTCCATGTAACCACGCATGAAAGACAGAGACCCCACTTTAGCTGAGGCTCCGGTTTTATTATATCAAAGATAATATATACACTGTCATGATATGTACATAGATAGAGCCGATGGCTCAAGTGTAGTAAGGCCGAAGATGAGCTATGTTCCACGGCCTGTTGGTCTCCTCCTCTGACGTGCGTGAGTCTTTATGCTCTCGAATATCAATCAGATAGTACGACCCGTTGTTCAGATTCTTGCTGACCACGAAAGGCCCCTCCCAAGGTGGGGATAACTTGTGCATATCCGTCTGGTCTTGGATGAGTCGAAGCACCAAATCTCCTTCTTGAAAAGTTCTGGTTCTAACCGGCGATCGTGATAGCGGCGAAGATCTTCTTGGTAAATCGCCGAGCGGGCAGCCGCTATATCGCGCTCCTCGTCCAATAGGTCCAAAGCGTCTTGCCGTCTTTGTCTCATTGTCCGCTTCAACATAAGCTGCCACACGAGGCTAATCGTGCGGATATCACTAGGAGAAGCGCCTCTGCTCCATAGACCATGAAAAATGGTGTGTATCCTGTGGACGGTTTGGCGTAGTATTGATACTCCATAGCACAGATGGTAGCTCTTCAACCCAACATCCCGGTGTTCTTTGCAGCGGGACCATAAGCCGGGTTTGATGCCTCGCAAGATCTCTTGATTAGCTCGTTCGCTTTGTCCATTGGACTGGGGTGTGCCACTGATGACACGTCAAGTCGGATGTGCTCACGTTCACAGAACTCCTTCATAGCACCCTTGGATAAATTGGTACCATTGTCAGTAATGATACTGTGTGGAAAGCCAAACCGGAAAATCACCTTTTTGATGAACTGCACCGCTGTTGCTGCATCACACCTGCTGACAGGCTCCGCTTCAACCCACTTGTACATTTGTCAACTGCCACCAAAAGGTGTGTTTTCTTATCCTTGGATCTTTTAAAAGGTCCGACCATATCCAGCCCCCAAGTTGCAAACGGCCATGTTATTGGGATCATCCTCAATTCTTGAGCCGGCACATGAGCACGCCTTGAAAATTTGTGACATCCATCACACCGTTTAACCAAGTCCTCCGCATCAGCATGCGCTGTCAACCAGTAGAATCCGTGATGAAACGCCTTTGCCACCAGAGACTTTGAACCGGCGTGGTGTCCACAATCCCCTTCATGGATTTCTCTTAAGATTTCACAGCCTTCCTCAGGAGAAACACAACGCTGAAACGCCCCGGATACACTGCAATGATGCAATTCACCATTGAGAATCGTCATAGACTTGGATCGCCGGACTATCTGCATGGCTAGAATCTCATCCTCTGGTAACTCCCCCCGGTTCATGTACGTAAGATAAGGAACCGTCCAATCCAGAATAGCATGCAGTGCTGCCACCAATTGAGCCTCCGGATAAGGAATAGCCAAATCCGCTTCACCTAGGAGCTGGACTGACGGGTTGTGCAACACGTCCAGCAAGACATTAGGCGGGACCGGTTTGCGCTGAGAACCCAACCGGCTTAAAGTGTTCGCCGCTTCATTCTTCTGACGGTCCACATGATCCACTTGATAACCCTTGAAGCAACCCGCAATATTATCCACTTCCCGACGATATGCAGCCATGAGCGGGTCCTTAGAATCCCAAGTGCCAGACACCTGTTGAGCCACGAGGTCCGAGTCACCGAAGCACTCGTGGGGAAGTTAATACGACTCCAGCCCCCGAGCCTTCCAATTGCCTGGATCCATCAAAATGAATAGTCCAATATGTGTGATCCGGCTTCTCCTCTGGTGCTTGTAGCTCTGTCCAGTCATTGATGAAATTAACAAGTGCTTGAGATTTCACCGCCGTCCGAGGTACATACTTCAGTCCGTGTGGCCCAAGCTCTATAGCCCACTTGGCAATCTGGCCAGTCGCCTCCCGGTTCTATATGATATCACCCAAGGGCGCTGAACTGACCACTGTGATGGGGTGCCCTTGAAAATACTGCTTCAACTTCCGGCTGGCCATGAAAACACCATAGACCAGCTTCTGCCAATGCGGATACCTTTGCTTGGATTCAATAAGCACCTCGCTGATATAATAAACCGGCCACTAAACCGGATATTCCTTGCCTGCCTCCTTGCGTTCCACCACAATAGCCACGCTAATCGCCCGAGCATTGGCTGCTACATATAATAATAGTGGCTCCTTGTCAACCGGAGCTGCAAGAACAGGCGGATTGGCTAATTGCCGCTTTAAGTCCTCAAATGCTTCATCAGCAGCCGGACTCCAGACAAAATTGTCTGTCTTCCTCAGCATTTGGTACAACGGGATGGCCTTCTCTCTGAGGCGGCAGATAAACCGGCTCAGTGCAGCGATTCTGCCTGCCAAACGCTGAACATCGTTGATACACTTCGGTTTAGCCAGGGGGGTAATAGCCGTAATCTTCTCCGGATTAGCCTCAATTCCTCTGTTAGACACCAGGAAACCCAGTAGCTTGCCTGCCGGAACACCAAAGACACATTTGGCCGGATTAAGCATCATCTTGTACACTCGCAAGTTGTCAAAGGTTTCCTTCAAATCATCCACCAGCGTCTCCTTCTGCCTTGACTTCACTATAATATCATCCACATAAGCGTGCACATTGCGGCCGATCTGTTTATGCAGGCAATTCTGCACACACCGTTGATAGGTGGCTTGGGCACTCTTGAGCCCGAAGGGCATAGATACATAGCAGAAGGCTCCAAAGGGAGTGATAAACGCTGTTTTCTCCTGGTCCTTAACCGCCATTTTGATCTGATGATATCCAGAGTATGCATCCAAAAAACTCAAACGCTCACAACCCGCCGTGGCATCAATGATCTGGTCGATGCGGGGGAGGGCAAAAGGATCCGCTGGACAAGCCTTGTTAAGATCTGTTTAATCCACACACATACGCCAAGTGCCGTTTTTCTTAAGAACCAGCACCGGATTAGCAAGCCACTCTGGATGGAACACCTCAATGATAAAGCCAGCCGCCAAAAGCCTGGCCACTTCCTCTCCAATGGCTTTGCGCCTTTCTTCGTTAAACCGGCGGAGGAACTGTTTCACCGGTTTATACTTAGGATCCACATTTAGAGTGTGCTCAGCGAGTTCCCTCGGTACACCTGGCATGTCGGACGGTTTCCATGCAAAGATGTCCCGATTCTCACGGATGAATTCGATGAGCGCTTTCCTATTTGGGATCAGTTAGCCTCGATAAAGTGAACTGCTTGGATGAATCGCAGCACGAAGTCAACAAGCTTGGTCTCAGCTGCCGATTTGAACTTCAGATCCGAATCATGCTCTGTAGTTGGCTTCTTTAAAGGGGTCATATCCGCCGTTTCAACATTGTCCTTATAGTACTTCAGCTCCTCCGTGGCACAGACCGACTCTGCATAAGCCGCATCACCTTCCTCACATTCCAAAGCGACCTTACGGCTCCCATGAACCGTTATCATCCCCTTGTAACCTGGCATCTTGAGCTGCAAGTAGATATAACAAGGCCGCGCCATGAACTTGGCATAAGCCGGCCGCCCAAACAAGGCGTGATACGGGCTCCGGATCTTCACCACCTCAAAGGTTAGTTTTTCCGACCGGGAATCGTGCTCGTCTCAAAAAGCCACATCTAGGGCTATCTTACCCACAGGATATGCAGATTTGCCTGGTACTACACCATGGAACACCGTATTAGACGGTCTGAGATCCTTGTCTGTTAGACCCATGCGGCGGAATGTCTCATAGTACAGTATGTTAATGCTGCTTCCTCCATCCATGAGTACCTTGGTGAATTTATAACCCCCCACCTGAGGGTCTACCACTAATGCTAGCTGGCCCGAATTATCAACCCGGGGCGGGTGATCCTCTGCTCCACACGATAGGCTGCTCCGACCAGCGCAAGTAACGTGGTAAGGCCGATTCAACAGAATTCACCGCTCGCTTGTGGAGTTTTTGGTCGCGTTTATCCAAGCTAGTCGTGAAAACATGATATTGCCCATTGTTCAACTGTTTTGGCTGGCTCTGATAACCTGACTGCTGCTGCTGCTGCTAGCCGTTCTGATTATTCTGGTGATTGTGACCGCCCTGATTGAGACCTGAACCGGAAGCTCCATCGTGACCCGGCCCATGAAAACCGGATCTGAACCGCCACGACCCATGGTCATCTGGGAAGGCATTAGAGTTTTAAACTCCTGCATAATATAACAATCCTTCCAAAGATGGTTAGCGGCGCCTCCTTCGTCCGTGCTTGGGCAAGGCTGATTCAACAAATAATTCAAGCGGCTTGCGTTAGGATTGGGAGCCCCATTACGATTTGCCGCTTTACCTCTGCGCCGCTGCCCCCTGTCTTGTGCATTAGTGTTGGCCACAAAGTCCATGCTGCCATCCGCCTTGCGCTTGCCTCCGTTTCCATGACCCGCCGGTTTGTACTGCTGCTGTTTGGAGTTGCTATTCTTCCTACCCTTCCCTGCGTCATCATCATCAGTCTCGGGATCCTTGGTACTGTCCAAATCAACATACTTCACCAAAGCGGCCATGAGGGTTCCCATGTCATTATAGAACCGCTTGATGCGTCCCAATTTCAATTTTAAAGGCTCAAACCGGCAGTTGCCTTCCAGGGTTAAGATCGCAGAGTCAGCATTAATCCTGTCAGACGAGTGCACAATTTCCGAAACGCGGCGCACCCAACGGGTCGTTGATTCTCCTTCCTCCTGGACACAAGCCGCCAGGTCTACTATGGACTTGGGCTGCTTGCATGTATCCTTGAAATTCTGGATAAACCGGGCCCGCAACTGGGCCCATGAGCTGATAGAATTGGGCGGTAGGCTCTTCAACCAAGTACGAGCCGTGCCTTCAAGCATCATGGTGAAGTATTTTGAACACGCGGTCTCATCCACGTCTAGCATCTCCATGGCCATCTCATAACTCTCTACCCACGCTTCGGGGGATAAATCAGCGGTGTAATTCGGCACACGGACCCTTGAAATCTTTGGGCAGGCGCACATTGCGTAAAGCGGGGATTAAACAAGGCACTCCCAAAGCGGATGCGACTCCTGGTCCGGCGAAGGTGGTAGGGCAAACCGGCGTAAGTTGACCCGCATCATCCTGTGCTGCTAACTCAGCCTCCCTTCGTGCCCGGGCCAGGTCCACCACATCCTGAGCATCGCGAAAACCACCTGCCGGGTTATTGCCACGGGCAGCTTCACGGCCTCGCGCATTGCTCGATATGGCCGGTTCATCCATGCGCCTGCTATAGCTCCGGCTTGGATGGGGCGTAGAGTGAATCCGATCACGGCTGTACGAATATGCTTCCTGCTGAATCAGCGCGGTCCGGAGAAGCTCCTTAACCCGGCGCGTCTCTATCGCTTGCGGAGAATCCCCTTCGACTGGGATAGCCTCTAATCGTGCGGCGGCTGCAACAAGGTTGTCCACAGGATTAGAATAATGACCTGGGGGCGTCTGAACCGGCGGAGGGACCACAATGTTCTGTTGAGGAGGCTCCATCAGGCGGGGCTGGACCGTCGCTCCTGGCCCTGGTGCCTCGATCCGGTTTGCCTCCAGGTGCTGCGGCGGATTACTGGGTCCAGCTCCTGGAGTGTGAAAGAGATTCCGGGGATCAAACCCTAATGGCAGGCATGATCTGTGCTTCCGCTTTAAGACCTCCTGTGATGCGTTCTGGTCAAGCATGAGTTTGTAGGCCTGAGCGTCCAAAGCGGCCCGCTCTGCCGCCATCCTGTCTTTTTCTGCTGCCAGATCCGCTTTAGCTTGCACGATCTGCTCTCTCACCTTTGCAATCTCTGCATTATGGGCCTCCTGATCCGCGGATTGTCCTCTGCCATAAGCGCGGCTAGTGCATCAAACAGATCAGATAGAACTTGAACCGGCGGGCACAAGGCCTCCTCGCCCTGCTGCCGTTGCCACTGCTGATCCGGATAGCATCGCTGCGGCGGTCGAAGAGTGATTCGCCGCCTGTGTGCCGGCCATGAATATTCCAACCCGGTTGACCTGGCCTGGGGGGTCCGGAATACTGTCGCCATCGGAACAACCCCTAACCATATCGTCTTGCAACTGGTATAGCGATTCGGTCTCTCCAGTTGAAGATTCGTCACCGGAATAGACGACGGTCTCGCTACCATGTTCTGATCCGTCCTCACGCTCTCCTCCGTGGATGACTCCAACGAAGACACGCTTCTCGGCCGGTTTAGCCTGGGTAGATCTCGCACGCTGAGCCGTCTCGACAAGGTTGGTGCAGATGTCCGGCTCAGGCCCAAGCTCACCGATCTTGCCGATGAAAACGTGTATGCCACCAAAGGGGACCCGGTACCCGTACTCGATCGAATCGGCCTCGGGACCCCATCCTGCGTCGTCGATGTAGATCCTGCCACGACGACTCTTGGTCATCCGGCCCACAACATAGCCTTCGAGTCCCTTGAGCTTGCCCTCCAAGATCATCAAATCATCATGCGATAGCCCCACGGTGGGCGCCAACTGTCGTGGATTTGTCACGGCAGATGTCCTAGTGAAAGGACTTTGTCGTGGAGCCATCGCTACGAGTTTACTTGAAGAGGTTAAAGCGGACACAAAGACACGAGGGTTTTATACTAGTTTGGCTCCTTCGATGAAGGTAAAAGCCTACGTCTAGTTGTGATGGAATTGATGTGGTCTCGATGGCTAGGGAGCAAACAAGCTTCGCCTAGGCTCGAGTTGTGGTTGTCTGTCCTAAACCGCCGTCGGGTCGTCCCCTTATATATACGGGTGACGCCCGTCGGTCCATAGAGTCCCAACCGGTTCATACTCGTATCCCGGTCGGTGTCTCTCTATTCCTAACTTACAATACAAGTTATACATCAGGCCGGTTTACGGCTACATGTTCTAAACCGACTACAGGCCTTGGGCCTTCATCTGCTTATACCACTAATGAAGTTAACCCGGCCCAAGTAGGCCGGTTTACGCCTAGTGGTAATATCCCCAACAGTTCGTAAGAGTAATGCTAGAACTTCTACACCCTCTGAGCAAATTAAAGTTGAACCTAGTATTGCTATGGTCAAGGATCTCTTGGTCGATAATATTGATGGGCATGTTATTTACTTCTGTAATGAAGCTGCTAGAATTGCTAGAACTAACATTAAAAATAAACATAGACCTATTATCGGAATGCCTATTGTTTCTGTTAAAATAGGAGATCATTGTTATCATGGCTTATGTGATATGGGTGCTAGTGCGAGTGCAATACCTCATTCCTTATACAAACAAATTATGCATGATATTGCACCTGCTGAGATAGAAGATATTGATATTACAATTAAGCTCACCAATAGATATACTATTTCACCAATTGGGATTGTTAGAGATGTTGAAGTCTTGTGTGGGAAAGTTAAATATCCTACTGATTTTCTTGTTCTTGGTTCCCCATAAGACGACTTTTGTCCCATTATATTTGGTAGACCCTTCTTGAATACTGCTAATGCAAGGATAGATTGCGAAAAGGATCTTGTTACTATTGGTTTAGGGGATATGTCTCATGATTTTAATTTTGCTAAATTTTGTAGACAACCCCATGATAAAGAACTGCCTAGTAAAGATGAAATTATTGGTCTTGCTTCTATTGCCATGCCTCCTAATGATCCATTAGAACAATATTTGCTAGACCATGAAAATGATATGTTTATGAATGAAAGAATGGAAATAGATGAAGTATTCTTTAAATATGGACCTATTTTGAAACACAACTTGCCTGTTGAAACTCTAGGGGATCCTCCTCAACCCAAGGGTGGTCCCGTATTTGAGTTTAAACCATTACCTAATACTCTTAAATATGCTTATCTTGATGAAAATAAGATATATCATGTTATTGTTAGTGCTAACCTTTCAGAGCAGGAAAAGAAAAATTATTGAAAACTCTGAAGAAGCACCGCACTGCTATTGGATATACTCTTGATGATCTTAAGGGCATTAGTCCCACTCTATGCCAGCACAATAAAATTGGAGAAAGACGCTAAACCGGTTGTTGATCACCAACGACGGTTAAATCCTAAGATGAAAGAAGTGGTAAGAAATGAAATACTAAATCTTCTAGAGGCAGGTATAATTTATCCTGTTGCCGATAGTTAGTGGGTAAGTCCCATCCATTGTGTCCCTAAGAAGGGAGGTATTACTGTTGTTCCTAAAGATAAAGATGAATTGATCCCACAAAGAATTGTTACAGGTTATAGAATGGTAATTGATTTCCGCAAATTAAATAAAGCTACTATAAAGGATCATTACCCTTTACCTTTTATTGATCAAATGCTAGAAAGATTATCCGAACATACACATTTTTTGCTTTCTAGATGGTTATTCTGTCTTCTCTCAAATCTCTGTGTCAAAAGAGGATCAAGATAAGACCACTTTTACTTGCCTTTCGGTACTTTTGCGTATAGACGTATGCCTTTTGGTTTATGTATTGCACCTGCTACCTTTCAAAGATGTATGACTGCTATATTTTCTGACTTTTTTGAAAAGATTGTTGAGATTTTCATGGATGATTTCTCCGTGTATGGAACTTCTTTTGATGATTGCTTAAGCAACCTTGATTAAGTCTTGCAGAGATGTGAAGAAACTAATCTTGTCTTGAATTGGGAGAAGTGCCACTTTATGGTTAATGAAGGTATTGTCTTGGGGCATAAAATTTCTGAAAGGGGTATTGAAGTTGATAAAGCTAAAGTTGATGCCATTGAAAAGATGCCATGTCCCAAGGACATCAAAGGTATAATAAGTTTCCTTGGTCATGCCGGTTTTTATAGGAGGTTCATTAAAGACTTCTCAAAAATTTCTAGGCCTCTGACTAATCTCTTACAAAAAGATGTTCCTTTTGTCTATGATGATGATTGTGTAGAAGCATTTGAAATACTTAAGAAAGCCTTGATTTCTGCACCTATTGTTTAGCCACCTGATTGGAATTTACCCTTTGAAATTATGTGTGATGCTAGTGATTATGCTGTAGATGTTGTTCTAGGACAAAGAGTTGATAAGAAATTAAATGTTATCCAATTTGCTAGTAAAACTCTAGACAGTGCCCGAGAAATTATGCTACTACTGAAAAAGAATTTTTGGCAGTTGTATTTGCTTGTGATAAGTTCGGACCTTATATTGTTGATTCCAAAGTAACTGTTCACACTAATCATGTCGCTATTAAATATCTTATCAAAAAGAAAGATGTTAAACCTAGACTTATTAGATGGGTTCTCTTGCTACAAGAATTTGATTTGCATATTATTGATAGAGAGGGAGCTGAGAACCCCATTCCAGACAACTTATCTAGGTTAGAGAATGTTCTTGATGACCCACTACCTATAGATGATAGCTTTCCAGATGAACAATTAGCTGTCATAAATGCTTCTCGTAGTGCTCCATGGTATGCTGATTATGCTAATTACATTGTTGCTAAATTTATACCACCTAGTTTCACATACCAACAAAATAAAAAGTTTTTCTATGATTTAAGACATTACTTCTGGGATGACCCACACCTTTATAAAGGACTAGATGGTGTTATTAGACGTTGTGTACCTGAGCATGAACAGGAACAGATCCTACGCAAGTGTCACTCCGAGCCTTATGGAGGACACCACGCTGGAGATAGAACTACACATAAGGTATTGCAATCCGGTTTTTATTGGTCTACTCTTTTCAAAGATGCCCCTAAGTTTCTCTTGTCTTGTGATGAATGTCAAAGAATTGGTAATATTAGTAGACATCAAGAAATGTCTATGAACTATTCACCTTTTATTGAACCATTTGATGTTTAGGGCTTTGATTATATGGGACAGTTTCCTTCCTCTAATGGGTATACACATATTTTAGTTGATGTTGATTACGTTACTAAGTGGGTAGAAGCTATTGCAACTAGTAGTGTTGATCATAACACTTCTATTAAGATGCTTAAAGAAGTTATTTTTCCAAGGTTTGGAGTCCCTAGATACTCAATGACTGATGGTGGTTCACATTTTATTCATGGTGCTTTTCGTAAAATGCTTGCTAAGTATGATGTTAATCATAGAATTGCATCCCCATATCATCCACAATCTAGTGGTCAAGTAGAATTGAGTAATAAAGAACACGCTCCATCTATCTATAACAACATAGACATTCAAAATACTATCAGATACTAAATTCATGATAAATTAAAGTTCAATTAATCAAATTACATAAGAACTCCAACTTAGATAGACATCCCTCTAATCATCTAAGTGATCACGTGATCCATATCAACTAAACCATGTCCAATCAACACGTGAGATGGAGTAGTTTTCAATGGTGAACATCACTATGTTGATCATATCTACTATATGATTCATGCTCGAACTTTCGGTCTCAGTTTTCCGAGGCCATGTCTGCATATGCTAGGCTCGTCAAGTTTAACCCGAGTATTCCACATGTGCAAAACTAGCTTGCACCCGTTGTATGTGAACGTCGAGCTTATCACACCCGATCATCACGTGGTGTCTCGGCAAGACGAACTTTCGCAATGGTGCATACTCAGGGAGAACACTTGTACCTTGAAAGTTAGTGAGAGATCATCTTATAATGCTACCGCCGAACTAAGCAAAATAAGATGCATAAAGGATAAACATCACATGCAAACAATATAAGTGATATGATATGGCCATCATCATCTTGTGCCTTTGATCTCCATCTCCAAAGCACCGTCATGATCATCATCGTCACCGGCGTGGCTCCTTGATCTCCATCGTAGCATCATTGTCGTCTTGCCAACTATTGCTTCTACGAATATCGCTACCGCTTAGTGATAAAGTAAAGGAATTACATGGCGATTGCATTTCATAAAATAAAGTGACAACCATATGGCTCCTGCCAGTTGCCGATAACTTTGTTACAAAACATGATCATCTCATACTAAAAAATTAGCATCATGTCTTGGCCATATCACATCACAACATGCCCTGCAAAAACAAGTTAGACGTCCTGTACTTTGTTGTTGCAAGTTTTATGTGGCTGCTACGGGCTGAGCAAGAACTGCTCTTACCTACACATCAAAACCATAATGATTTTTCGTCAAGTGTGTTGTTTTAACCTTCAACAAGGACCGGGCGGAGCCACACTCGATTCAATTAAAGTTGGAGAAACTGACACCCGCCAACCACCTGTGTGCGAAGCACGTCGATAGAACCAGTCTCACGTAAGCGTATGCATAATGTCGGCCTGGGCTGCTTCATCCAACAATACCTCCGAATCAAAGTATGACATGCTGGTAAGAAGTATGACTATTATCGCCCACTACTCATTTATGTTCTACTCGTGCAGATAACATCTACGCATAGACCTGGCTCGGATGCCACTGTTGGGGAATGCAGTAATTTCAAAAAAATTCCTACGCACATGCAAGATCTATCATGGTGATGCATAGCAACAAGAGGGGAGAGTGTAGTCCACGTACCCTCATAGAACATAAGCGGAAGCGTTATGACAACGCAGTTGATGTAGTCGTACGTCTTCACGATCCGACCGATCCTAGTACCAAAAGTACGGCACCTCCGTGATCTGCACACGTTCAGCTTGGTGCGTCCCACAAACTCTCGATCCAGCTGAGTGTCGAGGGAGAGCTTCGTCAGCACGACGGTGTGATGACCGTGATAATGAAGCTACCGGCACAGGGCTTCACCTAAGAACTACGACAATATGATCGAGGTGGATTATGGTGGAGGGGGCACCGCACACGGCTAAGACAATGATGAACTTGTGTGTCTATGGGGTGCACCCCTCCCCCGTATATAAAGGAGTGTAGGAGGGGGAGGGATGTCCCTCTCTATGGCGCCCCTAGGGGAGTCCTACTGCCACCGGTAGTAGGATTCCCCCCTTCCAAGTAGGAGTAGGAGAGGAAGGAAGGAGGAGATGTTGGAAATATGCCCTAGAGGCAATAATAAATTAGTTATTATTATTATATTTCCTTGTTCATGATAATCGTTTATTATCCATGCTATAATTGTATTGATAGGAAACTCAGATACATGTGTGGATACATAGACAACACCATGTCCCTAGTAAGTCTTTAGTAGACTAGCTCGTTGATCAATAGATGGTTACGGTTTCCTGACCATGGACATTGGATGTCGTTGATAACGGGATCACATCATTAGGAGAATGATGTGATGGACAAGACCCAATCCTAAGCCTAGCACAGAGATTGTGTAGTTCGTATGCTAAAGCTTTTCTAATGTCAAGTATCTTTTCCTTAGACCATGAGATTGTGCAACTCCCGGATGCCGTAGGAATGCTTTGGGTGTACCAAACATCACAACATAACTGGGTGGCTATAAAGGTACACTACGGGTATCTCCGAAAGTGTCTGTTGGGTTGGCACGAATCGAGACTGGGATTTGTCACTCCATGTGACGGAGAGGTATCTCTGGGCCCACTCGGTAGGACATCATCATAATGTGCACAATGTGACCAAGGGGTTGATCATGGGATGATGTGTTACGGAACGAGTAAAGAGACTTGCGGTAACGAGATTGAACAAGGTATCAGGATACCGACGATCGAATCTCGGGCAAGTACTATACCGCTAGACAAAGGGAATTGAATACGGGATTGATTGAATCCTCGACATCGTGGTTCATCTGATGAGATCATCGTGGAACATGTGGGAGCCAACATGGGTATCCAGATCCCGCTGTTGGTTATTGGCCAGAGAGTTGTCTCGGTCATGTCTGCATGATTCCCGAACCCGTAGGGTCTACACACTTAAGGTTCGGTGACGCTAGAGTTGTTATGGCAAATAGTATGTGGTTACCGAAGGTTGTTCGGAGTCCCGGATGTGATCCCGGACGTCACGAGGAGTTCCAGAATGAATGGTTTATTGAATCTCGATCGTAGTGATACACATGTTCATGCCAAAAGATATAAGATAGTAATGATAGTACCACCTACTTGTGGCACTGCCATGTAAGTCATATTGGTATAAAGCACATGAAGAAGCTCCATGTTGATGGATCTTTGGACTCACTCATTTTTGAGAAGTTTGAGACATGCGAACCATGTCTATTGGTGTATATACATGGAGAAACTCCATGCAAATGGACCGTTCGGACTCACTTGATTTTGATTCACTTGAGACATGCAAATCCTACCACATGGGCAAGATGACTGAAAGCCTCGTTTTCAGTAGAATGGAACAAGAAAGCAACTTGTTGGAAGTAATTCATTTTGATGTGTGCAGTCCAATGAGTGCTGAGGCACGTAGTGGATATTGTTGTGGTCTTACTTCACGGATGATTTGAATAGATACTGAGTATATTTACTTGATGAAACACAAGTCTGAATTATTTAATGGTTCAAGTAATTTCAGAGTGAAGTTGAAGATCATCGTGACAAGAGGATAAAATGTCTATGATATGATCATAGAGATGAGTATCTGAGTTACGAGCTTTGGTACGCAATTAAGACATTGTGGAAATTGTTTCACAATTAATACCGCCTGGAACACCATAGTGTGATGGTGTGTCCGAACATCATAGTTGCACCCTATTGGATATGGTGCGTACCATGATGTCTCTTATCGAATTACCACTATCGTTCATGGGTTAGACATTAGAGACAACCGCACTCACTTTAATAGGGCACCACGTAATTCCATTGAGACGACACCGTTTGAACTATGGTTTGGAGAAACCTAAGTTGTCGTTTCTTAAAAGTTTGGGGCTGCGACGCTTATGTGGAAAAATGTCAGGTTGATAAGCTCGAACCCAAAGCAGATGAAATGCATCTTCATAGGACACCCAAAACAGTTGGGTATACCTCCTAATTCAGATCCGAAAGCAATAGGGATTGTTTCTTGAATCGGGTCCTTTCTCGAGGAATAGTTTGTCTCGGAAAGTTGAGTGGGAGGATGGTGGAGACTTGATAAGGTTACTGAACCGTCACTTCAACTAGTGTGTAGCAGGGCACAGGAAGTTGTTCCTGTGGCGGCTACACCAATTGAAGTAGAAGCTTATGATTGTGATCATGAAGTTTCGGATCAAGTCACTACCGTACCTCATAGGGTGACAAGGATGCGTACTACTTCAGAGTGGTACAGTAATCCTGTCTTGAAGGTCATGTTGCTAGACAACAATGAACCTACGAGCTATGGAGAAGCGATGGTGGCCCCATATTCCGACAAATGGTTAGAAGCCATGAAATCTGAGATAGGATCCATGTATCAGAACAAAGCATGGACTTTGGTGGACTTGCCCGATGATCGGCAAGCCATTGAGATAAATGGATCTTTAAGAAGAAGACGGACGTGGACGGTAATGTCACCGTCTATGAAGCTCGACTTGTGGCGAAGAGTTCTTCACAACTTCAAGGAGTTGACTACGATGAGATTTTCTCATCCGTAGTGATGCTTAAGTCCATCAGAATCATGTTAGCATTAGCTGCATTTATGAAATCTGGCAGATGGATGTCAAAACGAGTTTCCTTACCAGTTTTCATAAGGAAAGGTTGTATGTGATACAATCAGAAAGGTTTTCTCAATCCTAAGGATGCTAAAAGGTATGCTAGCTCCAGCGATCCTTCCTTGGACTAGAGCAAGCATCTCGGAGTCAGAATATACACTTTGATGAGATGATCAAAGATTTTGGGATTATACAAAGTTTATGAGAAACTTGTATTTCCAAAGAAGTGAGTGGGAGCACTATGGAATTTCTGATGAGTATATGTTGTTGACATATTGTTGATCAGAAATGATGTAGAATTTTTGGAAAGCATATAGGGTTATTTGAAAGTGTTTTTCAAGGGAAAACCTGGATTAAGCTGCTTGAACGTTGAGCATCAAGATCTATGAGGATAGATAAAAAACGCTTAATGGTACTTTCAAATGAGCACATACCTTGACATGATCTTGAAGGTGTTAAAGATGGATCAGTCAAAGAAGGAGTTCTTGCCTGAGTTGTAAGGTATGAAATTAAGACTTAAAGCTCGACCACGGCAGAAGAGAGAGAAAGGACGAAGGTCGTCCCCTATGCTTTAGACGTAGGCTCTACAGTATGCTATGCTGAGTACCACACCTGATGTGTGCCTTGCCACGTGTCTGGCAAATGGGTACAAGAGTGATCTAGGAATGGATTATTGGACAGCGGTCAAAATTGTCCTTGGAGTAATAAGGACATGTTTCTCGGTTATGGTGGTGATAAAGAGTTCGGCGTAAAGGGTTACGTCGATGCAAGCTTTAACACCTATCGAATTACTCCGAGTAGCAAACCGGATACGTATAGTGGAGCAACCATTTGGAATAGCTCCAAGTGGAGCGTGGAAGCAGCATTTACAGTATGACCTAGAGATTTGCGAAGTACATACGGATCTGAATGTTGCAGACCCGTTGACTAAAACCTCTCTCACAAGCAAAACATGATCAAACCCCAGAACTCATTGAGTCTTAATCAAATGATGATGTGAACTAGTTTAGTGACACTAGTAAACTCATTGGATGTTGGTCACATGGCGATGTCACCTGTGAGTGTTAATCACATGACGATGTGAACTAGATTATTGACTCTAGTGCAACTGGGAGACTGTTGGAAATATGCCCTAGAGGCAATAATAAATTAGTTATTATTATTATATTTCCTTGTTCATGATAATCGTTTATTATCCATGCTATAATTGTATTGATAGGAAACTCAGATACATGTGTGGATACATAGACAACACCATGTCCCTAGTAAGCCTCTAGTAGACTAGCTCGTTGATCCATAGATGGTTACGGTTTCCTAACCATGGACATTGGATGTCGTTGATAACGGGATCACATCATTAGGAGAATGATGTGATGGACAAGACCCAATCCTAAGCCTAGCACAAAGATCGTGTAGTTCGTATGCTAAAGCTTTTCTAATGTCAAGTATCATTTCCTTAGACCATGAGATTGTGCAACTCCCGGATGCCGTAGGAATGATTTGGGTGTACCAAACGTCACAACATAAATGGGTGGCTATAAAGGTACACTACGGGTATCTCTGAAAGTGTCTGTTGGGTTGGCACGAATCGAGACTAGGATTTGTCACTCCGTGTGACGGAGAGGTATCTCTGGGCCCACTCGGTACGACATCATCATAATGTGCACAATGTGACCAAGGGGTTGATCATGGGATGATGTGTTACAAAACGAGTAAAGAGACTTGCCGGTAATGAGATTGAACAAGGTATCGGGATACCGACGATCGAATCTCGGGCAAGTACTATACCGCTAGACAAAGGGAATTGAATACGGGATTGATTGAATCCTCGACATCGTGGTTCATCCGATGAGATCACCATGGAAAATGTGGGAGCCAACATGGGTATCCAGATCCCGCTGTTGGTTATTGGCCAGAGAGTTGTCTCGGTCATGTCTGCATGATTCCCGAACCCGTAGGGTCTACACACTTAAGGTTTGGTGACGCTAGAGTTGTTATGGGAAATAGTATGTGGTTACCGAAGGTTGTTCGGAGTCCCGGATGTGATCCCGGACATCACGAGGAGTTCCGGAATGGTCTGGTGGTGAAGATCGATATATTGGACGAAGGGTATTGGAGTCCGGAAGTGTTCCGGGGGTAGCAGGCTATGGGCAGCATGACCGAAAGGTGTTTCGGGAGCCCCATCAAGTGTTGGAGGGCCTCATGGGCCAGAGGGGAAGGGGTAAACCAGCCCACTAAGGGGTGGTGCGCCCCCAGCCCTCTCCGTAACCGGGAGAGGTGGGGCGCCTCCCTAGGGCAGCCCCTTCCCGGCTTGGGGCAAGTTTCCTAGGGGTGGGGCGCCCAAACCCATCTAGGGTTTCCTGTGGCTGCCGCCCTCCCTAGGGAACCCTAGGGCGCCTCCTCCACCCCCCTTACCCCTATATATAGTGAGGGAGAGAGAGGGCAGCCACACACCCTTCCCTTGGCGCAGCCCTCTCCCTCCTCCAACACCTCCTCCTCCTCCTCCGTAGTGCTTGGCGAAGCCCTGCTAGAGAACCACGAGCTCCACCACCACCACGCCGTCGTGCTGTCGGGGTTCTCCCTCAACTTCTCCTCTCCCCTTGTTGGATCAAGGAGGAGACATCCCCGGGCTGTACGAGTGTTGAACGCGGAGGCGCCGTCCGTTCGGCGCTAGATCGGATCTTCCGCGATTTGAATCACCGCGAGTACGACTCCATCATCTGCGTTCTTGAAACGCTTCCGCTTAGCGATCTTCAAGGGTATGAAGATGCTCATCCTCTCCCTCTCTTTTTGCTAGAATCTCCATAGATTTATCTTGGTGTTGCATAGAAAATAAAGAATTTCTGCTACGTTCCCCAACAGGAGAGTGGGAGGAAGGAAAGTGGGGCTGGCCCCCCTCCCAATTCGGATTGGGCTGGGGGGGGGGGGCTCCCACTCCTAGGCCGCTTCCTCCTCTCTCCCACTAAGGCCCAATAAGGCCCATACACTCCCCGGGGGGGGTGTTCCGGTAACCTCCCCGTACTCCGGAAAATGCCCGAACTCACCCGGAACCATTCCGATGTCCAAACATAGCCATACAATATATCGATCTTTATGTCTCGACCATTTCGAGACTCGTCGTCATGCCCGTGATCACATCCGGGACTCTGAACAACCTTTGGTACATCAAAACACATAAAATCATAATACTGATGGTCACAGAACGTCAAGCATGCGGACCCTACGGGTTCGAGAACTATGTAGACATGACCGAGACTCATCTCCGGTCAATAACCAATAGCGGAACATCGATGCTCATATTGGCTCCTACATATTCTATGAAGATCTTTATCGGTCAAACCGCATGACAACATACATTGTTCCCTTTGTCATCGGTATATTACTTGCCCGAGATTTGATCATCGGTATCTCAATACCTAGTTCAATCTCGTTACCGGCAAGTCTCTTTACTCGTTCCGTAATGCATCATCTCGCAACTAACTCATTAGTCACATTGCTTGCAAGGCCTATAGTGATGTGCATTACCGAGAGGGCCCAGAGATACCTCTCCGACAATCGGAGTGACAAATCCTAATCTCGATCTATGCCAACTCAACGAGTACCATCGGAGACACCAATAGAGCACCTTTATAATCACCCAGTTATGTTGTGACGTTTGGTAGCACACTAAGTGTTCCTCCGGTATCCGACAGTTGCATAATCTCATAGTCATAGGAACATGTAAAGTCATGAAGAAAGCAATAGCAACATACTAAACGATCAAGTGCTAAGCTAACGGAATGGGTCAAGTCAATCACATCATTCTCTAATGATGTGATCTCGTTAATCAAATGACAACTCATGTCTATGGCTAGGAAACTTAACCATCTTTGATTCAATGAGCTAATCAAGTAGAGGCATACTAGTGACACTCTGTTTGTCTATGTATTCACACATGTACTAAGTTTCCGGTTAATACAATTCTAGCATGGATAATAAACATTTATCATGATATAAGGAAATATAAATAACAACTTTATTATTGCCTCTAGGGCATATTTCCTTCAGAAATCAAGAAGGAACATCAAGTGTTGATGGTTAACAAGACCACTTGTTTCAAGAAAAAGGGCAAAGAGAAGAAGGGGAACTTCAAGAAGAACAGCAAGCAAGTTGCTGCTCAAGTGAAGAATCCCAAATCTGGACCTTAGCCGGAAACTGAGTGCTTCTACTGCAAAGGGACTAGTCACTGGAAGTGGAACCGCCCCAAGTATTTGGCGGTTAAGAAGGATTTGAAAGTGAAAGGTATATTTGATATACATGTTATTGATGTGTACGTTACTAATGCTCGTAGTAGCGCATGGGTATTTGATACTGGTTCTATTGCTCATATTTACAACTCGAACAGGGCCTACGGATTAAATGGATATTGGCTAAGGACGAGGTGACGATGCACGTGGGAAATGGTTCCAAAGTCGATGTGATCACCGTCGACACGCTACCTCTACATCTACCTTCGGGATTAGTTTTAGACCTGAATAATTGTTATTTGGTGCCAGCATTATGCATGAACATTATATCTGGATCTTGTTTGATGTGAGACGGTTATTCATTTAAATTGGAGAATAATGGTTGTTCTATTTATATGAGTAATATCTTTTTTGGTCATGCACCCTTGATGAGTGGTTTATTTTTGTTAAATCTCGATTATAGTGATACACATATTCATAATATTGAAGCCAAAAGATGCAAGGTTAATAATGATAGTGCAAGTTATTTGTGGCACTACCGTTTAGGTCATATTGGTGTAAAGCGCATGAAAAAACTCCATGCTGATGGACTTTTGGAATCACTTGATGCTTGCAAACCATGCCTCATGGGCAAGATGACTAAAACTCCGTTCTCCGAAACAATGGAGCGAGCAACAGACTTGTTTGAAATAATACATACTAATGTATGCGGTCCAATGAGTGTTGAGGCTCGCGGTGGGTATCGTTATTTTTTGACCTTCGCAGATGATTTGAGCAGATATGGGTATATCTACTTAATGAAACATAAGTCTCAAACATTTGAAAATTTCAAAGAATTTCAGAGTGAAGTGGAAAATCATCGAAACAAGAAAATAAAGTTTCTACGATCAGATCATGGAGGTGAATATTTGAGTTATGAGTTTGGTCTTCATTTGAAACTATTTGGAATAGTTTCGTAACTCACGCCACCTGGAACACCAGAGCATAATGGTGTGTCCGAACGTCGTAACCGTACATTATTAGATATAGTGTGATCTATGATGTCTCTTACCGATTTACCACTATCGTTTTGGGGTTATGCATTAGAGACAGTTGCATTCACTTTAAATAGGGCACCATCAAAATCCGTTGAGACGAGACCATATGAACTATGGTTTGGTAAGAAACCTAAGCTATCGTTTCTCAAAGTTTGGGGCTGCGATGCTTATGTGAAATAGCTTCAACCTGATAAGCTCGAACCCAAATCGAAGAAATGTGTCTTCATAGGATACCCAAAGGAGACTGTTGGGTACACCTTCTTAACAGATCCGAAGGCAAGATATTCATTGCTAATGATGGATCCTTTCTAGAGAAGGAGTTTCTCTTGAAAGAACTGAGTGGGAGGAAAGTAGAACTTGATGAGGTAATTGTACCTGCTCCCGAATTGGAAATTAGTTCACCACAGAAATCAGTTCCAGTGATTCCTACACTAATTAGTGAGGAAGCTAATGAAGATGATCATGAAACTTCAGATCAAGTTACTACCGAACCTTGTAGGTCAACCAGAGTAAGATCCGCACCAGAGTGGTGCGGTAATCCTATTTTGGAGGTCATGTTACTTGACCATGACGAACCTACGGACTATGAGGAAGCGATGATGAGCCCAGATTTCGCGAAATGGCTTAAGGCCATGAAATCTGAGATGGGATCCTTGTATGAGAACAAAGTATGGACTTTGGTTAACTTGCCCGATGATCGTCAAGCCATAGAGAATAAATGGATCTTCAAGAAGAAGACTGACGCTGACGGTAATGTTACTGTCTACAAAGCTTGACTTGTTGTGAAAGGTTTTCGACAAGTTCAAGGAGTTGACTATGATGAGACCTTCTCACCAATAGCGATGATTAAGTCTGTCCGAATCATGTTAGTAATTGCCGCATTTTATGATTATGAAATTTGGCAAATGGATGTCAGAACTGCATTCCTTAATGGATATCTTAAAGAAGAGTTGTATATGATGCAACCAGAAGGTTTTGTCGATCCAAAAGGGGCTAACAAAGTGTGCAAGCTCCAGCGATCCATTTATGGACTGGTGCAAGCCTCTCGGAGTTGTAATATACTCTTTGATAGTGTGATCAAAGCATATGGTTTTATACAAACTTTTGGAGAAGCCTGCATTTCAAGAAAGTGCGTGGGAGCTCTGTAGCATCTCTAATATTATATGTAGATGACATATTGTTGATCGAAAATGATATATAATTTCTGGATAGCATAAAAGGATACTTGAATAAGAATTTTTAAATGAAAGACCTCGCTGAAGTTGCTTATATATTGGGCATCAAGATCTATAGAGATAGGTCAAAACGCTTAATTGGACTTTCACAAAGCACATACCTTGATAAAGTTTTGAAGCAGTTCAAAATGGATCAGTCAAAGAAAGGATTCTTGCCTATGTAACAAGGTGTGAAGTTGAGTCAGACTCAATGCCCAGCCACTGTAGAAGATAGAGTGAAAATGAAAGTCATTCCTTATGCCTCAGCCATAGGTTCTATCATGTATGCAATGTTGTGTACCAGACCTGATGTGTGCCTTGCTATTAGTTTAGTAGGGAGGTACCAAATTAATCCAGGAGTGGATCATTGGACAGCGGTGATGTCTACTATGCAACTTTATTCTTGTAGACACGTGTTGGACCTCCAAGCGCAGAGTTTTGTAGGATAGTAGCAATTTTCCCTCAAGTGGATGACCTAAGGATTATCAATCGGTGAGAGGTGTAGGATGAAGATGGTCTCTCTCAAACGACCCTGCAACCAAATACAAGAAATCTCTTGTGTCCCCAGCACACCCAATACAATGGCAAATTGTATAGGTGCACTAGTTCGGCGAAGAGATGGTGATAAAAGTGTAATATTGATGGTAGAAATATATTTTTATAATCAGAATAAATTAAAAAAGCGAGGTAGAAAATAGTAAACAGGCACAAAAACGGTATTGCAATGATAGAAAATGAGGCCTAGGGTCCATACTTTCGCTAGTGCAATCTCTCAACAGTGCTAACATAGTTGGATCATATGATTATCCCTCAAAGTGCAGCAAAGAATCACTCCCGAATTCCTATTAGCGGAGAACAAAAGATAGGAATAGTTTGTAGGGTGCGAAGCCACCTCAAAGCTATTCTTTCTGATCAATCTATCCTAGAGTTCGTACTAGAATAACGCAAGCTATTCTTTCCGTTTGATCTAATCAAGAGTTCATACTAAGATAACACCAAAGCATATTCATATTCATAATACTCAATCCGCACAGGGAACTACAAAGAGACCCCTAAGTTTCTACCGAAGAAAAACATGCATCAACCCCTATGCATAGATTACCCCAATGTCACCGCGGGAATCCGCGAGTTGAATGGGATAACATATATCAAGTGAATCAACAAGATACCCCAGTTGTCACCTCAAGTATTCATATTGCAAGACATATATCATGTGTTCTCATCTCTGAATATTCAATCCTACAAGACAAAACCTCAAAGGGTAAAGATTCAATTCATCATAACAAGAGTATAGAGGGTAGAAACATCATATGATCTGACTATATTAACAAAGCACATGATATAGATCACGAGAGAGAGAGAGAGAGAGATTAAACACATAGCTACTGGTACAAACCCTCAGCCCCGAGGGTGGACTACTCCCTCCTCATCTTGGTGGCCGCCGGGATGATGAAGATGGCCATGGAAGATGATTCCCCCCTCCGGCAGGATGCCGGAACGGGGACTAGATTGGTTTTCACAGATACAGAGACCTTACGGCGACAAAACTTCTAATCTAGGTCTACCCCGAGGGGTTTCAGAATATTTGGGAATTTATATTGCAAAGAAGGGGTATAGGAGGACACCGAGGTGGGCACAACCCACCTGAGCGCGCCAGGGGGCCCCGGCGTGCCCTTGTGGGTTGTGCCCTTTGGGCACCCCCAGGTGCTTCTTTGGCCCATCGTGAGTCTTCTGGCCCAAAAAATATCTCCAAAAAGTTTCGCGTTGTTTGGACTCCATTTGATATTGATTTCCTATTATGTAAAAAACAAGCAAAAAACAGCAACTGGCACTAGGGACTGGGTCAATAGGTTAGTCCCAAAAAATGATATAAAGTTGCTATAAAATGATTGTAAAACACCCAAGAATGATAACATAACAGCATGAATACTTCATAAATTAAAGATACGTTGGAGACGTATCAGCATCCCCGAGCTTAATTCCTACTCGTCCTCGAGTAGGTAAATGATAAAAGAAATAATTTATGAAGTTTGATTTCTAGCAAAGTGCATAAGTTTGATGAATGATAATTTCAATCACTTTTCCTAGCATCATAACAACAATTTTTTTCTCATAAAACTTCTCATGCTATAGTGGCAACCAATTCACATGTTAAGGTTCAAACAATGAACTCTCTTGAAACTCAACAGCCTATTTTCTTAGTCACCAAGCAGTTGCAATTCAACTTATTCAACAGAGTTTAAGTAAGATCTCCACATACTCAACCATCATATAGTCTTCTATGATTGCTAACACTCAGCGCATACACATGAGAAAAACGTTTCAACCGAACACATAGAATGATAGGGGCTTATTATTTTGCCTCCCAACGTATCCACCTCAAGGGTGATGTCAACAATAATAACTCATGCTACCCATATTGAACTGGACATATGTGCCTAGACCTTTCCTCACCACATGATGCTTGCCAAAGAGAAAACTAAAAAGGAATAGAGAGAAAAACTTTGAATCTTTGCATAAAAGTAAATACTAAAAAGTAAAAGATGGGCCCTTCGCTGAGGGAAGCAGAGGTTGCCATGCGCTTATTTGTTTGTATGCTCAATCCCTTAGTGCAAAAGAATGTCACATTATATTACCACTTATGATAGCAACCTTTATTATGTAGTCCATCGCTTTTATTGCTTTGCCATCACATGTTCGTACAACGCTCAATTTTCTCTTACACTAAATGATCTAACACTTCCAGAAGCAATTTTTATTGCCTTATTGCACTGATGAAAACTTACTTGAAGGATCTTGCTCAATCCTTAGGTATGTATGGTGGACACTTGAAAATAAGATTTGGGTTTAAGGGTTTTTGGATGCACAAGTAGTGTATCTACTTGGTGCGGGATTTTTGGCTAGCAAAGATGGGGGGCAAGCACCACATGTTGAAGGATCTATGACAATATGACTTCTGTGTGAATATGAACAAACATAAATCATTACGTTGTCTTCCTTGTCCAAAGTCAACAATCTGGGCATATAATATTTTGATGAGGGCTCACAATCACAAAAGATTTCCATGGTAGTGTATTTTCATGTGAAAGTTCTCTTCCTTATACTAATTATTCGTGAATTGCTTGTATGACCAATATTGTGATTGTCAAGCCTCAAAAGATTTCACTTTCTAAACCCAATGTGAAGCTACCACTAGGCATGATATGATTTCAACTTCATGATATTCAATTTATTCAACAATTTACTCATAGGATATAAGTGAAGCACAAGAGTAAATGACAAGCTACTCCAAAAAGATATAAGTGAAGATCAAGCGAGTAGTTATGAAAATGGGTAGCTATGTGAGGACTCTCTCTTGTTTAAAACTTTCAGATCTAAGTACTTTATTAAAACATCAAGAAAAATAAAATAAAATGACATTTCAAGAATAGCACTCATCATGTGAAGAAGCAAAAACTTAGGCTCAACCGATACTAACCGATAGATGTCGAAGAAGAAAGGTGGGATGCCTACCGGGGCATCCCCAAGCTTAGATGCTTGAGACCTCTTGAAATATTATCTTGGGGTGCCTTGGGCATCCCCAAGATTGAGCTTTTGTATCTCCTTAATTCCTCTCAAAGCACGGTTTTCATAAATCTCAAAAGCTTCATCCACACAAAACTCAACAAGAACTCGTGAGATAAGTTAGTATAAAGTATAAACCAATGCAAAAACCTTATCATTCTCTACTGTAGAAAATCACAAAAAATATTATTCAACATTTCATACTAAATGCCCCTGCATATTTAATACTCCTATCCTCAAATAGAATCATTAAACAAGCAAACACATGCAAACATAACAACAATCTGCCAAAATAGTACAGTCTATAAAGAATGCAAGATTCATCATACTTACCTAACTCCAAAAAATATGAAAGTCTACCACACTGCAGAAAATTTATTAGAGCTTATTATGCAAAACAATTCAACAGTTTATCACACTATGACTTTTCTAGGGAGTTTTTGCAACAGCGATATACTTTCTGTTTTCAAACAACAACATGTAGACTTGTAAAATAAGCATAGTAAAGGCTATCCTGGACATTTTTATTGAAATGAAAGATGCAAAACTTTATTATAAGTAACAGAAAGCAAATCCTAAAAAAATAAAATGATGCTCCAAGTAAAACTCATATCATGTGACGAATGAAAACATAGCTCCAAGTGAGGTTACCGATAATGTTGGAGACGAATGAGAGGATGCCTTCCGGTGCATCCCCAAGCTTAGTTGCTTGGATCTGCCTTGGATATTAACTTGGGGTGCCTTGTGCATCCCCAATCTTAGGGTCTTGTCACTCCTTATTCTCCTCATATCGATGTCTCACCCAACACTTGAAAACTTCAATCACACAAACCTTAACGGAACTTCGTGAGATAGGTTAGTATGATAAAGAGCAAACCATTTCACTATTGGTACTGTCAAAGACAAGATTCATAATTGTTTCCACACAATGCCTACTGTAGCATAACATTTCCACAATTTATATTGAGCAATATAAGTCATAGAAACTAGAAAACAAACAAACTATGCATTGAAAACAGAATCTGTCAAAAACATAACAGTCTGTAATGATCTGGACTCAAACCATACTTCTCCTACTCAAAAAATTATGACCCAAATTGGACCACGTGAGAAATTTTTATATTAAACTTCTGCAAAAAGAGTCAACTCAATATCACTCTTATGTTAAAAATGAGACTTATTTTCATGAGCGCAAAAGTTTCTGTTTTTCAGCAGGGTCAAATCAACTATCACACCCAACATGATCCCAAAGGCTTTACTTGGCACTTTATTGAAACTAAGCAATAAGACATGATCAATACAGTAGCATAATCATGTGAACACACAAAAATAATAAGTAAAAGTGTTGGGTTGTCTCCCAACAAGTGCTTTTCTTTAATGCCTTTTAGCTAGGCATGATGAGTCAAGGATGCTCACCTAAAAGATAAGAATTGAAACACAAAGAGAACATCATGCATCATAAGTTCCTCCTTCATAATAATTTTCAGTAGCATCGTGAATAGATTCATCAATATAACCATTACATAAAGCATTCTCTTCATGATCCATAAGCACAGAAAATTCATTACTCTCTATGGCATACATGTCATCATAATAATCATCATAGAAAGCAACTTTATTGCCATAGTCAATTGAAACCTCTTCCAAAATAGTGGATGTATCACTAACTAAAGTCATGACCTCTCCAAATCCACTTTCATCAATATTGTAATAAGATTCAACACCCTCCAAAATAGTGGGATCACTACTACCTACAGTTGACACTCTTCCAAACCCACTTTTATCAATGTAATCATCATAAATAGGAGGCATGATATCATCAAAATAAGTTTGATCATTCAAAGTAGGGGACTAAAAAGATCATATCCATTAAACATAGCCTCTCCAAGCTTGGTACAAACATTAATTGCAGCAAATAAATTCTCAAACTTGCCATTCTCATCAAACATAGCATCCCCAAGCTTGTGGCTTGGCATATCATCAGCATAATCATTCTCATCATTAATAGTATGAATGGCACCAACGGTAAAACAATTGCTATCATCATAATTTCCCAAGTTGTGCCAAAAAGATTTCCAAGATCAAAAGAAGTATCATTATCTCCCCAATCATAATCATCACAACAAGCAATACGCATAACAAAATCATCATCAAGTTCATCATCTTCCACAATAATTTTTGATTCATTTTCACGGGGCACAACAATAATAGGAGCAACATTATTTGGGATAGATACATGTTTACCTCTCTTCTTTCTTCTTTTCTTCTTCTTCACCACATCATGTGTGGGTTCATTAAATATTTTCAAGCTTCTTATTGATGAGATTGGTTGGATAATAAGCTCCTCCTCATTACCTGATTCATCATAATAAACACTAGGAGCGTTTTGGGAAATATTTTCCCTTTCATTAGTACTCTCTTCATATTCTATTTTTTCTTGACTTTAGGTAGTTGGTAATATAAGGATTCTCAATGCAATTCACTGCACAAAACATATAAACTTCCTCTAGATCAATATCAAGAAATCTATCAAGATTAAATTTTGGAATATCCTTAGATATACGTTTCATTTCTTCATACCTCAAAAGAAAACTAAGCTCTTTGTTATGCTCAAGGGTAATAGAGTTATCACAATTTTTGGACACTATTTGATCATGAAAGAATCTACATTGAAGATTTAAATGACCATGTTCATTGCAAAGTTCACAAGGATGGCCGAAAAAAAAAATCTTTCAGCACAATCATCTAGCCTCTCTTGCAACATTTTCGTTTCCAAATATTTATGCTTCTTATAAAATCTATCTTCCCTTTTTGGTGTGCAAAGGCACTCACAATTCACTCCGCAAAAAGTGACATGCTTATAAGAAACATTTTTGCCATGACTTGTGCAATCATCATTAGCATTTTGGATATTCAAAGAATTCACACTAACAACATTGCAATCATGCTCATCATTCAAATATATTGTGCAAAGCATTTTATTGACTCCTTCTTCTAACAATCGAGCACAATTTTCCGAACCATCATTTTCAAGAAAGGTATTATAAAGATGATCAATAATATGATGCAACCAAGATTCCATTTTTTAGTTTTCTTTAATAGACCAAACTAGTGATAAACAAGAAATTAAAAGATTCAATTGCAAGATCTAAAGATATACCTTCATGCACTCACCTCCCCGGCAACGGCGCCAGAAAAGAGCTTGATGTCTACTATGCAACTTTATTCTTGTAGACACGTGTTGGGCCTCCAAGCGCAGAGTTTTGTATGACAGTAGCAATTTTCCGTCAAGTGGATTACCTAAGGTTTATCAATCCGTGAGAGGTGTAGGATGAAGATGGTATCTCTCAAATGACCCGGCAACCAAATACAAGAAATCTCTTTTATACCCAACACACCCAATACAATGGCAAATTGTATAGGTGCACTAGTTCGGCGAAGAGATGGTGATAAAAGTGTAATAGAAATATATTTTTATAATCTGAATAAATAAAAACAGCAAGGTAGCAAATAGAAAACGGTCACAAAAAGGTATTGCAATGATTGAAAATGAGGCCTAGGGTTCGTATTTTCGCTAGTGCAATCTCTCAACAGTGCTAACATAGTTGGATCATATGATTATCCCTCAAAGTTCAGCAAAGAATCACTCCCGAGTTCCTATTAGCGAAGAACAAAAGATAGGGATTGTTTGTAGGGTACAAAGCCACCTCAAAGCTATTCTTTCCGATCAATCTATCCTAGAGTTCGTACTAGAATAACGCAAGCTATTCTTTCCGTTCGATCTAATCAAGAGTTCATACTAAGATAACACGAAAGCATATTCATATTCATAAAACTCAATCCACACAAGGAACTACAAAGAGACCCCAAAGTTTCTACCGGAGAAAAACATGCATGAACCCCTATGCATAGATTACCCCAATGTCACCGCGGGAATCCGCGAGTTGAATGCCATAACATATATCAAGTGAATCAATAAGATACCCCAATTGTCACCTTAAGTATTCATATTGCAAGACATATATCATGTGTTCTCATCTCTGAATATTCAATCCGACAAGACAAAACTTCAAAGGGTAAAGATTCAATTCATCATAACAAGAGTATAGTGGGTAGAAACATCATATCCGACTATATTAACAAAGCCCATGATATTGATCACGAGAGAGAGAGAGAGAGAGAGATTAAACACATAGCTACTGTTACAACCCCTCAGCCCCGAGGGTGGACTACTCCCTCCTCATCGTGGTGGCCACCGGGATGATGAAGATGGCCACTGAAGAAGATTCCCCCCTCCTGCAGGGTGCCAGAACGGTGTCTAGATTGGTTTTGCCGGATACAGAGACCTTGCAGCGGCGGAACTTCTGATCTAGGTCTACCCTGAGGGTTTCGGAATATTAGGGAATTTATAGTGCAAAGAAGGGGTACAGGAGGCCACCGAGGTGGGAACAACCCACCTGGGCGTGCCAGGGGGCGCCCCTGGCGCGCCCTGGTGGGTTGTGCCCCCCTCGGGGCACCCCTAGGTGCTTCTTCGACCCATTGGGAGTCTTCTGGCCCAAAAAAACTCCAAAAAGTTTCGCGTTGTTTGGACTCCGTTTGATAAAAAAACAGCAACTGGCACTGGGCACTGGGTCAATAGGTTAGTCCCAAAAATGATATAAATTTGCTACAAAATGATTGTAAAACACCCAAGTATGATAAAATAACAGCATGAATACTTCATAAATTACAGATACGTTGGAGACGTATCAGGCTGTCAAGAACATCCTGAAATACCTGAAAAGGACCAAGGATATGTTTCTCGTTTATGGAGGTGACAAAGAGCTCGTTGTAAATGGTTACGTCAATGCAAGCTTTGACACTGATCCGGATGACTCTAAGTCACAAATGGGATACATATTTATATTGAATGGTGGAGCTGTCAGTTTGTGCAGTTCCAAGCAAAGCGTCGTGGCGGGATCTACTTGTGAAGCAGAGTACATAGCTGCTTCGGAAGCAGCAAATGAAGGAGTCTGGATGAAGGAGTTCATATCCGATCTAGGTGTAATGCCTAGTGCATCGGGTCCAATAAAAATCTTTTGTGACAATACTGGAGTAATTGCCTTGGCGAAGGAATCGAGGTTTCACAAGAGAACCAAACACATCAAGAGACGCTTCAATTCCATCCGCGATCAAGTCAAGGAGGGAGACATAGAGATTTGCAAGATACATACGGATCTGAATGTTGCAGACCCATTGACTAAGCCTCTCTCACGAGCAAAACATGATCAGCACCAAGACTCCATGGGTGTTAGAATCATTACTATGTAATCTAGATTATTGACTCTAGTGCAAGTGGGAGACTGAAGGAAATATGCCCTAAAGGCAATAAAGTTGTTACTTATATTTAATTATATCATGATAATTGTTTATTATTCATGCTAGAATTGTATTAAACGGAAACTTAGTACATGTGTGAATACATAGACAAACAGAGTGTCCCTAGTATGCCTCTACTTGACTAGCTCGTTAATTAAGGATGGTTAAGTTTCCTAACCATAGACATGTGTTATAATTTGATGATCGGGATCACATCATTAGAGAATGATGTGATGGACAAGACCCATTCCTTAGCTTAGCATTAATGATCATTTAGTTTTATTGCAATTGCTTTCTTCATGACTTATACATGTTCCTATGACTATGAGATTATGCAACTCCCGAATACCATAGGAACACTTAGTGTGCTATCAAATGTCGCAACGTAACAGGGTGATTATAAAGATGCTCTATAGGTGTCTCCGATGGTGTTTGTTGAGTTGGCATAGATCGAGATTAGGATTTGTCACTCCGAGTATCACAGAGGTATCTCTGGGCCCTCTCGGTAATGCAAATCAGTATAAGCCTTGCAAGCAATGTAACTAATGAGTTGGTTGCGGGATGATGTATTTTGGAATGAGTAAAGGGACTTGCCAGTAACAAGATTTAACTAGGTATGAGGGTACCAACGATTGAATCTTGGGCGAGTAACACACCGATGACAAAGGGAACACCGTATGTTGTTATGCACTTTGACCGATAAAGATATTCGTAGAATATGTAGGTGCCAATATGAGCATCCAGGTTCTGCTATTGGTTATTGACCGGAGATGTGTCTCGGTCATGTCTACATAGTTCTTGAGCCTGTAGGGTCCGCACGCTTAATGTTCAATGACGATTTGTATTATGAGTTATGTGATTTGATCACTGTAGTTTGTTCGGAGTCCCGATGAGATCATGGACATGACGAGGAGTCTCGAAATGGTCGAGAGGTAAAGATTCATATATTGGAAGGTTATATTCAGACACCGGAATGGTTTTGGGACGTATCAAATAAGTTTCGGTGTACCGGGTGGTTACCGGAAACCCCCGAGAAAGTAATGGGCCTTATTGGGCTTTAGTGGAAAGGAGAGAAGGGCCACAAGGGGAGGCAGCACCCCCTCCCCCCATGGGCTGGTCCGAATTGGACTAGGAAGGGCGGCGCGCTCCTTGTTGGAATAGGAAAGAGGGGGCGATGTTGGGGAACGAAGTATTTCAAAAAATTTACGTACGATCACGGAAGATCTATCTATGTGATGCATAACAACAAGCAGGAGAGTGTGTCCACGTACGCTCGTAGACCAAAAGCGGAAGCGTTAAGTAACGCGGTTGATGTAGTCGAACATCTTTGCGATCCAACAGATCAAGTACCGAATGCACGGCACCTCCGCGATCTGCACACGTTCATCTCGGTGACGTCCCTCGAACTCTTGATCTAGCTGAGGCCGAGGGAGAGTTTCGTCAGCACGATAGCGTGATGACGGTGATGATGAAGTTACCGACGCAGGGGTTCGCCTAAGCACTACAACGATATGACAGAGGTGGAAATCTGTGGAGGGTGGCACCGCACACGGCTAAAACAATCAACTTATGTCTATGGGGTGCCCCCTCCCCCGTATGTAAAGGGGTAGAGGAGGGGAGGTCTGGCCTCCTAGGGCGCGCCACAAGGGTGGTTTCCTACTCCTACTAGGAGTAGGTTTCCCCCCTTTCCTAGTCCAACTAGGAGGGGGAAGGAAGGGAAGAGGGGGGAGAAGAAAGCCCCCCCCAAACCCTACCCCAATTTGGATTGGGCCTAGGGGGTGTGCGCCACACCTTGTCGCCTCCTCCACTCTTCAACCATGGCCCATTAAGGCCCATTAACTTCCCGGGGGGTTCCGGTAACCTCCTGGTACTCCGGAAAATGCCTGAACCTATCCGAAACCTTTCCGGTGTCCAAACATAGCCTTCCAATATATAAATCTTTATGTCTCGACCATTTCAAGACTCCTCGTCATGTATGTGATCACATCCAGGACTCCGAACAACCTTCGGTACATCAAACACATAAAATGATAATATCGATCGTCATCGAACGTTAAGCGTGCGGACCCTACGGGTTTGAGAACTATGTAGACATGACTCAGACTTTTCTCTGGTCAATAACCAATAGAGGAACCTGGATGCTCATATTGGATCCCACATATTCTATGAAGATCTTTATCGGTCAAACCGCATAACAACATACGTTGTTCCCTTTGTCATCGGTATGTTATTTGCCCGAGATTCGATCGTCGGTATCTCAATACCTAGTTCAATATCGTTACCGGCAAGTCTCTTTACTCATTACGTAGTGCATCATCCCGTAACTAACTCATTAGTTACATTACTAACAAGGCTTATAGTGATGTGCATTACCGACAGGGCCCAGAGATACATCTCTGACAATCGGAGTGACAAATCCTAATCTCGATCTATGACAACTCAACAAACACCATCGGAGACACCTGTAGAGCATCTTTATAATCACCCAGTTACGTTGTGATGTTTGATAGCACACTAAATGTTCCTCCGGTATTCGGGAGTTGCATAATCTCATAGTCATGGAACATGTATAAGTCATGAAGAAAGCAATAACAACAAACTAAACGATCGTAGTGCTAAGCTAACGGATGGGTCATGTCAATCACATCATTCTCTAATGATGTGATCCCGTTAATCAAATGACAACTCATGTCTACGGCTAGGAAACTTAACCATCTTTGATTAACGAGCTAGTCAAGTAGAGGCATAATAGTGATACTCTGTTTGTCTATGTATTCACACATGTACTAAGTTTCCGGTTAATACAATTCTAGCATGAATAATAAACATTGATCATGATATAAGGAAATATAAATAACAACTTTATTATTGCCTGTAGGGCATATTTCCTTCAGTCTCCCACTTGCACTAGAGTCAATAATCCAGATTACACAGTAATGATTCTAACACCCCTGGAGTCTTAGTGATGATAATGTTTTGCTCGTGAGAGAGACTTAGTCAATCGGTCTGCAACATTCAAATCCGTATGTATCTTGCAAATCTCTATGTCTCCCTCCTTGACTTGATCGCGGATGGAATTGAAGCATCTCTTGATGTGTTTGGTTCTCTTATGAAATCTGGATTCCTTCGCCAAGGTAATTGCCCCGGTATTGTCCCAAAAGATTTTCATTGGACCCGATGCACTAGGTATAACACCTAGATCGGATAGGAACTCCTTCATCCAGACTCCTTCATTTGTTGCTTCCGAAGCAGCTATCTACTCCGTTTTAGACATAGATCCTGCCACAACACTTTTCTTAGAACTGCAACAACTGACAGCTCCACCGTTCAATATAAATATGTATCCGGTTTGTGACTTAGAGTCATCCGGATCTGTGTCAAAGCTTGCATCAACGTAAACATTTACAACGAGCTCTTTGTCACCTCCATAAACGAGAAACATATCCTTAGTCCTTTTTAGGTATTTCAGGATGTTCTTGACCGCTGTCCAGTGATCCACTCCAGGATTACTTTGGTATCTCCCTGCTAAACTAATAGCAAGGTACACATCAGGTCTGGTACACATCATTGCATACACGACAGAACTTATGGCTGAAGCATAGGGAATGACTTTCATTTTCTCTCTATCTTCTGCAGTGGTCAGGCATTGAGTCTAACTCAACTTCACACCTTGTAAAACAGCCAAGAACCCTTTCTTTGCCTGATCCATTTTGAACTTCCTCAAGACTTTATCAAGGTATGTGCTTTTTGAAAGTCCAATTAAGCGCCTTGATCTATCTCTACAGATCTTGATGCCTAATATATAAGCAGCTTCACCAAGGTCTTTCATTGAAAAACTCTTATTCAAGTATCCTTTTATGCTATCCAGAAATTCTATATCATTTCCAATCAACAATATGTCATCCACATATAATATTAGAAATGCTACAGAGCTCCCACTCACTTTCTTGTAAATACAGGCTTCTCTAGAAGTCTATAAAAACCATATGCTTTGATCATACTATCAAAACGTTTATTCCAACTCTGAGATGCTTGCACCAGTCCATAAATGGATCGCTGGAGCTTGCACACTTTGTTAGCATCCTTTGGATCGATAAAACCTTCTGGTTGCATCATATACAACTCTTCTTCTAGAAATCCATTCAGGAATGCAGTCTTTACATCCATTTGCCAAATTTCTTAATCATAAAATGCGGCAATTGCTAACATGATTCGGACGGACTTACGCATCGCTATGGGTGAGAAGGTCTCATCGTAGTCAACTCCTTGAACTTGTCAAAAACCTTTTGTAACAAGTCGAGCTTTATAGACAGTAACATTACCATCAGCGTCAGTCTTCTTCTCGAAGATCCATTTATTCTCTATGGCTTGCCGATCATCGGGCAAGTCAACAAAGTCCACACGTTGTTCTCATACATGGATCCCATCTCAGAATTCATGGCCTCAAGCCATTTCGCGGAATCTGGGCTCATCATCGCTTCTCATAGTTCGTAGGTTTGTCATGGTCAAGTAACATGACCTCCGGAATAGGATTACCATACCACTCTGGTGCGGATCTTACTCTGGTTGACCTAGGAGGTTCGGGAGTAACTTGATCTGAAGTTACATGATCATCATCATTAGATTCCTCACTAATTGGTGTAGGAATCACAGGAACTGATTTCTGTGATGAACTACTTTCCAGCAAGGGAGCAGGTACAGTTTCCTCATCAAGTTCTACTTTCCTCCCACTCACTTCTTTCGAGAGAAACTCCTTCTCTAGAAAGGATCCTTTCTTAGCAATGAATATCTTGCCTTCAGATCTGTGATAGAAGGTTTACTCAACAGTCTCCTTTGGGTATCCTATGAAGACACATTTCTCCAATTTGGGTTTGACCTTATCAGGTTGAAGCTTTTTCACAGAAGCATCACAGCCCCAAATTTTAAGAAACGACAACTTGGGTTTCTTGCCAAACCATAGTTCATAAGGTGTCGTCTCAACAGATTTAGATGGTGCCCTATTTAACGTGAATGCAGCTGTCTCTAAAGCATAACCCCAAAACGATAGCGGTAAATTTGTACGAGACATCATAGATCGCACCATATCTAATAAAGTGCGGTTACGATGTTTGGACACACCATTACGCAGTGGTTTTCCAGGTGGCGTGAGTTGCGAAACTGTTCCAAATTTTTTCAAATGAAGACCAAACTCATAACTCAAATATTCACCTCCACGATCAGATCGTAGAAACTTTATTTTCTTGTTACGATTATTTTCCACTTCACTCCGAAATTCTTTGAAATTTTCAAATGTTTCAGACTTATGTTTCATTAAGTAGATATACCCATATCTGCTCAAATCATCTACGAAGGTCAAAAAATAACGATACCCGTCGCGGGCCTCAACACTCATTGGACCGCATACATCAGTATGTATTATTTCAAACAAGTCTGTTGCTTGCTCCATTGTTTCGGAGAACGGAGTTTTAGTCATCTTGCCCATGAGGCATGGTTCGCAAGTACCAAGTGATTCATAATCAAGTGATTCCAAAAATCCATCAGTATGGAGTTTCTTCATGTGCTTTACACCAATATGACCCAAACGGCAGTGCCACAAATAAGTTACACTATCATTATCAACTCTGCATCTTTTGGCTTCAATATTATGAATATGTGTGTCACTACTATCGAGATTCAACAAAAATAGACCACTCCTGAAGGGTGCATGACCATAAAAGATATTACTCATATAAATAGAACAACCATTATTCTCCGATTTAAATGAATAACCGTCTCGCATCAAACAAGATCCAGATATAATGTTCATGCTGGCACCAAATAACAATTATTCAGGTCTAAAACTAATCCCGAAGGTAGATGTAGAGGTAGTGTGCCGACGGAGATCATATCGACTTTGGAACTATTTTCCACGTGCATCGTCACCTCGTCCTTAGCCAATCTTCGCTTAATCCGTAGTCCCTGTTTCGAGTTGCAAATATTAGCAACCGAACCAGTATGAAATCCCCAGGCACTACTGCGAGCATTAGTAAGGTACACATCAATAACATGTATATCACATATACCTTTGTTCAATTTGCCATCCTTCTTATCCGCCAAATACTTGGGGCAGTTCCGCTTCTAGTGACCAGTCCCTTTGCGGTAGAAGCACTCAGTCTCAGGCTTAGGTCCAGACTTGGGATTCTTCACTTGAGCAGCAACTTGCTTGTGGTTCTTCTTGAAGTTCACCTTCTTTACTTTACCCTTCTTCTTGAAACTGGTGGTCTTGTTGACCATCAACACTTGATGATCCTTTGTCAGGACCCCGACTCAATGTCACATCGATCTAGCCTGTAACACATCATATCACTTTGCGGCCTCACGCACGGTATCCCAACGGGTGCCACCTTACCTTAGCCCGGGACCGTTTGCGCCTTTTGGCACACATATATGATAGTGTCGCTAGCATCCATATGATAAGGAGCCCGGCTGACATGACTAGTCGTAAACCCAAAGTGGCACAGACTTATAGGGACAGCATCCATGACCCAAAGATCGAACGTGTCGGTCATCGCAAGTAAGTTCGGGCTGTAGCACTGGCTAGCAGGACTCCGATAAACCGGGCTGAAGCGGGCTAACAGACTCCGGTACTCAATGCGTGACATTTCCCGAAGGAGAGACACAGAACGAAGAAGGACACATGCCGGCCAGCCTAAGTGTTTAGGAGCAGTAGCAAGCTACCATGGCTCGGTGGAGACACTAGGAGACATTTCCCGGTAAGAGAGGCTACTAAAGATAAACAACTAGATAGTCAGATCCCACACATATCAAGCATTTCAATCATACACACAATATGCTCAATATGTGCAAATACAACAAGGCATCACAACATGACTCTACGACACAAGTACTTTATTTAAAGGCTCAGAGAGCCATACATATCATACACACAAGTACGGGTCACACGACCCACATACAAGTCATACAAGCATACAAGCCACAATGAAGTGTTTTGTCCGAGTACGCATAACTAGTAAAATAAAAGAGGCTTGGGTAAGCCTAGCTATACTACATGGTCCTTCACTTGCTCGGGATCACCACGGGCCTTAGTCTACTCATCGATGTCAACGCTCACGAAGAACCCGTCGGAAGGGTTTGTGGCATCTTCTGAAAAATGTAAATTAAAGCATCATGAGTACAAAGGTACTCAGCAAGACTTACATCAGACCCTACATACATGCACATTATCAAGAAGGGTTGGTGGGGTTATTGCAGCAGCCAGCTTTGACTCATGGCTAAGCTATCCTACGAGACACCAACTTGAAATAGTTTTGCGCACTCGAGTCCACTACTCATCACTTCAATACACCACCGAGGATCCACCTCCGTCTTCCTACGGAAGAGCCATTCTCGGTACTCACACTTATCTTGAGGCTTTTAGTAGTATCCATTTACTTGTCTATGAACTGTATAGGCAACCAAGTAGTCCTTTATCATGACGCGCTATTCAATAGATGATGTTAACCCTGCAGGGGTGTACTTCTTCATACACGCTCTCACCACTTATCGCCGTTTACACGACATGTACTCGGCAACCTTCAAGCGGAAGCCCAACGTGGGTGTCGGCCACGACCTACCTAGACACCTAAATCTCTAGTCCAGGTTTATCGCCTATTTGGGTTCCATCTATGAGGAGTTCCGGCCGAAGTCTCGCTCACAGCCCCAAACGATGTGAACAGGATTCCCGAGATACCAACCGGGCATCCGTACACCGTACACGCGTACCTACCGTGATCACAGCCCACCCCTACGGTCAGCGCTGTCCACGGCCTCCAGTAGGCTACAAACACCAGAAACTACTTGCAACTCCTGGACCGAAGACTAGGGTGAATAAGAAGCCGAGAGGGTCCATTGGTTTCGGGCCCAATGCATGGTAGTAGCTGAATCTTAAATCACACATACAGATCTCAGTGCTTAAGGACGGCCTCAATGAAACAACCCACCACGTACTCCTACATGGCCTTTCATCGATACCTTTATCAAATCGTGTTCAACACCTTACTCTCATACCGACTCGATCATTTCACTCGCCATCACCGGATGAACCAGACTGACACGACTCTAAGCATAGCAGGCATAGCAAGGTAGGAACAACACAATCATATGGCTCAATCAACTCCTACACATGCTAGTGGGTTTCATCTAGTTACTGTGGCAATGACAGGTCATGCAGAGGAAATGGGTTCAACTACCGCAGCACACAGCAGTTTGAATCGCGTTGTCTTAATGCAGTAAACGAGAGCAGGAGCAAGAACATGGGATTTTATCGATATGATCAAATGGTTGGTTGCTTGCCTGACGGGTCGGTGCACGGGTATTGCTCTTCGTCGGGGTTATCACGGTACTCCTCAGGGGCAGAACCTGCCGCAGGGAACACCGATACACAAGCATTACCAAACAATATGCAACAATATGATGCATGCAATGAGACATGGCAAAATGAGTGCATTGGGCTAATGCAACTAAGATCAGATGAGTTTGGAGCATTTTGAACCAAAGATGCAATTTCCAAACTCATATATGATCATTTAAAGTGTTGTATCTTGTTCTGTGTAAAACAGCAGGTTATCTTCTGTAAACATGCATGAAACCAGTACAGATGAATAGATTGGATTTTTCTGATCATTTTTCATATATAATTTGTTTCATTTGGAGCTACAGATTATTTTCTATGAATTTTTGAAGTTTGAAACATTTTCTGGAATTTCCTGTGTAAAAATAATTCCAGTAATTTAAATTAATGCGTCAGCACTGTGTCATGATGACGTCAGTGGTCAACGGGCTGGTCAGGTCAAACTGACCAGTGGGTCCCGCATGTCAGTGGGATTAGTTTAGTTAGAATTTAATTAAAACTAAACTAGGTTAATTAACAGGGCTGGGCCCACATGTCATAGACCCAGGGGGTCAAACTGGGCCCACCCGTGGTCAAAGCCAGGGTCAAACCCACCGGCGTTTAGCCGCCGGCGAGCCCGACGCGGCGGCGAAAGTGGTTTTTGCCATTCCGGCGACCAAATGGGCGGCGGAAGGCATCTACGGGTTGCTGAGGGTGAGCCGCGTCTATTGGTGGTGGTGGTTGGGCTCGGGGTGGCCGGAGTTGGCGCCGGCGGCGACTTTGGCGGCCACCGGAGCTCGGTTGAAAACGAACTCGTGCTGGGGTGTGCGGTGAGGTGCGGGGAGTGCGCAGTTAGCTCCAATGCGTCGTGGTGAACGCGATGGACACGGTGGGGTGGCCGGAAGATGGCCGGGAGCACGTCGGCGACGAGGTCCGCGACGGCGCGTGCGGGTGATCCTCGTGCGCTCGCTGTGGTGCACGGGAGCGAGAGAGAGAGAGTGGGGAAGGTAGCTGAGCTCACAGAGCTCACGTAGAGGCCACCGGCGGGGTCGGGGACGAGCTGAGGCGGCGACGGCGTTGAAGGGGATCTCCGGCGACGGCGGACTCGGGCGAGGCTGGTGCGGCGTCTTCGGGGCACGCGAGCACTCGGGGCTCGGCTAGCTCGAAGGAGTCGACGGCGGCGGAGCTCCTGGACACGGTGGCGCGACGTGGGGTCGACGGAGAGCACGGCTACGACGGAGGAGCGGCGGCGGTGGCGTCGGCCATGGCTGGGGAGCACGAGGGGGACGAACTGGAGAGGAGAGGGGGTGTCCGGGGGGTGCGGGAGAGAGCGAGGGAGCGATCCCTGTCGTGGCAAGACGAGGGAGGTGGCGAGACGGCGGCAGGTGCGTGGCACCCATGCGGTGCTTCGCCGTCGAGCACTGCTGCTCGCCTGGTCGACAAGCAGCTCATTGGCCTTGTCTTTGGCTGGGCGGCCAGTGGGCTGGCTAGTGGGCGGTGTGGCGCCGGTGAGTGTTTCCTTTCTGCTTTTTCTTTTTCTATTTTTTTTCAGAACTTTGTTGAGTTATTTAAAATACCCAGAAGGTTTTAAAATTCACCAAACTACTCCTGGTCCATTGTTGGAATATTTCCAACATGAAACATTTTAGTTTAGGAATATTTGGACATTTGAAATATTTTATAAATTTTAAATGCCCAAATTCAAATACTTATGATTTAATTCAAAGACCTTAGGATGACCTAGGAAATTGTGCACCACTTTTGACAAAGGTTCTGAACCAAGGCAAAAATGATGGACATTTTTGAAGGGCATTTCAGGTTCATCGAAAATATTTTTAGTAAACCCTAGTTTGTTTCAGAGGGGGCTTGGGGTTCTCGCAATCCCATTTCAGCTTTCTATTGAATGAAATAGACATGATGCAACACTCTAATGCATGAACTAGCTAGGTGTGACAACTCACCCCACTCAAAAGAATCTCGCCCCGAGATTTAGGTTCCTCTCGAAAGAAGGCGGGTACTCAAGTCAAGACGATCCTCCCTTTCCTAGGTAGCTTCCTTCTCGTAATGGTGCGACCATTGAACCTTGAGAAACTTGATATTATGCCGCCGAGTGGTACGCTCGACTTGATCGAGGATCTGAACGGGTATTCTCGATATGTGAGATTATCTTGAAGATCAAGCGTTGCGTGGTCCACTCCACGGATAGGATCCGAGAAGCAACGCCGAGTTGAGAAACGTGGAAGACATCATGGACTTTGGAGAGATGTGGAGGTAGTTCCAATTGGTAGGCAACTTCTCCTCGCTTGGCAAGAATGCGAAAGGGTCCAATGTAGCGAGGAGCCAATTTGCCTTTGATACCGGGCGATGGGTTCCTTCAGAGGAGTAACCCAAGGTAAGCCTTCTCGTCAACCTCGTAAGTCATAGCCTTATGTTTTCGGTCATATTGACTCTTTTGACGAGATTGGGCTGTTTTCAACTTTTCACGAACGATGCGAACTTGCTCTTCGCTTCTGGATCATATCGGCCAAAGAATTGTCTTTCCCGTTTTCGACCAGTTAAGAGGTGTTCGACACCTTCGCCCATAGAGAACTTCAAAAGGTGCTTTGCCCAAGCTAGATTGATAGCTGTTGTTATAAGCAAATTTGGCAAATGGAAGGCATTTCTCCCAATCCATTCCGAATGAGATAACAGAAGCTCGAAGCATGTCTTCTAGGATTTGGTTGACACGTTCTACTTGACCACTTGATTGAGGGTGGAAGGCGGTGCTAAAGGAAAGGTGGGTTCCCATAGCATTTTGGAAACTTTCCCAAAATCGAGAGGTGAAGAGACTTCCTCGATCCGAGTTAATTTCCAATGGAACACCATGAAGAGACACTATTCGGGAGATGTACAAGTCTGCTAGTTGACTAGCGGTTATACTCTCGCGAACAGGTAAGAAATGAGCTACTTTGGAGAGGCGGTCGATAACAACAAAGATAGCATTATTCCCTCTCTTGGTCCTGGGAAAACCAGTGATGAAATCCATACTGATTTTATCCCATTTCCATTCAGGAATAGCTAAGGGTTGAAGGGTGCCAGCAGGCCGTTGATGCTCGCTTTTACTGACGACGACGACGCCGCAGATTAGCAACAAATTGAGCAATGTCTCTCTTCATCCTAGTCCACCAGAACCTCTGGCGTAGGTCCTGATACATTTTAGTGCTACCGGGATGAATGGTGAGAGGAGATTCATGAGCTTCTTTAAGGATCAACCGCCGCAGGTTTCGTACTTTGGGAACCACTAGGCGGTTTCAAGTATCGACTCCTTGATCATCAATGGAGAAACAATCCGCAACTCCTTTCTCGGATGTTTCTTTTGATGCGGAAATTCCGGATCTACTTTTTGGGCTTTGATGATCTGATCCGTAAGGGAAGGTTTCGCCACCAAGGTGGAAAGGAACCCTCGAGGAACAATGTGAAGGTTAAGCTTCCGAAATTCCTCGTGGAGAAGTGGTTGACTTTGTTGCAACATCAAGTTGTTGCAATAAGATTTACGACTTAGTGCATCAGCCATGACGTTGGCTTTCCCTGGGGTATAAGTTATTCCTAAGTCGAAATCTGTGATCAACTCAACCCAACATCTTTGCCTGAGATTTAAATCTGGTTGGGTGAATATGTACTTCAGACTTTGGTGATCGGTGTAGATTTCGCAACGATTACCAAGAAGGTAATGCCGCCAGGTTTTGAGTGCATGGACTACAGCTGCAAGCTCTAGATCATGAGTAGGATAGTTTTCCTCATGTGGGTGTAATTGCCGTGAAGCATAAGCAATTACATGTCGATCTTGCATGAGAATACAGCCTTGTCCTTGTCGCGAGGCGTCGCAATAGATAACAAAGTCCTTGGAGAAATCTGGTGGTACCAGTACGGGAGCAGAAGTTAAACGTCTTTTCAGTTCCTGGAAACTGTGCTCACATTGTGGGGTCCACTCGAACTTTTTATCCTTCTTGAGGAGTTCAGTTAGAGGTTTAGCAACTTTGGAGAAGTTCTCGACAAAGCGGCGACAATAGCTCGCTAAGCCAAGGAAACTCCGAACTTGCTTGACCGACTCAGGTGGAGTCCAATTAAGGACGGCTTGAACTCGCTCGGGGTTGACAGCTATACCTTTACCAGAAATTACATGTCCTAAATAGGTCACTTCTGGCAGCCAAAATTCGCATTTAGAAAACTTGGCATAAAGGCGATGCTCTCGAAGTTTCATCAACACTAGCCTTAGATGTTCGGCATGTTCTTCCTCGTTCTTGGAGTAGATGAGTATATCATCGAGGTAAACCACGACAAATTTGTCCAAATACTCCATGAAGATTGAGTTCATTAACCGGGAGAAGGTGGCTGGAGCATTGGTTAGACCGAAGGACATGACGGTGTACTCGTATTGGCCGTAACGAGTAACAAAGGCCGTTTTGGGAATGTCCCCGTTTCGGATTTTGATTTGATGGTAGCCTAACCTCAAATCCATCTTAGAGAAGATTGAGGATCCTGCGAGCTGATCATACAGATCGTTGATCCTGGGGAGCGGATACTTGTTCTTAATTGTGACCAGGTTGACGGGTCGATAATCTACAACCATCCGGTCCGTACCATCCTTCTTCTTGACGAAGAGGACGGGGCAAGCCCAAGGAGATGAACTAGGACGGATGAAACCCTTTTTCAAGGCCTCATCGAGTTGTTTCTTAAGTTCGGCTAGTTCTAGGGGTGCCATCTTATAGGGTCTTCTAGAAATTGGGACAGTTCCTGGAATGAGATCTATCACGAATTCAACATCTCTGTCAGGTGGAACACCTGGCAATTCTTCTGGAAAGACATCCGGAAAGTCACGGACTACCGGAACGTCTTTGAGGTCTGGCAATGGACTGGCATTAAGAGAATATAGTTGGCGCTTGGATATTCGGGTCAAGACATTGACTATATTTCCCGAGGGGTGCGTAAGTTGAACAGTCCTAGAGAAACAATCAATCTTGGCATGATGGGCTGACATCCAGTCCATACCCAAGATGATATTTATATCCGAGGATTTGAGGGCTATCAACGATGCAAGGAAAACAAGTCTGTCGACCTGAATTTCATTTCCATGGCTTACTCTAGAAGTTTGCCATTTGGATCCCGGTGTTTGAATTACCATGGAGGTGGGCATATCACTGAATGCAGTGTTGTGCAAGCGAGCATAGCTTTCGGATATGAATGAATGAGATGCTCCAGTATCGAAAAGAACAGATGTCGGGTGGCAATTAACAAGAAGCGCATCGAGCACGGCGTTGGGATCCTCTTGGGCCTCTTGGTGAGACACAATTAACATGGCCACGCGGTGGTGGCGGCTTGGCATAGAACACCTTTCTGCTGGCTTGCCACGCCAACAGCTTTTGCAGGCTGGTTGGGGTTGGTGCGAGGACAATCGCGCATGTAGTGGCCTGATTCACCACATTTGAAGCACGCCACGGGCTGGCGCAGAGGAACATTGTTGGTTGGCCCACCATAGGGCTTAGCTGGTGCATCTTGTTGAACCGGGCGAGGCGCTGAAAGGATGGCCTCGGTGTGAATCTGGGTGGCGAAGATTAGGCACCCACACACGGCGCTTCGTGGTCCAAAGACCGGATGAGGAACCCATATCACGGCCATGCTTGCGTGTTGCTTCAAATCAGTCGACCAGTTTCAGCGCTGATGGCTTTGTTAACAAGCTTCGGAAAGAGGTGCACTCATGCGACGGAGATCTCGGCGGTTCGGGCTAAGTCCCTTGCGGAACCTTGCCTGTTTCTTGGCGTCGATGGAGACCTCTTGATTGCATAGCGTGCGAGGTTACGAACTCTCTGTTGTAGGCGCCCACGGAGAGCGACCTTGGGTGAAATTGCAGAACTCCTCACGCCACGATCCATGAGACCCTCCGAATGTGGTGTTCACGGAAAGCCTCGCTGAATTCTGCCCAAGTAGTGACATGGCCAATCGGGCGATAGCCATATAGTTCTCCCACGAGTGGCGGGGCCTTCAAGATGATATGCAGCAAAGGTGACCTTGTCACCTCGGCTACAAAGTCAGTAACGCAGCTTGTGAGTAATGCCGGGTTGATCATTAGCGCCGAGAGGCTCGACGGAGTGGTGGAAGGTAGGTGGGTGTAACTTGATGAAGTCACTGAGCGACACCAAGTTATTTCTCTGATGATGGGCTGTGTTCTGTTCAATACGCTCCAACAAACGGTTGGTCTCCCGTTTGTTTCTCTCGGCCTCCAGCATAACTTCGGCCAGAGAAGGAGGGTGAGGCAGGTTCGCTTCTCCAACTCCGCTGCCTTCAGCCTGCTCTGGCGGAGCAGGGTTATTGCGGGTGTTAACCATCCTAGGAAAACAAGACAAGGATTAGTCCAGGATGGCAAGATTCTGACATAGAAATACAGAATGTACTAGATAACTTGGAATGCAAGATGATCATCCGTATGACATGGTAGATACAGAAACTGCTTCTTTATTCCATCATCATACACACCATACAAGGTTTAGTACAAGACCAAACAAAGTACTACTACGGTGGAAGGAAGATTACATCTCGTCGGAGGCATACCAAGCTCCTATACATTATTTTTCTTACACCTCCGGAATTAGTTCACACTAAGTCATATTCCACGAGTCACGCAGGACGGTGGAAATACAACTATTACAATACTAGTGGGACTACTACTAACTCAGACGTCTCCGTAGTAGTTCTCATAGAAGTCTCCTCCGTAACCTGGAAGTTCAACGTGCTCGTCCGGAAACAGACGGTCCTGAGGAGCCTGTGGACCATAAGGGCAAGGGTGAGGTCTTGGACCGACGAACGGTGGCCTGCGAGGACCACGGGGTGGGGTGATGCCCCCCACATCACGCCAGTCCATCATATCCGGCAGAGCAGACCTAACAGGATACAGGTCTCTCATATCCATATATCCGGCTTGGACAACCGGTGCAAAACGAGTCAAGGTGGCCCAGTGATCAGCACGGGCGTTGAAGAGCTCCATCCTCAAGGCCCGACTCTCTCGGTCCTTGTCCTCGAGCAACTCGGCGGTAGTACGGGTTAGTGAGTCCTCCCGATCGAATCGGCATAGATAGCCGGAGATAACCAAACGCCCAGAAGTGAACCCGGCATATCTGGAAGTCGGTGTTGCGAAGCGAGCGGTCTGACTCGCATAATGGTCATCATAGAATATGCAGCATCTTGCACCGCCATATCAATAGTAACACCAAGCCCATAGGAGCTGTGAAGGGCCTCGGTGGAACCAGGATAAGAGGGAAACACCGGACAAAGGCAGAGATACTGGCTTTGATTAAAGTCTCGATACTGCTCTTCAACTGTGTATTCGGGGTACCAACGGTATCCCGCTTCGATCATAACCCGAACTAGCATGGCTGTATGACCGGTCACACCAATGCATCTGGTCAGACGAACCACTTGATTTTGGTCACTAGTGGCCATCTGGAAGCATAACCATAATGCAAAGACATTAGAAATTCTGGCAGAATTTGGACAGCATAATGACTGTAAATGCTCAGAAGGATTTGAGACATTATACAAGAATTGCATAGCCACTCAACAATATCATATCAAGGTTCTGGGTCAAATTAGTAACAATACAGGATAGTAAAAACTGAACCAGGCTTGTAACCATCAAACCTACAAGGTACTACTGATTAGTAACACGTGAACCTAATAGAGAGAAGAGATCCTAATCCTTAAACCCCCGGTGGAAGAATAGACTGACTCAGATCAGAATGCCATGAGATACAGGAGTAAAAAGAGCCTTACGTACCAACCCACAATCAATTCCCCTACATATAACTAAAGCATTTCTAGACTCAACATCGACCAGTTTGGCTTGGAGAACCTACAGGCAGTCCGGCTCTGATGCCAACGCTGTCAGCACCCCGACTCAATGTCACATCGATCTAGCCTGTAACACATCATATCACTTTGCGGCCTCACGACGGTATCCAACGGTGCCACCTTACCTTAGCCGGGACCGTTTAGCCTTTTGGCACACGATATGATAGTGTCGCTAGCATCCATATGATAAGGAGCCCGGCTGACATGACTAGTCGTAAACCCAAAGTGGCACAGACTTACAGGACAGCATCCATGACCCAAAGATCGAACGTGTTGGTCATCGCAAGTAAGTTCCGGCTGTAGCACCGGGCTAGCAGACTCCGATAAACCGGTCAGAGCGGGCTAACAGGACTCCGGTACTCAATGCGTGACATTTCCCAAGGGACGTATACGAGAACGAAGAAGGACACATGCGGCCAGCCTAAGTGTTCCGGAGCAGTAGCAAGCTACCATGGCTCAGTGGAGACACTAGGAGACATTTCCCGGTAAGAGAGGCTACTAAAGATAAACAACTAGATAGTCAGATCCCACACATATCAAGCATTTCAATCATACACACAATATGCTCAATATGTGCAAATACAACAAGGCATCACAACATGACTCTACGACACAAGTACTTTATTTAAAGGCTCAGAGAGCCATACATATCATACACACAAGTACGGGTCACACGACCCACATACAAGTCATACAAGCATACAAGCCACAATGAAGTGTTTTGTCCGAGTACGCATAACTAGTAAAATAAAAGAGGCTTGGGTAAGCCTAGCTATACTACATGGTCCTTCACTTGCTCAGATCACCACGGGCCTTAGTCTACTCATCGATGTCAACGCTCACGAAGAACCCGTCGGAAGGGTTTGTGGCATCTTCAAAAATGTAAATTAAAGCATCATGAGTACAAAGGTACTCAAAGAAGACTTACATCGACCCTACATACATGCACATTATCAAGAAGGGTTGGTGGGGTTATTGCAGCAGCCAGCTTTGACTCATGGCTAAGCTATCCTACGAGACACCAACTTGAAATACTTTTGCGCACTCGAGTCCACTACTCATCACTTCAATACACCACCGAGGATCCACCTCCGTCTTCCTACGGAAGAGCCATCCTCGGTACTCACACTTATCTTGAGGCTTTTAGTAGTATCCATTTACTTGTCTATGAACTGTATAGGCAACCAAGTAGTCCTTATCATGACGCGCTATTCAATAGATGATGTTAACCTGCAGGGTGTACTTCTTCATACACGCTCACCACTTATCGCCGTTTACGACATGTACTCGGCAACCTTCAAGCGGAAGCCCAACGTGGGTGTCGGCCACGACCTACCTAGACACCTAAATCTCTAGTCGGGTTTATCGCCTATTTGGGTTCCATCTATGAGGAGTTCGGCGCCAAGTCTCGCCACAGCCCCAAACGATGTGAATAGGGTTCCCGAGATACCAAACGGGCATCCGTACACCGTACACGTACCTACCGCATCACAGCCCACCCCTACGGTCGGCGCTGTCCACGGCCTCCGAAGAGGCTACAAACACCGTAAACTACTTGCAACTCCCCGGACCAAGACTAGGGTGAATAAGAAGCCGAGAGGGTCCATTGGTTTCGGGCCCAATGCATGGTAGTAGCTGAATCTTAAATCACACATACAGATCTCAGTGCTTAAGGACGGCCTCAATGAAACAACCCACCACGTACTCCTACATGGCCTTTCATCGATACCTTTATCAAATCGTGTTCAACACCTTACTCTCATACCGACTCGATCATTTCACTCTAGCCATCACCCAGATGAACCAGACCTGACACGACTCTAAGCATAGCAGGCATAGCAAGGTAGGAACAACACAATCATATGGCTCAATCAACTCCTACACATGCTAGTGGGTTTCATCTAGTTCTTGTGGCAATGACAGTCATGCAGAGGAAATGGGTTCAACTACCGCAGCACACAGCAGTTTGAATCGCGTTGTCTTAATGCAGTAAATGAGAGCAGGAGCAAGAACATGGGATTTTATCGATATGATCAAATGGTTGGTTGCTTGCCTGACGGGTCGGTGCACGGGTATTGCTCTTCGTCGGGGTTATCACGGTACTCCTCGAAGCGTAACACGCATGAGGAACACCGATACACAAGCATTACCAAACAATATGCAACAATATGATGCATGCAATGAGACATGGCAAAATGAGTGCATTGGGCTAATGCAACTAAGATCAGATGAGTTTGGAGCATTTTGAACCAAAGATGCAATTTCCAAACTCATATATGATCATTTAAAGTGTTGTATCTTGTTCTGTGTAAAACAGCAGGTTAGCTTCTGTAAACATGCATGAAACCAGTACAGATGGATAGATTGGATTTTTCTGATCATTTTTCATATATAATTTGTTTCATTTGGAGCTACAGATTATTTTCTATGAATTTTTGAAGTTTGAAACATTTTCTGGAATTTCCTGTGTAAAAATAATTCCAGTAATTATAATTAATGCGTCAGCACTGTGTCATGATGACGTCAGTGGTCAACGGGCTGGTTAGGTCAAACTGACCAGTGGGTCCCGTGATGTCGATTGGGATTAGTTTAGTTAGAATTTAATTAAAACTAAACTAGGTTAATTAACAGGGCTGGGCCCACATGTCATAGACCCAGGGGGTCAAACTGGGCCCACCCGTGGTCAAAGCCACGGTCAAACCCACCGGCGTTTAGCGCCGGCGAGCGACGCGGCGGCGAAGTGGTTTTTGCCATTCGGCGACCAAATGGGGGCGGAAGGCATCTACGAGTTCCGAGGTGAGCCGCGTCTATTGGTGGTGGTGGTTGGGCTCGGGGTGGCGGAGTTGGCGCCGCGGCGCTTTGGCGGCCACCGAGCTCGGTTGAAAACGAACTCGTCTTTGGGGTGTGCGGTGAGGTGCGGGAGGAAGATTAGCTCCAACGTCGTGGTGAACGCGATGGACACGGTGGGGTGGCGGAAGATGGCGAGCACGCGTCGGCGACGAGGTCGCGACGGCGCGCGCGGGTGATCTCGTCGCGCCGCTGTGGTGCACGGAGCGAGAGAGAGAGAGGGGAAGGTAGCTGAGCTCACAGAGCTCACGAGAGGCCACCGGCGGGTCGGGACGAGCTGAGGCGGCGACGGCGTTGAAGGGGATCTCGGCGGCGGACTCGGGCGAGGCTGGTGCGGCGTCTTGGCACGCGAAGCGCCGGGCTCGGCTAGCTCAAGGAGTCGACGGGCGGAGCTCTCGGACACGGTGGCGCGGCGTGGGGTCGACGGAGAGCGCGGCACGACGGAGGAGCGGCGGCGGTGGCGTCGGCCATGGCTGGGGAGCACGAGGGGACGAATCGAGAGGAGAGGGGTGTCGGGGTGCGGAGAGAGCGAGGGAGCGATCCTCGTCGTGGCAAGACGAGGGAGGTGGCGAGACGGCGAGCAGGTGCGTGGCACCCATGCGGTGCTCGCCGTCGAGCACACTCGCTGCCTGGTCGGCAAGCAGCTCATTGGGTGTCTTTGGCTGGGCCGCTGTGGGCTGGCTAGTGGGCGGTGTGGCGCCGGTGAGTGTTTCCTTTCTGTTTTTCTTTTTCTATTTTTTTCTGTAACTTTGTTGAGTTATTTAAAATACCCAGAAGGTTTTAAAATTCACCAAACTACTCCTGGTCCATTGTTGGAATATTTCCAACATGAAACATTTTAGTTTAGGAATATTTGGACATTTGAAATATTTTATAAATTTTAAATGCCCAAATTCAAATACTTATGATTTAATTCAAAGACCTTAGGATGACCTAGGAAATTGTGCACCACTTTTGACAAAGGTTCTGAACCAAGGCAAAAATGATGGACATTTTTGAAGGGCATTTCAGGTTCATCGAAAATATTTTTAGTAAACCCTAGTTTGTTTCAGAGGGGGCTGGGGGTTCTGGCAATCCCATTTCAGCTTTCTGTTGAATGAAATAGACATGATGCAACACTCTAATGCATGAACTAGCTAGGGTGTGACATCCTTCTTGATCTCTACCTCCGCAGCCTTTAGCATTGCGAAGAGCTTGGGAATTGTCTTATCCGTCCCTTGCATATTATAGTTCATCAAGAAGCTTTTGTAGCTTGGTGGCAGTGATTGAAGAACTCTGTCAATGACACTATCAACCAGAAGATTAACTCCTAGCTGAGTCAAGTGATTATGATACCCAGATATTTCAAGTATATGTTCACTGACAGAACTATTCTCCTCCATTTACAGCTGTAGAACTTATTGGAGACTTCATATCTCTCAATCTAGCATTTTCTTGAAATATTAACTTCAGATCCTGGAACATCTCATATGCTCCATGACGTTCAAAACATCGTTGAAGTCCTGGTTCTAAGCCGTAAAGCATGGCACACTGAACTATCGAGTAGTCATTAGTTTTGCTCTGCCAGGCATTCACAACGTCCAGCGTTGCTCCTGCAGCGGGTCTTGCACCTAGCGGTGCTTCCAGGACATAATTCTTCTGTGCAGCAATGAGGATAATCCTCAAGTTACGGACCCAGTCTGTGTAGTTGCTACCATCATCTTTCAACTTAGCTTTCTCTAGGAACGCATTAAAATTCAAAGGAACAGTAGCACAGGCCATTGATCTACAACAACATAGACATGCAAAATACTATCAGGTACTAAGTTCATGAAAATTAAAGTTCAATTAATCATATTACTTAAGAACTCCCACTTAGATAGACATCCCTCTAATCATATAAGTGATCACGTGATCCAAATCAACTAAACCATGTCCGGTCATCACGTGACATGGAGTAGTTTTCAATGGTGAACATCACTATGTTGATGATATCTACAATATGATTCACGCTCAACCTTTCGGTCTCAATGTTCTGTGGCTATATCTGCATATGCTAGGCTCGTCAAGTTTAACCCGAGTATTCTGCATGTGCAAAACTGGCTTGCACCCGTTGTATGTGAACGTAGAGCCATCACACCCGATCATCACGTGGTGTCTCGCACGATTTAATGTAGAAAGTAACGGTGCATACTGTGGAGAACACTTGTACCTTGAAATTTACTGAGAGATCATCTTATAATGCTACCACCGAACTAAGCAAAATAAGATGCATAAAGGATAAACATCGCATGCAATCAATATAAGTGATATGATATGTCCATCATCATCTTGTGCCTCTGATCTCCATCTGCAAAGCACCGTCATGATCACCATCGTCACCGGCTTGACACCTTGATCTCCATCGAAGCATCATTGTTGACTCGCCAACTATTGCTTCTACGACTATCGCTACCGCTTAGTGATAAAGTACATCAATTACATGGCGATTGCATTTCATACAATAAAGCGAAAACCATAAGGCTCTTGCCAGTTGCCGATAACTTCTACAAAACATGATCATCTCATACAACAATTTATATATCATCACGTCTTGACCACATCACATCACAGCATGCCCTGCAAAAACAAGTTAGATGTCCTCTACTTTGTTGTTGCAAGTTTTACGTGGCTGCTACGGGCTTAGCAAGAACCGTTCTTACCTACGCATCAAAACCACAATGATTTTTCATCAAGTGTGTTGTTTTAACCTTCAACAAGGATTGGGCGTAGTCACACTCAATTCAACTAAAGTTGGAGAAACAGACACCCACTAGCCACCTGTGTGCGAAGCACGGCGGTAGAACCAGTCTCATGAACGCGGTCATGTAATGTTCGTCTGGGCCGCTGATACGTCCATTTTGCATCATGCTTTTGTATCAATATTTATTGCATTATGGGTTGTTATTGCACATTATGTCACAATACTTATGTCTTTTCTCTCTTATTATACAAGGTTTGCATGAAGAGGGAGAATGCCGGCAGCTGGAATTCTGGGCTGGAAGAGGAGCAAATATTAGAGACCTATTCTGCACAACTCCAAAAGTCCTGAAACTCCACGAAAGTCAGTTTTGGAATATATTAAAAATATTGGGCGAAGAAAGCACCTGAGGGGGGCCACCCACTGTCCACGAGGGTGGAGGTCGCGCCCTACCCCCTGGGCACGCCCCCTGCCTCGTGGGCCACCTGGAAGCCCCCCGATGCCCATCTTCCTGTATAAAGTGTCTTTTGCCCTGGAAAAAAAAATAAGAAGAAGGCTTTTGAGACGAAGCCCTGCCATCTCGAGGCGGAACCTGGGCAGAACCAATCTAGGGCTCCGGCAGAGCTGTTCTGCCAAGGAAACATCCCTCCGGGAGTGGGAAATCATCACCATCGATCCTCTCATCGGGAGGGGGTCAATCTCCATCAACATCTTAACCAGCACCATCTCCTCGCAAACCCTAGTTCATCTCTTGTATCCGATCTTTGTCTCCAAACCTTAGATTGGTACCTGTGGGTTGCTAGTAGTGTTGATTACTCCCTGTAGTTGATGCTAGTTGGTTTATTGGGTGGAAGATCATATGTTCAGATCCTTTATGCATACTAATATCCCTCTGATTATGAACATGAATATGATTTGTGAGTAGTTACGTTTGTTCCAAAGGACATGGGAGAAGTCTTGGTATAAGTAGTCGTGTGAATTTGGTATTCGTTCGATATTTTGATGAGATGTATGTTGCCTTTCCTCTAGTGGTGTTATGTGAACGTCTGCTACGTCTTGAACTTGAGTTGGTTTTCCTTGAAGAGGAAAGGGTGATGCAGCAATAGTAGCGTAAGTATTTCCCTCAGTTTTAGAGAACCAAGGTATCAATCGAGTAGGAGGCTCCTCAAAAGTCCCTCGCACCTACACAAACAAACAAAGAACTCGCAACAACACAATAAAGGGGTTGTCAATCCCTTTGCGATCACTTGCGGAAGTGAGATCTGATAGAGATAGTATGATAAAATAAATATATTTTTGGTATTTTATAATATATATGCAAATAGTAAAGATGCAAATAAAAGTAGATTGGAAGCAAATACGATAAAAGATAGACCCGGGGGCCATAGGTTTCACTAGTGGCTTCTCTCAAGATAGCATAAGTATTACGGTGGGTGAACAAATTACTGTCGAGCAATTGATAGAAAAGCGAATAATTATGAGATTATCTAGGCATCATCATGTATATAGGCATCACATCCGTGACAAGTAGACCGACTCCTGCCTGCATCTACTACTATTACTCCACACATCGACCGACTCCTGCCTGCATATAGAGTATTAAGTTCATAAGAACAGAGTAACGCCTTAAGCAAGATGACATGATGTAGAGGGATAAACTCATGCAATATGATATAAACCCCATCTTTTTATCCTCGATGGCAACAATACAATACGTGCCTTGCAACCCTTTTCACATCGGGTAAGGACACCGCAAGATTGAACCCAAAGCTAAGCACTTCTCCCATGGCAAGAAAGATCAATCTAGTAGGCCAAACCAAACTGATAATTCGAAGAGACTTGCAAAGATAACTCAATCATACATAAAAAAATTCAGATGAGATTCACATATTTCTCATAGATAAACTTGATCATAAACCCACAATTCATCGGATCTCGACAAACACGCCGCAAAAATAGATTACATCGAATAGATGTCAACAAGAGAGGGGGAGAACATTGTATTGAGATCCAAAAAGAGAGAAGAAGCCATCTAGCTAATAATTATGGACCCGAAGGTCTGTGGTAAACTACTCACAAGTCATCGGAGGGGCTATGGTGTTGATGTAGAAGCCCTCCATGGTCGATTCCCCCTCCGGCAGAGCACCGACGAAGCCTCCAAGATGGGATCTCACGGATACAGAAGGTTACGGCGGTGGAAATTGTGTTTCATTGGCTCACTGGATGTTTTCGGGGTACGTAGGCTTATATAGGAGGAAGAAGTACGTCGGTGGCCGCCCGAGGGGCCCACGAGACAGGGGGCACGTCCTATAGGGGTGGGCGCGCCCTACCCTCTCGTGGCCACCTCGGCTGCTTCTTCACTTGCACTCCAAGTCCTCTGGATCACGTTCATTCCAAAAATCATGCTCCCGAAGGTTTCATTCCATTTGGATTTTGTTTGATATTCCTTTTCTTCGAAATACTGAAATAGGCAAAAAAAACAGCAATACGGGCTGGGCCTCCGGTTAGTAGGTTAGTCCCAAAAATGATATAAATGTGTAAAATAAAGCCCATAAACATTCAAAAGGGGTAATATAATAGCATGGAACAATAAAAAATTATAGATACGTTGGAGACGTATCAACGTCGACTACATGACACTTCACCATTGTTTGGGCCTAGGGGAAGGAACTGGGAAGTAATAAGTAGATGATGGGTTGCTAGAGTGACAGAAGCTTAAACCCTAGTTTATGCGTTGCTTCGTAAGGGGCTGATTTGGATCCACATGTTTCATGCTATGGTTAGGTTTACCTTTGTAATGCCCCGGATACAACTTTCCTCATTCGTAACTCCAACTCTTGCCTTTTCCGGAGATGCGATATGATATTTCTTCCGTGGTTGGAGTTTTGTCCATTGTTTTGCATATTTCTTTTCCTACATGTTTATGCCATGATCATGATGAATGCCATTGCGATATTTGCTTCTTGCTTCATGTTCATCATTGTTTACATTGCATTGTACCTTTGTCATTTTGCATTTCATCATAATCACCATGTGCATCGCATTCTTCATGATTTTGTCTTGCTCTATGCATGTTGCATGTGACCAAACCCCTTGCTATGTCTCTCAAATCTACCCATGCATCAACACCTCCTTCTTCCTTCTTATTCCTTTCATTTTTGTTAGTGCCATTTTCTTTCCTCCATAAATGTTCACCCCTTTTCCTATAAATCCTGCTCATTGCCTACACCTTCTCTGTCATTTATCGGCTCATATAAATTTGATTTGGTTGGGTTCGAAAATTGCTCAAGTTTTAATTCAATTCAAACTTGAATTATTTTTCTTCCTCTAAAAATTGCCAAACCAATTTATTCAAATTGTGCATATTCTCAAGACTCCAGGGATATTTTCTTTTCTGAAATATTCCACCTCTAGCACCTCTTTCTTTTCTCCTAAATTCTGGTTGAAGAAATAAGGAAAAGAAAAGGAGAGAGAGATAGCCTAGCCGGCCCCCTAGGCCCACCAACCCTCCTGAAGCCCAGCCGCACCGATAACCCTAGCTCTATCCCTCGATCCCACTTTCCCCCTCGATCCCTTCCTCCAGCGCCGCCATCTCCCTCCCTAGCCCTCTCCCTCCGCTCGATCTCCTCACCCTCTCGATCTCCCACGCGCGCCGCCGCCCACCGGAGGGCCACCCTGCGCGCGACCCTGCCGCCTTGCTGCCTCGTCCCCGCCTCCTCCTCTACCTGACACCGCCGCCGGCCTCTGCTTCTCACAAACCCCACCGTCCCGGCCTTCCTCGCACTGCCTGACGCCAAGCGTCGCCGCCCGCAGGAGCGCCAACGCCACCAGACCGTCGTCCCGCGAGCTTCCTCGCCGTGCTCGGACGTCCTCCTCCCGGGGACCGACGCTGCTGCCGCCGTCGTCGTTCGAGGCCAGCGCCTCGCCTCTTCTTCGAACCCGGGGAGCAGAGACCCCTCTCCATATTGTAGCTCGCCGGAGTAGGCTACCAGCTCCGCCACTGCACCTCATCGCCGGAGCTGCTCCTTTTGCCGAGCGCCACCCCGAGCCCCAAGCATCGCCCCTGCTCCCTCCATCGCCAGCACCCTGCCTCCTTCACGCCTCCCCATCAGCATCGTCGTGGCCTTGTTCACGTGAAGCCCCTGCGCCACCACCATCAGCTCCCAGCGTCTCCGTCCCGTTCCGCCCCTTGCTGCTGCTGTAGGCCATGAGCTCGCGGCTACCGCACGGACGCCAAGACCGAGACCGCCCCGAACCACGTCGTCTCGCTGGATCGTCAAGACCATCTTGGTTTTTGCAAGTACCTCTACGCCCGAAGATGTTGGATGCGCCAAGTTCCACTATGATATGCACCACTACTGTTGCTGAGGGTTTCGTCAAGTTCAACTACATCGACTACGAAACGTGAACGACTACCATCGCCGAGACCGCAAGTACCATGACGAACATGTACAACTACCGCCGCCAAGATCACGAGTACCCCTACCATCGCCGATGAACGATAGGACAACTACTTCCACTACCGTCGCGAGAACGACTACTTCCACTACGGCCCGTGTACCACTACTTCCTCTACGACCGCTACGAGAACGTCTACTCCCTCTACATCGTACCGAACCCGAACCGCTTCGAAACGCACGCTTCAAAGGTATAACCCGAGACGACCGCCGAGATGCCCTTCCGAGAACGAATGCTTACGATGCATGAGATGCTCATGTTTGCACCGTGTCCGAGTTGTCTTTGCACGTTCCTCGTTTCCCATGCCATTGACCCGTGGGAACCCGGAATCCGGGATCACCCCACCATCCGTGCACGCATCCGCACGCCTCCTTTTGCACCGGTATCTCCGTGAGCTACCGGAACCGATATGTTGCTGTGGCATCATTTTCGGATTCGTTGCCGTGGCACCCCTTCGTTCCGCCACGGTGACAAATGCTTCATAACATGTTCATGTCAACATTTTCATAAAATTGCATAAAACTTGCATATGTCATCCACATCATGATAACAACAATTAAAATGTTTAAAATTGTTGCTTGCTTTAAATTGCTAAATAACATGGGGATTTTCTGGAAGTTTTGTTGTGTTTCCGGCCTCATTTAAACTTGCCAAATATGTAGTTTAATTATGCTTCACCACTTGCCATGTTAACCAATATTTAATATTGTTGGGTACATAACCGAGAGAGAACTAAATAATTGATGTGGCGTTCCGTCAATATGCAACTCGTTGCATATTGAGCTCCACTTAATTTGTAGTATTGTTCGTTGCACTTTGCCATGCCATGCCTCATTAAACTGGGCATGCATCATACTTGTTTGCGCATCATGCCATGTTTATGTGATGGTTGTTTACTATGTTGTTTCTTTCTTTCCGGGTTGCTTCTCTCGTTAGCTTCGGTTTCGTTCCGGAGTTGTGAGGATCCATTCGACTTCGTCCGTTTGTCTTCTTCATGGACTCGTTCTTCTTCCTAGCGGGATCTCAGGCAAGATGATCATACCCTCGAAATCACTACTATCTTTACTATGCTAGTTTGCTCGCTCTTTTGCTATGCCTATGCTACGATGCCTACCATTTGCTTGTCAGCCTCCCAAATTGCCATGTCAAACCTCTAACCCACCATGTCCTAGCAAACCGTTGATTGGCTATGTTACTACTTTGCTCAGCCCCTCTTATAGCGTTGTTAGTTGCAGGTGAAGTTGAAGATTTCTCCATGGTGGACAGGGTTATGTTGGGATAACACAATATCTCTTATATTATTAATGCATCTATATATTTGGTAAAGGGTGGAAGGCTCGGCCTTATGCCTGGTGTTTTGTTCCACTCTTGCCGCCCTAGTTTCCGTCATACCGGTGTTATGTTCCCGGATTTTGCGTTCCTTACGCGGTCGGGTGATTTATGGGACCCCTTGACAGTTCGCTTTGAATAAAACTCCTCCAAAGAAGGCCCAACCTTGGTTTTACCATTTGCCTACCTAAGCCTTTTTCCCTTGGGTTCGGAGACTCAAGGGTCATCTTTATTTACCCCGGGCCGTGCTCGTCGTGAGTGTTGGTCCAACTCGTCACCGCCGGTGGTCACCAGGGCAACTCGGGCTGGCCTACCGGAAGTTTGGACAATTCGGTGTGCCCTGAGAACGAGATATGTGCAGCTCCTATCAGGATTTGTTGGCACATTCGGGCGGCTTTGCTGGTCTTGTTTCACCATTGTCGAAATGTTTTGATGTACCGGGATACCGAGTCTGATCGGAGTGTCTCGGGTGAAGGTCTATTCCTTCGTTGATCGCGAGAGCTTGTCATGGGCTAAGTTGGGGTACCCCTGCAGGGTATAAACATTCGAGAGCCGTGCCCGCGGTTATGTGGCAGATGGGAATTTGTTAATATCCGGTTGTAGATAACTTGGCACCAGATCCGAATTAAAACGCATCAACCACGTGTGTAACCGTGATGGTCTCTTCTTGGCGGAGTCCGGGAAGTGAACACGGTGTTGGAGTTATGTTTGACGTAAGTAGTTTCAGGATCACTTCTTGATCGCTACTAGCTTCGCGACCGTGCATTGCTTCTCTTCTCGCTCTCTTTTGCGATTGTAGCCACCATATATGATAGTCGCTTACTGCAGCTCCACCTCATTACTACATCCTTCCCATAAGCTTAAATAGTCTTGATCTCGCGGGTGCGAGATTGCTGAGTCCCCGTGGCTCACAGATACTTCCAAAACTAGTTTGCAGGTGCCTATGTTACCGAGCAGGTGACGCAACCAAGCTCAAGGAGGAGCTCGATGAAGATCTTGCCCTTTGTGTTGTTTCATTCTAGTTGATCAAGAGTGGAGCCCGGTTGGGGTCGATCGGGACCTTTGTCGCATTTGGGGTTCTTCTTTTATTTTGGTTCCGTAGTCGGACCTTGATTGTATCTGGATGATGTAATGCTTTATTCATGTAATTGTGTGAAGTGGCGATTGTAAGCCAACTATGTAACTCTTTCCCTTATGTATTACATGGGTTGTGTGAAGATTACCTCACTTGCGACATTGCTTTCAATGCGGTTATGCCTCTAAGTCGTGCTTCGACACGTGGGAGATATAGCCGCATCGAGGGCGTTACAAGTTGGTAATCAGAGCCTTCCCCGACCTTAGGAGCCCAACTGCTTGATCATTTTTAGCGGCCGAGTTGTGTCTAGAAAAATGTTTTGAGTCATTTAGGATTATATATATCGGAGAGTTAGGAATTCTTTTTACTCCCCAGTCTCTTCATCACTCTGGTAAGGCATCCTGACGTAGAGTTTTGACTCTTCTCTTCTCAAATTTCACTAATTTTTTTTAGGATCACGGGTATCTTGGAATCGTTCCGATGGTTTTATGATGAGAACATTGTCTTGGTGCCTCCTGTCAGGGTTTAGTGGAAGTGTCCCGGGAGTTGAGCTCGAGGTGTTGTCGCCATAATTTTATCGTTGCAGTTTCGAATACCGAGTTTAATACGCCGACATCGAAAATCTCTTTTATGCAGTTGTTGGTGAGATAACCCGCTAACCCAAAGATCGAGGTGAGTACGGGAGTATTGCCATGACTTGTATAACGAATGCTTTTCGAAGGTTGAGGTAGACGATTTCCGAAGGTTTCTTGGTTATGTGTTGAAGGATGGATACAGCTGGATGTATGATTTGCTAGTTTTGGGTGAGATATTATGCTTCCCCTGTATCCCCAACACCTGATTGCATAACCGGAAAATTTCGGGAGTTTCATAGGTGGGAATTCAAGTAGCTCTTAGGATATCTTTCCGACGGATGTATGATATGAAATTGGGGTTCGACGTCTAGTGGTCCGCCTATTCACGGTTGGTTTTACAGTGGTCTCGTTGTGTCTTAAAGAGTCCTTGGCTATGCCGACTCGGGGATGCTTCGTATATCATGTGCACTGCCTTGTACATGATGGTGTTGTACGATCGAGCCCGTGTAGGCCCCACCATGAAAACTTCGGACGAAATCTCTATCATATGTTTGTTCCGGCTTATTCTGCAAGCCAGTCCTTTGTTTTTGTTTTGAGTTGTGGTATTCGAGTTGCTTCAATGTCAAGTGTTGATTCCATACCTTTCCGAAATGGTGTTATCATACTCCGATGTGAATACCAATCCTTCTCGACAATCGAGATTGTCATGTCAATCCTTTTCAACCGGCGTGTTTCTCTTCAAGTGGATCCGATCACTTCAACATCAGCAAGACCAATTATCATTTCTTCTCAACGGTGTTTGTTTCATCCGTCTCCAAGTTGCCTTTTTTTTCCCGCCCACCCACCCTTTTTCCTCAAGGACTAAGATTCTTTACCAAGTATCCTTTTATTTTTGTGAAGTTTCTCCATTATTTTCCGTCAATGTTCTTACCCGGTGGTTCTCAAGAAGATGTTCTACTAGTTCGTCATTCCTCATTCCTTTCTCTTCTCCGGTGAATTCAAGTCAAGTTTTGTTGATCATACCTTTTTCCTCATTTCAATGTCTTCTCATACCGGTGCACCTCATTATCATTCTACTTCTCGCTATTTGTTATTCCGGAGTGCTCAAGATATCTCGACGATTCGTGTTTCCACTCTGCATTCATTCAAGCTCTGTCGAGATTGGTATCTCATTCAAGTCATTTAATTCAACCGGTGCAACATCTCTTTTAAATCTTTTCAACGGTGTTCTTTTGAGTGGGCCCTAACCCACAGGTCTTTTCCCATGATCTTACCTAACTCTTCTATTTTCCCAGAGATATCCTAAATTCTGCTCCAAGTTTGACGTAAGAATGAGTTATCATCAGTCAAATGCTTTTCTCCAAGATCTTTCAAATTCTTTTCATAGTTGGCTCAACCTCTTCGCTTTTGATTCTTCCGGTGTGCCTCAATAATTCTTGGTGGTGTTTCTCGTTGTCATTCTCATCATTTGAAGACCGAAGAAGAGTTTCTCTTAAATCTTGTCCGTTCTCTTCAAGATTCATGGTGCTAGCTTGTTGCCATCCTCTCATAATGTTTTTCGATTGTGAGAATCTTTTTCACCCATCCGGAGCATTTTAGGAGTCTTTTCAGTTTCATTCTTTGAAGCCCATCATCTCAGTATTATTCATTCAAGCTTTCAGCTCTCGTTCTCCAAATCATACCGGTGCTTCATTCAAGTATTCTCTAATCAGCTCGTGATCTATTCATTCATTTGTATCTAAATACCCTTAAGTATCTTCATTCTTTTTGCAATTCTTCCCGGTGATTTGTGCATTTGCTACGTTCAATTTCAATTCTTACGGTGGTTCATTCAAGAGTTCTCTTTCTTTGTTATCATATCAATTCATTCGTTCTTTCCAAATCCTACCGGTGGATCGTTGAAGACCTTCTCAAGTTTACGCCATATCTCTCTTAATCCTTTCTACGAGAATAAGTAGTATGCCAAATCCGTTGCTTGTCATCAATTTAAATTGGTGAAGGATACACATAACATAATTATTGTTCTTGTTTCATCCAAGTGATTAATTCCTTCTTTCAGAGTTTGTTCATGATGAACAAATTCTCGGTTTCAGTTGTTTCATCTTTTCTTTTCCCGGAGTTCCAAGCTCTCATCATCACGAAGATCCATCTAAATCATTGCAAGGCTTCACCTTGTGTTTTCAATTTCTCTTTCTTTCTATCACCCTTTTGTTTACCGGAGTTCTTCATGGAGGCTCTACATGGTGCTTCGTCAAGGATTCTTTTCATTCTTCAATTGTTCTTCAAGATATCTCTCAAAGTTATGATCCGCCAAGCTATACTCTAAGATAAGCATGGTGCTCAGCACATGTTTTGTTTTGGGGAGTTCAAGTATTCTTCATCTTGCATTCCAAAGTGCAATTCTTTCTACCTTATCTTCTAAGGTGGTGTTAGGTCATTCTTGATAATTTCTCTTCGCGTTTCATGATTCACAAGTTTTTCAAGAGTGACATATTTAAATCCATCATTTTCTCTTTGTTCTAGAGATCTTTTCAACCGTCAATCTCTTCATTGGAGTTATCTTGGTATAGATTTCACCTAAAGCCTTTCCTAAGGAATGTTGCTATTTTGGTGCTTATTAATGACCCAAGTTATCTCTTTTCCATCTTGATGGAACAAGCTTTCATCTCTTCGTTAATCTCAAGCAAGCAATTGTTTCCGTTAGTGGCCGGTTGTCACCTCATAATGTTGAGATGTTTCCATAAGCCCATTACAAACTTATTCTTTTCGTTGTTGGTCCTCCAACAACTCTATTCTAACCTTCTTGCAAGGATGCCTTCCAAATTCAATTGTGGTAGAAGTTGTCATTTTCTTCTCCGTCCCTTTATCCCAACGGTCTAGCTTCTATTCTTTCGTTCCGGAGGCATTGTGATGTTGTGCTCTTCAATCATCATCTTGTTTTGTCAGGATCGTGTTCTTTTCATGCTTATCCATTTAACCGGAGTGTCGTGTCTTTTTCTTTCAAGTTCTTTTTCATCTTATCAAGTCTTGCATCTCTTTTCAACCGGAGTGCTGTCCGATTTTGATCTTCCTTGTTCCTTGTTTATCTCGTTTCAACCAGAGTGATTTCAATTCCTTCTTGTCCATTGTACTCGTCATTCATAGCTTTGCAACCTTCAAGTCCTTGTAATGTTCCTTGTTCCTCTTTTCTAACGGATTGTTTGCAATCTCGTTCATCTCTGTTGTACTCTTTCTTTTAAATTGCTCAACCTCTCAAGGTTCATGGTTTCACTCGTTGGTCAAAGAAGCAACTTAGTTTTACCTTTCTTTTTCTCTTCCGTTTTTCCTCCGGTGCCATTCTAGATCTCGGGACGAGATCCTCTCGTAGTGGTGGAGTGTTGTAACGCCCCGGATACAACTTTCCGCATTCGTAACTCCAACTCTTGCCTTTTCCGGAGATGCGATATGATATTTCTTCCGTGGTTGGGGTTTTGTCCATTGTTTTGCATATTTCTTTTCCTACATGTTTATGCCATGATCATGATGAATGCCATTGCGATATTTGCTTCTTGCTTCATGTTCATCATTGTTTACATTGCATTGTACCTTTGTCATTTTGCATTTCATCATAATCACCATGTGCATCGCATTCTTCATGATTTTGTCTTGCTCTATGCATGTTGCATGTGACCAAACCCCTTGCTATGTCTCTCAAATCTACCCATGCATCAACACCTCCTTCTTCCTTCTTATTCCTTTCATTTTTGTTAGTGCCATTTTCTTTCCTCCATAAATGTTCACCCCTTTTCCTATAAATCCTGCTCATTGCCTACACCCCCTTTGGCATTTATCGGCTCATATACATTTGATTTGGTTGGGTTCGAAAATTGCTCAAGTTTGAATTCAATTCAAACTTGAATTATTTTTCTTCCTCTAAAAATTGCCAAACCAATTTATTCAAATTGTGCATATTCTCAGGACTCCAGGGATTTTTTTCTTTTCTGAAATATTCCACCTCTAGCACCTCTTTCTTTTCTCCTAAATTCTGGTTGAAGAAATAAGGAAAAGAAAAGGAGAGAGAGATAGCCTAGCCGGCCCCCTAGGCCCACCAACCCTACTGAAGCCCAGCCGCACCGATAACCCTAGCTCTATCCCTCGATCCCTCTTTCCCCCTCGATCCCTTCCTCCAGCGTCGCCATCTCCCTCGCTAGCCCTCTCCCTCCGCTCGATCTCCTCACCCTCTCGATCTCCCACGCGCGCCGCCACCCACCGGAGGGCCACCCTGCGCGCGACCCTGCCGCCTTGCTGCCTCGTCCCCGCCTCCTCCTCTACCTGACGCCGCCGCCGGCCTCTGCTTCTCACAAACCCCGCCGTCCCGGCCTCCTCGCCTTGCTCGACGCTAAGCGCCACCGCCCTTGAGGCGCTTAACGCCACCAGGCCGTCGTCCCGCGAGCTTCCTCGCCGTGCTCGGACGTCCTCCTCCCGGGGCCGACGCTGCTGCCGCCATTGTCGTTCGAGGCCAGCGCCTCGCCTCTTCTTCGAACCTGGGGAGCAGAGATCCCTCTCCATCTTGTCGCTCGCCGAAGTAGGCTACCAGCTCCGCCACTGCACCTCATCGCCGGAGCTGCTCCTTTTGCCGAGCGCCACCCCGAGCCCCAAGCATCGCCCCTGCTCCCTCCATTGCCAGCACCCTGCCTCCTTCATGCCTCCCCATCAGCATCGCCGTGGCCCTGTTCGCGTGAAGCCCCTGTGCCACCACCATCAGCGCCCGGCGTCTCCGTCCCGTTCCGCCCCTTGCTGCTGCTGTAGGCCATGAGCTCGCGGCTACCGCACAGACGCCAAGACCGAGACCGCCCCGAACCACGTCGTCTCGCTGGATCGTCAAGACCATCTCGGTTTTTGCAAGTACCTCTACGCCGGAGATGTTGGATGCGCCAAGTTCCACTACGATATGCACCACTACTGTTGCTGAGGGTTTCGTCAAGTTCAACTACATCGACTACGAAACATGAACGACTACCGTCGCCGAGACCGCAAGTACCATGACGAACATGTACAACTACTGCCGCCAAGATCATGAGTACCCCTACCGTCGCCGATGAACGATAGGACGACTACTTCCACTGCCGTCGCGAGAACGACTACTTCCACTACGGCCCGTGTACCACTACTTCCTCTACGACCGCTATGAGAACGTCTACTCCCTCTACATCGTACCGAACCCGAACCGCTTCGAAACGCACGCTTCAAAGGTATAACCCGAGACGACCGCCGAGATGCCCTTCCGAGAACGAATGCTTACAATGCATGAGATGCTCATGTTTGCACCGTGTCCGAGTTGTCTTTGCACGTTCCTCGTTTCCCATGCCATTGACCCGTGGGAACCCGGAATCCGGGATCACCCACCATCCGTGCACGCATCCGCACGCCTCCTTTTGCACCGGTATCTCCGTGAGCACCGATATGTTGCCGTGGCATCATTTTCGGATTCGTTGCCGTGGCACCCCTTTCGTTCCGCCACGGTGAAAAATGCTTCATAACATGTTCATGTCAACATTTTCATAAAATTGCATAAACCTTGCATATGTCATCCGCATCATGATAACAACAATTAAAATGTTTAAAATTGTTGCTTGCTTTAAATTGCTAAATAACATGGGGATTTTCCGGAAGTGTTGTTTGTGTTTTCGGCCTCATTTAAACTTGCCAAATATGTAGTTTAATTATGCTTCACCACTTGCCATGTTAACCAATATTTAATATTGTTGGGTACATAACCGAGAGAGAACTAAATAATTGATGTGGTGTTCCGTCAATATGCAACTCGTTGCATATTGATCTCCACTTAATTTGTAGTATTGTTCCTTGCACTTTTCCATGCCATGCCTCATTAAACCGGGCATGCATCATACTTGTTTGCGCATCATGCCATGTTTATGTGATGGTTGTTTACTATGTTGTTTGTTTCTTTCTGGGTTGCTTCTCTCGTTAGCTTCGATTTCGTTCTGGAGTTGTGAGGATCCATTCGACTTCGTCCGTTTGTCTTCTTCATGGACTCGTTCTTCTTCCTAGCGGGATCTCAAGCAAGATGATCATACCCTCGAAATCACTACTATCTTTGCTATGCTAGTTTGCTCGCTCTTTTGCTATGCCTATGCTACGATGCCTACCATTTGCTTGTCAGCCTCCCAAATTGCCATGTCAAAACTCTAACCCACCATGTCCTAGCAAACCGTTGATTGGCTATGTTACTGCTTTGCTCAGCCCCTCTTATAGCGTTGTTAGTTGCAGGTGAAGTTGAAGATTTCTCCATGGTGGACAGGGTTATGTTGGGATAACACAATATCTCTTATATTATTAATGCATCTATATATTTGGTAAAGGGTGGAAGGCTCGGCCTTATGCCTGGTGTTTTGTTCCACTCTTGCCGCCCTAGTTTCCGTCATACCGGTGTTATGTTCCCGGATTTTGCGTTCCTTACGCGGTCGGGTGATTTATGGGACCCCCTTGACAGTTCGCTTTGAATAAAACTCCTCCAAAGAAGGCCCAACCTTGGTTTTACCATTTGCCTACCTAAGCCTTTTTCCCTTGGGTTCTGCAGACTCAAGGGTCATCTTTATTTACCCCCCGGGGCCAGTGCTCGTCGTGAGTGTTGGTCCAACCTGTCAGCCGCCGGTGGTCACCAGGGGCAACTCTGGGCTGGCCTACCGGAAGTTTGGACAATCTGGTGTGCCCTGAGAACGAGATATGTGCAGCTCCTATCAGGATTTGTCGGCACATTCGGGCGGCTTTGCTGGTCTTGTTTTACCATTGTCGAAATGTTTTGATGTACCGGGATACCGAGTCTGATCGGAGTGTCTCGGGTGAAGGTCTATTCCTTCGTTGATCGCGAGAGCTTGTCATGGGCTAAGTTGGGACACCCCTGCTGGGTATAAACTTTCGAGAGCCGTGCCCGCGGTTATGTGGCAGATGGGAATTTGTTAATATCCGGTTGTAGATAACTTGGCACCAGATCCGAATTAAAACGCATCAACCGCGTGTGTAACCGTGATGGTCTCTTCTCGGCGGAGTCCGGGAAGTGAACACGGTGTTGGAGTTATGTTTGACATAAGTAGTTTCAGGATCACTTCTTGATCGCTAATAGCTTCGCGACCGTGCATTGCTTCTCTTCTCGCTCTCTTTTGCGATTGTAGCCACCATATATGCTAGTCGCTTGCTGCAGCTCCACCTCATTACTACATCCTTCCCATAAGCTTAAATAGTCTTGATCTCGCGGGTGCGAGATTGCTGAGTCCCCGTGGCTCACAGATACTTCCAAGACCAGTTTGCAGGTGCCTATGTTACCGAGCAGGTGACGCAACCAAGCTCAAGGAGGAGCTCGATGAAGATCTTGCCCTTTGTGTTGTTTCGTTCTAGTTGATCAGTAGTGGAGCCCATTTGGGGTCGATCGGGGACCTTTGTCGCATTTGGGGTTCTTCTTTTATTTTGGTTCCGTAGTCGGACCTTGATTGTATCTGGATGATGTAATGCTTTATTCATGTAATTGTGTGAAGTGGCGATTGTAAGCCAACTATGTAACTCTTTCCCTTATGTATTACATGGGTTGTGTGAAGATTACCTCACTTGCGACATTGCTTTCAATGCGGTTATGCCTCTAAGTCGTGCTTCGACACGTGGGAGATATAGCCGCATCGAGGGCGTTACAACCTTAATTCTTCTTTCGTAGTTGCGGATGCTTGCGAGAGGGGTTAATCATAAGTGGGATACTTTTCCAAGTAAGGGCAGTACCCAAGCACCGATCCACCCACATACCAAATTATCAAAGTAATGAACGCGAATCATATGAGCATGATGAGAACTAGCTTGACGATAATTCCCATGTGTCCTTGGGAGCGCTTTCCTTATATAAGAGTTTGTCTAGGCTTGTCCTTTGTTACAAAAAGGATTGGGCCACCTTGCTGCACCTTGTTTACTTTTGTTACTTGGTACCCATTACGGATTACCTTATCATAAAACTATCTGACCGATAATTTCAGTGCTTGTAGAGAATACCTTACTGAAAACCGCTTGTCATTTCCTTCTGATCCTTGTTGGGTTCGACACTCTTACTTATCGAAAGGACTATGATAGATCCCCTATACTTGTGGGTCATCAAGACTCTTTTCTGGCACCGTTGCTAGGGAGTGAAGCACCTTTGGTAGGTGGAATTTGGTAAGGAAAAATTTATATAGTGTGCTGAAATTTACTATCACTTGTTACTATGGAAAACAATCCTTTGAGGGGCTTGTTCGGGGTATCTTCACCCTGACCAATAGAGCAAAGAGTTTCTCCTCAACCTACTGAACCTACTGAAAATGTTTACTTTGAAATTCCTTTGGGTATGATAGAGAAACTGCTAGCTAATCCTTTTATAGAAGATGGAACATTACATCCCGATATGCACCTAATCTATGTGGATGAAGTTTGTGGATTATTTAAGCTTGCAAGTATGCCCGAGGATGTTATCAAGAAGAAGGTATTCCCTTTATCTTTTAAGGGAAAGGCATTGACATGGTTTAGGCTATGTGATGATATTGGATCATGCAACTACAACCGATTTAAATTGGAATTTCATCAGAAGTTTTATCCTATGCATCTGGTTCATCGTGATCGTAATTATATATATAATTTCTGGCCTCGCGAAGAAGAAAGTATAGCTCAAGCTTGGTGAGGCTTAAGTCAATGTTATATTCATGCCCCAATCATGAGCTCAAGAGAAATTATTATTCAAAAAATTTATGCTCGGCTTTCTCTCAATAATCACTCTGTGCTTGATACTTCTTGTACTGGTTCTTTTACGATGAAGACTATTGAATTCAAATGGGATTTATTGGAAAGAATTAAATGCAACTCTAAAGATTGGGAACTCTACGAAGGTAAGGAGTCAGGTATAATACCTAAGTTTCATTGTGTTAAATCTTTTATGGATATCGATGCTTTTCGTGAATTTAGCACTAAATATGGACTTGACTCTGAGATAGTAGCTTCTTTCTGTGAATCATTTGCTACTCATGTTGATCTCCCTAAGGAGAAGTGGTTTAAATATCATCCTCCCATTGAAGTACAAGTAGTTGAACCTATTAAAGTTGAAGAAAAGACTATCACTTATAATGTTGATCCTATTGTTCCTACCGCTTATATTGAGAAACCACCTTTCCCTGTTAGAATAAAGGATCATGCTAAAGCTTCAACTATAGTTCATAAGAGTAATGCTAGAACTTCTACACCCTCTGAGCAAATTAAAGTTGAACCTAGTATTGCTATGGTTAAGGATCTCTTGGTCGATAATATTGATGGGCATGTTATTTACTTCTATAATGAAGCTGCTAGAATTGCTAGACCCGACATTAAAAATAAACATAGACCTGAGGAATGCCTGTTGTTACTGTTAAAATAGGAGGTCATTGTTATCATGTCTTATGTGATATGGGTGCTTGTGCGAGTGCAATACTTCATTCCTTATACAAAGAAATTATGCATGATATTGCACCTGCTGAGATAGAAGATATTGATGTTACAATTAAGCTCACCAATAGATATACTATTTCACCAATTGGGATTGTTAGAGATGTTGAAGTCTTGTGTGGGAAAGTTAAATATCCTACTAATTTTCTTGTTCTTGGTTCCCCAGAAGACGACTTTTGTCCCATATATTTGGTAGACCCTTCTTGAATACTGTTAATGCAAGGATAGATTGCGAAAAGGATCTTGTTACTATTGGTTTAGGGGATATGTCTCATGATTTTAATTTTGCTAAATTTCATAGACAACCCCATGATAAAGAACTGCCTAGTAAATATGAAATTATTGGTCTTGCTTCTATTGCCAAGCCTCCTAATGATCCTTTAGAACAATACGTGCTAGACCATGAAAATGATATGTTTATGAATGAAAGAATGGAAATAGATGAAGTATTCTTTAAATAGGGACCTATTTTGAAACACAACTTGCCTGTTGAAACTCTAGGGGATCCTCCTCCACACAAGGGTGGTCCCGTATTTGATCTTAAACCATTACCTGATACTCTTAAATACGCTTATCTTGATGAAAATAAGATATATCATGTTATTGTTAGCGCTAACCTTTCAGAGCAGGAAAATAAAAATTATTGAAAACTCTGAAGAAGCACTGCGCTGCTATTGGATATACTCTTGATGATCTTAAGGGCATTAGTCCCACTCTATGCCAGCACAATAAAATTGGAGAAAGACGATAAACCGATTGTTGATCACCAACGACGGTTAAATCCTAAGATGAAAGAAGTGGTAAGAAATGAAATACTAAATCTTCTGGAGGCAGGTATAATTTATCATGTTGCCGATAGTCAGTGGGTAAGTCCCGTCCATTGTGTCCATAAGAAGGGAGGTATTACTGTTGTTCCTAAAGATAAAGATGAATTGATCCCACAAAGAATTGTTACAGGTTATAGAATGGTAATTGATTTTCGTGAATTAAATAAAGCTACTATAAAGGATCATTACCCTTTACCTTTTATTGATCAAATGCTAGAAAGATTATCCAAACATACACATTTTTTTCTTCCTAGATGGTTATTCTGGCTTCTCTCAAATACCTGTGTCAAAAGAGGATCAAGATAAAACCACTTTTACTTACCCTTTCGGTACCTTTACTTATAGACGTATGCCTTTTGGTTTATGTAATGCACCTGCTACCTTTCAAAGATGTATGACTCCTATATTCTCTGACTTTTTTGAAAAGATTGTTGAGGTTTTCATGGATGATTTCTCCATGTATGGAACTTCTTTTGATGATTTCTTAAGCAACCTTGATCGAGTCTTGCAGAGATGTGAAGAAACTAATCTTGTCTTGAATTGGGAGAAGTGACACTTTATGGTTAATGAAGGTATTGTCTTGGGGCATAAAATTTCTGAAAGAGGTATTGAAGTTGATAAAGCTAAAGTTGATGCCATTGAAAAGATGCCATGTCCCAAGGACATCAAAGGTATAATAAGTTTCCTTGGTCATGCCGGTTTTTATAGGAGGTTCATTAAAGACTTCTCAAAAATTTCTAGGCCTCTACCTAATCTCTTACAAAAAGATGTTCCTTTTGTCTTTGGTGATGATTGTGTAGAAGCATTTGAAATACTTAAGAAAGGCTTGATTTCTGCACCTATTGTTCAGCCACCTGATTGGAATTTACCCTTTGAAATTATGTGTGATGCTAGTGATTATATTGTAGATGTTGTTCTAGGACAACGAGTTGATAAGAAATTAAATGTAATCCAATATGCTAGTAAAACTCTAGACAGTGCCCGAGAAATTATGCTACTACTGAAAAAGAATTTTTGGCAGTTGTATTTGCTTGTGATAAGTTCAGACATTATATTATTGATTCCAAAGTAATTGTTCACACTGATCATGTCGCTATTAAATATCTTATGGAAAAGAAAGATGTTAAACCTAGACTTATTAGATGGGTTCTCTTCCTACAAGAATTTCATTTGCATATTATTGATAGAAAGGGAGCTGAGAACCCCATTCCAGACAACTTATCTAGGTTAGAGAATGTTCTTGATGATCCACTACCTATAGATGATAGCTTTCCTGATGAACAATTAGCTGTCATAAATGCTTCTCGTACTGCTCCATGGTATGCTGATTATGCTAATTACGTTGTTGCTAAATTTATACCACCTAGTTTAGCATACCAGCAAAAGAAAACGTTTTTCTATGATTTAAGACATTACTTCTGGGATGACCCACACCTTTATAAAGAAGGAGTAGATGGTGTTATTAGACGTTGTGTACCTGAGCATGAATAGGAACAGATCCTACGCAAGTGTCACTCCGAGCCTTATGGAGGACACCACGCTGGAGATAGAACTGCACATAAGGTATTGCAATCCGGTTTTTATTGGCCTACTCTTTTCAAAGATGCCCGTAAGTTTGTCTTGTCTTGTGATGAATGTCAAAGAATAGGTAATATTAGTAGATGTCAAGAAATTCCTATGAACTATTCACCTTTTATCGAACCATTTGACGTTTGGGGCTTTGATTATATGGGACAGTTTCCTTACTCTAATGGGCATACACATATTTTAGTTGATGTTGATTACGTTACTAAGTGGGTAGAAGCTATTCCAACTAGTAGTGTTGATCATAACACTTCTATTAAGATGCATAAAGAAGTTATTTTTCTGAGGTTTTGAGTCCCTAGATACTTAAGGACTGATGGTGGTTCACATTTTATTCATGGTGCTTTTCATAAAATGCTTGCTAAGTATGATGTTAATCATAGAATTGCATCCCCATATCATCCACAGTCTAGTGGTCAAGTAGAATTGAGTAATAAAGAGATTAAATTAATTTTGCAAAAGACTGTTAATAGATCAAGAATTGGTCCAAGAAACTTGATGATGCATTATGGGCCTATAGAACTGCATATAAAAATCCTATGGATATGTCTCCGTATAAAATGGTTTATGGAAAAGCATGTCACTTACCTCTCAAACTAGAACATAAGGCATATTGGGCCATTAAAGAGCTCAGTTATGATTTCAAACTTGTCGGTGAGAAGAGACTATTTGACATTAGCTCACTTGATGAGTGGAGAACCCGGTCCTATGAGAATGCCAAACTGTTCAAAGAAAAAGTTAAAAATATGGCATGACAAAAGGATACAAAAGCATGAGTTTAATGTAGGTGATTATGTTTTGTTATAGAACTCTTGTTGAAGATTTTTTGCAGGAAAACTTATCTCTAAATGGGAAGGTCCTTACGTTATCGAGGAGGTCTATCGTTCCGGTGCCATAAAAACCAACAACTTCGAAGGCAAAAATCCAAAGGTGGTGAACGGTCAAAGAAACAAACATTATATCTCAAGTAATTCCATAAATGTTGAAACTAATGTTATTGAAACTATAACCCCGGAGGAATACATAAGGGACACTTTCCAAAACATTTCAGAATCCAAAAAGGAATAGGTATGTGGTACGGTATGTAAACTGACTCCAAAATAGTTCTAATAGCATTTTTTCTCCTTTTTGGAATGTTTAAGAAAATAGGAAAATAATAAGTAGTCTGGGAAGGACACGAGGCGTCCATGAGGGTGGAGGGCGCGCCCTATGCCACTGCCTCGTGGGCACCTCGTGTGCCCTCCGGACTCTGTTTTCTTGCATGATACTTCTTTTGGTCGGTAAAAATTCATTATATAATCTCCCGAAGGTTTTGACCACGTAACATGCAAATATCTCATGTTTTTGTTCCGAGCTGTTTTCTGCCAGAGTTTCAAGGTCAGGCATCATGTCGTCCCCCTCCTCCAACAACGCGGGCGATGATGCTTGGCTAATGAAGATAGAGATGAAGCGAGAAGAAATCCGAGAAACCAAGGAAGGTGTTGAGATGAAGGAGGTCGCGAAGGAGCAAATCCCGACAGTAGAAGAAGAAGGCTTCTCTCAACCATACTACAATTATCTCACCTCAACTAAAATTGAAGCTTTCAAGATGATTGAGCTAGCTCGCATACAAAATAAGTATCTCACATGTGAAAATCTTTTGTTGCAAGAGCATATCACCACACTCAAGGGCATTATCCGCAAGTTGGAGGATCTCCTACGCTCGAGGTGCGACACACCATCATCACCACCACCATCTTATTCATCACCTCTGAAGAAAGAGACATAAATACATGGGTATGGGCACTCCCCTTGGCAACTGCCAAGCTTGGGGAAGGTGCCCCGGTATCGTATCACCATCACACTTCTATCTTTATCGTTTTTCTTAGTTTGATCCTTTTGGTTATATCTTGATCTAGTAGAATAAAGTTTAGTATGAGCTAGCTTTGAGTTTTTGTGTTGATCCTTATCTATGTAATCGAGTCCGTGAGCTGTATATAATAAAGATTAGTCTTGAGTCGAGGGCTTGGTTATCTTTCTATGATCTTGAGGTAATAAAAGAAAAAAGAGAGAATAAAAAGAAATAAAAAGATCATATTGATCTTATGGAGAGTAATGACTTCACATATAAAGACTACGATGAATAAAAGTTGTTGAGAGTTGACAAACATAGTTTTGGTCATCGTTGCAATTAATAGGAAGTAATAAAGAAAGAGAGGTTTTTACATATAAATATACTATCTTGGGCACCTTTTATGATTGAGAGCACTCATTAAAATATGACATGCTAAAAAGTTGATGTTGGACAAGGAAGACAATATAATGGGTTATGTTTTCTTATATCCGAAATAAATTATATTGTCATGGATCATCCAACATGTTGATCTTGCCTTTCCCCCTCATGCTAGCCAAATTCTTTGCACCAAGTAGAGATACTACTTGTGCTTCCAAATATCCTTAAACCCAGTTTTGCCATGAGAGTCCACCATATCTACCTATGGATTGAGTAAGATCCTTCAAGTAAGTTGTCATTGTTGCAAGCAATAAAAATTGCTCTCTAAATATGTATGATCTATTAGTGTGGAGGAAATAAGCTTTATACAAGCTTGTGATATGGAAGAAATAAAAGCGACGGACTGCATAATAAAGGTCCCTATCACAAGTGGGAATATTAAGTGATCTTTTTAGCACTAAGATTTTGTGTATCCAACCATAAAAGCACATGACAACCTCTACTTCCCTCTGCGAAGGGCCTATCTTTTATTTTTGTCTTATACCTTATACAAGAGTCATGGTGATCTTCACCTTTCCTTTTTACACTTTATCCTTTGGCAAGCACTATGTTTTGGAAAGATCCTGATATATCTATATATCTATATCTATATCTATATATATATATATATATCAAATTGGATGTGGGTTTACATAAAGCATTATTGTTGACGTTACCCTTGAGGTAAAAGGTTGGGAGGCAAAACTAGCTATAAGCCCCTATCTTTCTCTGTGTCCGATTAAAACTTCATGACCATAAGTATTGCATGAGTGTTAGCAATTGTGAAAGACTAAATGATAGTTGAGTATGCTGACTTGCTGAAATGCTCTTATATTGACTCTTTCCGATGTTATGATAAATTGCAACTGCTTCAATGACTAATATTATAGTTTGTTAGTTTCAATGAAGTTTATGATTCATACTTTACATTGTGAATAGATTGTTACTTCAGCATAAGAAATCATATGACAATATATATATATATGTTGCTGTTTTAAGAATGATCATGATGCCCTCATGTCCGTATTTTATTTTATTGATACCTCTATCTCTAAACATGTGGAGATATTTTTTTCTATATCGGCTTCCGCTTGAGGACAAGGGAGGTCTAAGCTTGGGGGAGCTGATACGTCTATTTTGCATCATGCTTTTATATCGATATTTATTGCATTATGGACTGTTATTACACATTATGTCACAATACTTATGTCTTTTCTCTCTTATTTTACAAGGTTTGCATGAAGAGGGAGAATGTCGGCAGCTGGAATTCTGGGCTGGAAGAGGAGCAAGTATTAAAGACCTATTCTGCACAACTCCAATAGTCCTGAAACTCCATGAAAGTAAGTTTTGGAATATATTAAAAATATTGGGCGAAGAAATCACCAGAGGGGGGCCACCCACTATCCACGAGGGTGGAGGGCGTGCCCTACCCCCCTGGGCGCGCCCCCTGCCTCATGGGCCACCTGGAAGCCCCCCGATGCCCATCTTCTTGTATAAGGTGTCTTTTGCCCTGGAAAAAATAAGAAGAAGGCTTTCGGGATGAAGCGCCACCGTCTCGAGGCGGAACCTGGGCAGAACCAATCTAGGGCTCCAGTGGAGCTATTCTGCCGAGGAAACATCCCTCTGGGAGGGGGAAATCATCACCTTCGTCATCACCATCGATCCTCTCATCGGGAGGGAGTCAATCTCCATCAACATCTTCACCAGCACCATCTCCTCTCAAACCCTAGTTCATCTCTTGTATCCGATCTTTGTCTCCAAACCTAAGATTGGTACCTGTGTGTTGCTAGTAGTGTTGATTACTCCTTGTAGTTGATGCTAGTTGGTTTATTCGATGGAAGATCATATGTTCAGATCCTTTATGCATATTAATACCCCTCTGATTATGAACATGAATATGATTTGTGAGTAGTTACGTTTGTTCATGAGGACATGGGAGAAGTCTTGTTATAAGTAGTCATGTGAATTTGGTATTTGTTCGATAGTTTGATGAGATGTATGTTGTCTTTCCTCTAGTGGTGTTGTGTGAACATCGACTACATGACACTTCACCATTGTTCGGGCCTAGGGGAAGGCATTGGGAAGTAATAAGTAGATGATGGTTTGCTAGAGTGACAGAAGCTTAAACCCTGGTTTATGAGTTGCTTTGTAAGGGGCTAATTTGGATCCACATGTTTCATGTATAAGAGTTTGTCCAGGCTTGTCCTTTGTTACAAAAAGGATTGGGCCACCTTGCTGCACCTTGTTTACTTTTGTTACTTGTTACCCAGTACAAATTACCTTATCACAAAACTATCTGTTACCAATAATTTCAGTGCTTTCAGAGAATACCTTAATGAAAACTGCTTGTCATTTCCTTCATCTCCTTGTTGGGTTCGACACTCTTACTTATCGAAAGGACTATGATAGATCCCCTATACTTGTGGGTCATCAGCCGCTTCATCCAACAATACCGCCGAATCAAAGTATGACATGCTGGTAATGTGCGATCCGACCTCAAACGGTCAAATCTCTGTGCTTCAGTGTCATCCCTGGATCGATAATGCTGACACACACAGTACTCGAAGGACTTATAACAGAGTGCAATCACACACTTATTACATTGAAAGTCTCATAAGATAACTTATTACAATAAATATGGCTTAAGGCCATCTAAATAAGATAACAGCGGAAGGCTTGGAAGATAAAGTGAGTCCATCAACTCCAACGGCATAGCTGAGTGCATGACAAATGACCTAGCGCACCTTACTCTTCGTCTGAAAAGTATGCAACATGATATGTTGCAGCCCGAAACGGGTCAGCACATGGAATATGCTGGAAATATAACACAGTAGAGCAATGAACAATGAAATGCTATCACTACATGCATATATGGCTGGTGGAGGCTCTATGGTTATATTGTTTTTTCGAAAAGCCAATTTTTCCCTACATCAAAGGAATATATATTGTTTAACTATCATGGTAGTTGATAGACATTGAGAATGGTAAAACCCCATCTCAATCCCAATTAAAAGTGATTAACAACCCAACAAATTAATTTAGAGTGATGAGATCAACATGATAATCCAAGAACTAGATACTCAAGATGTCCATAACCAGGGACACGGCTAACCATGATTAGTTTGTACACTCTGCAGAGCTTTGCGCACTTTTCCCCACAAGACTCGATCTCCTTTGTTGGATTTCTCGCACTACATGGTGTTTGAGAAATGGATGACCGAGACACAGTCTTTCAGAAACATTAACTCTTTACTCTGGGTAGATAGTTACACCTACTTTCCCCTACATCTGCTAGCCTACCACTGAAAGAGGTCATGCGACATACTCAACTATGCTAGAGCCCATAGTAGCTTGTGGCTGCACACGGAAGTTTCTAGCATGAATAATCTTATGATCCCTTTGAGCCTGGGTGGCGAACCAAAAAGAAGCAACCAATCCACCCAGATGTGTATTTAAGTAGCCACCTTAAGTTAACCTTTAATTAACAATCTCACATCTTTCATGGATACACTCAAAACCTAATCCACGTCTAGAGCATAGCATGGCAATAAGCATAACGTATAAATAAATCCCAAGGGTTTCATAAGAAAAGGGCAATAGGTTCTACCTCATCAACTACTTCCCAATACTCACATGTTATCAATCGTACTCATGCAATGTTTGAGGGTTGAAACTAATGCATAAAAACTGGGTAATAAAGGGGGTATGATCAATGTGTTACTAGCCTTGCTGGCGATCCGCAAAACCTAGGGACTCGTAGTAGCACGCTTCTCACTCCGGGAATTACATCGCAAACAAACAATAGCATACATAAGCACTCAATCAAAGATGCACGGTTAAAACTCAAATAAGAAGATCAAATCTGAAAGTTCAACTGAAGAGATTTAATCTGTAAAAAATAATCAACTTAATCGGAGCTACGGAACGAAAACTACGGTCAAAAGAACTTCGAAATCAAATCTTCTTGAAACCAAATTTTAAATTGTCAAAACCTTGTTCAAGTTGATTAAACATAAAGAGGGGCTCGAGACAAAGATTTTGGCATTGGTTTCACCAGATTTGGACAAACAGTTAAAAAGTCATACTAGATCGAAGATCAGGGCAGAAATCGCGACCAAAAATAAACGCAGAAAAACCCTGGAAAAACAAACGACACGAACAGACTAACGAACGAATGTTCGCTGTCTGAACCTAACCGGCGAACAACGTTCGTTAAACGAACGAACGGACGAACGTCCGATAAATAAAATAAACCATGAAAAATTGATCTAACTAAACGAACCGGCTAAACAAAAAACAGAAAGAAAACCTTAAAAAACCGATCTAGGTTTTTACCTAGAAACCGGCGGTTAGCGGCGGCGGGGTTCAGCGAGTCGGCGGCGCGGTGACGGCGCGGGCGTCAGGTGGCGATGCGGGCAGCAATGAGCTTATGGGCGGCGGTAAAGAGTGGCAGTGGCGGCGCTGGCGATTAGCGGCGGCGGCGCGACTTGGCGGCGAGAGGCGGTGGCGGCGATTTGGGGTCCAGGTGCGGGCGGCGCTATTTAACGATGGGCGCTTCGGCCTCGGGAGGTGTCCCGGCGGCGACGGCGGCTCGCCGTGTCCGGCCGGACTCGGCACGGCGGCGGAGGCGGTGGCGCGGCTTGGGCCGGCCTGGCTCGGCTGGGCCTTCGGCCCAGTCGTGCGGAAAGGATTTTTTTTAAAGAAGATTCCGCCGAGAAAAAATCCTAAAAAAATAAAAAAATAAAAAATGCCAAAACAATTTTTGCTGTCTAAATAAAATATTTAGAACAAAGTGAACATTTTCTTGGCCTAAAATGCAATTTTGAAAAAAAAAACCATATTTTTCTAATTCAAAAAAATCCAAATAAAATTATTTATTTGATTTTAACATTTTTCCTCCAATATTTCTTTTATTTTGGAGAAGCCATATTATCTCCTCTCAAATATTTTAATATGAAATATTTAGGAAAGAAAATAATTAAAACCAAAAATGATCCTTGTTTTGATATTTGAGAAAATTCAAATATGAAAACGATGAAATCCCCAACTCTCTCCGTGGGTCCTTGAGTTGCTTGAAACTTCCAGGATCGCAAAGCAAAAATGCAACAAAGATATGATATGCATACGATGACCTATCTATAACATTCCAAATTGAAAATTTGGGATGTTACAGGTAAGCAGTATGATTATTATCTCCCACAACTCTTTGTGTTCTACTCGTGCATATAACATCTACGCATAGACCTGGCTCGGATGCCACTGTTGGGGAACGCAATATTTCAAAAAATTGCCTACGATCATGCAAGATCTATCTATGTGATGCATAGCAATGAGCGGGAGAGTGTGTCCAGGTACCCTCGTAGACCGAAAGCGAAAGCGTTAAGTAACGCGGTTGATGTATTCGAACGTCTTCGCGATCCAACCGATCAAGTACCGAACGCACGACACCTCCGCAATCTGCACACGTTCAACTTAGTGACGTCCGTCGAACTCTTGATCTAGCTGAGGCCGAGGGAGAGTTTCATCAGCACGACGGCGTGATGACGGTGATGACGAAGTTACCGACGCAGGGCTTCGCCTAAGCACTACAATGATATGACCGAGGTGGAAATCTGTGGAGGGGGCACCGCACACGGCTAAAACAATCAACTAGTGTCTATGGGGTGCCCCCTCCCCCGTATATAAAGGAGTGGAGGAGGGGGAGGGTTGGCCTCCTAGGGCGCGCCCCAAGTGGGTTTTCCTACTCCTACTAGGAGTAGGTGTCCCCCCTTTCCTAGTCCAACTAGGAGGGGGAAGGAAGGGAAGAGGGGGGAGAAGGAAACCCCCCCCCCCCCGCCGCCCCAAACCCTACCCCAATCTGGATTGGGCCTAGGAGGGGCGCGTGCCACACCTGGCCGCCTCCTCCTCTCTTCCACCATGGCCCATTAAGGCCCATTAACTCCGCGGGGGGTTTCGGTAACCCCCCGGTACTCTGGAAAATGCCCGAACCTATCCGAAACCTTTCCGGTGTCCAAACATAGCCTTCCAATATATCAATCTTTATGTCTCGACCATTTCGAGACTCCCCGTCATGTCCGTGATCACATACGGGACTCCGAACAACCTTCGGTACATCAAAACACATAAACTCATAATACCGATCGTCATCGAATGTTAAGCGTGCGGACCCTACGGGTTCTAGAACTATGTAGACATGACTAAGGCTCATCTCCAGTCAATAACCAATAGCAGAACCTGGATGCTCATATTGGCACCCACATATTCTACGAAGATCTTTATCGGTCAAACCGCATAACAATATACGATGTTCCCTTTGTCATCGGTATGTTACTTGCCCGAGATTCGATCGTCGGTATCTCAATACCTAGTTCAATCTCGTTACCGCAAGTCTCTTTACTCGTTTCGTAATGCATCATCCTGTAACTAACTCATTAGTTACATTGCTTGCAAGGCTTATAGTGATGTGCATTACCGAGAGGGCCCAGAGATACCTCTCTAACAATCGGAGTGATAAATCCTAATCTCGATCTATGCTAACTCAACAAACACCATCGGAGACACCTGTAGAGCATCTTTATGATAACCCAGTTATGTTGTGATGTTTGATAGCACACTAAGTGTTCCTCCGGTATTCAGGAGTTGCATAATCTCATAGTCATAGGAAAATGTATAAGTCATGAAGAAAGCAATAGCAACAAACTAAACGATCATAGTGCTAAGCTAATGGATGGGTCATGTCAATCACATCATTCTCTAATGATGCTCGTTAATCAAATGACAACTCATGTCTATTGCTAGGAAACCTAACCATCTTTGATTAACGAGCTAGTAAAGTAGAGGCATACTAGTGATACTCTGTTTGTCTATATATTCACACATGTACCAAATTTTTGGTTAATACAATTCTAGCAAGAATAATAAATATTTATCATGATATAAGGAAATATAAATAACAACTTTATTATTGCCTCTAGGGCATATTTCCTTCAGGCAAATCCTACTTGGACCGGGAATCCAAGTAGGACTCCCCCCCATGGCGCGCCCCCCCTTGGGCCAGCCTCCTCTTCTCCCCCTTTATATACGTGGGAGGGGGCACACCAAGTCTTCTCTTAGCCGTGTGCGGTGCCCCCCTCCATAGTTTACCACCCCGATCTTATCGTCGTAGTGCTTAGGTGAAGCCCGGCGCCGGTAACTTCATCATCACCGTCGTCACGCCGTTGTGCTGACAGAACTTTCCCTCAGCCTCAACTGGATCAAGATCGAGCTGAACGTGTTCTAAACACAGAGGTTCCGTACGTTCAGTACTTGGATCGGTTGGATCACGAAGATGTTCGACTTCATCAACCGTATTACCAAACACTTCCGCTTTTGGTCTACGAGGGTACGTGGACACACTCTCCCCACTCGTTGCTATGCTTCTCTTAGATAGATCATGCATGATCGTAGGAATTTTTTGTAAATACTATGTTCCCCAACACGTTCCCCATGTCCGGCCATGAGCCCCAAGAACCGAAGCTCCGGCTATTGCCTTCGCCTTGTCCAACTCCGCCTCGACGCTCTCCAGCTTCACCTTCATAACCTCCGCCTCCAGAGCTCCAGCAAGTGAAGTTGTCCGCCTTCACATCGCTGCCAAGTAGCTAATCAACCAACGATGTTCAGCCCACCAAGCTTGGCTTCAACCGGGGGGGGCTTCTTGGGACCAGAGCGGCGGTGACCTACCATACATTGCTCTTCCTTGGTGCCGGCTTCGTGTTTGTGGCAGTGGGGCACGGCCGAGGGGGGGAGCTGGCCATGTGCTCTATGTCGCTATTACCCCACACCTCATCTTCCGCCTAGTTGGACCCCTTGTAGGCGGCCACCCCTTTCGCTTGATGGAGGCGGTACCGCTGGCGGTCGCGGCTGATGTCGCGGGCAGAGCTGTAGGAGCCGACCAACGCATCCTGCTTTGCCACATCCACGTTCGACATTATGGCTGTGTCGGCGGCGAGTTGTTCCTTCGAGCTTCGGTGCTCGTCGAGGAGGACAAGGTTATAGGCCTGGTTGGTCTGTGCCTGCTAGAACTTGGTGTCGGTGTCAAGACTGGCAGATCTCAGGTAGGGGGTCCCGAACTGTGCGTCTAAGGTCGATGGTCACAGGAGACGGGGGACACGATGTTTACCCAGGTTTGGGCCCTCTCTATGGAGGTAATACCCTACTTCCTGCTTGATTGATCTTGATGAATATGAGCATTACAAGAGTTGATCTACCACGAGATCGTAATGGCTAAACCCTAGAAGTCTAGCTTGTATGATTGTGATTGCCTCTACGGACTAAACCCTCTGATTTATATAGACACCGAAGGGGACTAGGGTTGTACAAAGTCGGTTAAGGAGAAAGGAATCTTCATATCCGAATCACTAGGCTTGCCATCCACGAAAAGGAGAATTCCATCCAGACACGGGAGAGAGTCTTCTGCCTTGTATCTTCACGACCCATTAGTCTGGCCCACGTCCCTTAGGCTGAACGCCCGAGGACCCCTTGATCCAGTACTCCCTTAATAGCCCCTGAACTAGGCTTCAATGATGAGGTGTCCGAGACACAGATTGTCTTCGGCATTGCAAGGCGGGTTCCTCCTCCGAATACTCCAAAGCATCCTTTGAACACAGAAAATGTGTTTGGCTCTGCAAAACAAGTACCACACACAACCTCATAGAGTATAGAATTTCACGAGTCCAATCTGCAGACAACTTTTGTAGCGTGACATCACGTCCCATCCCGGTTATTATTTCGAACCATTTTTAGCCTCCCGCTCCATGTTTCGAGATGCGGTTTTATTGGCACGTCTTGTCAAAGCAGAGATCGTGTCCCCTTATCGCGGGATTCTCGTAAATACGGGCGTGGGTAACCCAACCGTGCCGTCTGCACGACCTTTGGGGAATATGCGAGTTTTAAGGTGAGTGGGGAGGCGCTTTATGTTCGCTGCCTTTATAAGGAGATAAGGATTCACCTCCTTTCACCCACACCTTCTCTCTCTCTCTCTGCCACCCATTCTCGAGCTCCAATGCCAAGTCCTCATCCTCTCCGCCTCAAGAAAGCACTCCGATCATGTACGGATCCGGAGTGCAGGGCAAATGGATGGTGGAAGTGCAACTATCCCTAGGTGGTTTTGGTAATTCATAACAACATATAGCTCATTGAGCTAATGCTATTCCAAGACAAATATTTCAGGAAAGCTCAATGAATGGCATGGCATGGATGATGAAAGTGGATCCCTCAAAATATTAAGGACAAAGGATTGGCTCAAGCTCAAAAGCTCAAGACTCTACATTTTACATTTCAGTGATCCAAGATCACATTAAGTCTATAGGAAAAGCCAATACTATCAAGGAGGGATGAGGTGTTGCTTAATGAGCCTCTTGCTTCAAGTGCTTAGTGATATGCTCCAAAAACCCTCAATTACTTTCTCACATCCACATATGACCTAAACCCAAAGTCAAAATCGGTCCTACCGATTCTTTCTCTCCGGCGCCACCGAGTTCAAATGTCATAGCCACTGCCACAAACCCTAGGAAAATCGGTCTCACCGATAGGGATCTCGGTCTCACAGAGATGGGATTGTAATCTCTCTGTTTCCCTTCGTAATGTTTTGGTCTAACCGAAGTGAGCGATCGGTCCCACCGAGATTGCAATGTGAACTCTCTGTTTCCCTTTCGTAACATTTCGGTCTTACCGAAAAGAGCGAATCGGTCCCACCGAGTTTACCTGACCAACTCTCTTGTTAGCTAATTACCAAAATCGGTCTCACCGAGTTTGTGTAATCGGTCTCACCGAGATTATGTTATGCCCTAACCCTAACCATATTGGTCCTACCGAGTTGCATGTCGGTCCCACCGAAATCACTAACGGTCACTAGGTTTACTAAATCGGTCCGACCGAGTTTGTTGATTCGGTCCCAGCAAGTTTCGTAAATTGTGTGTAACGGTTAGGTTTTGTGTGGAGGCTATATACACCCCTCCACCTCCACTTCATTCGTGGAGAGAGCCATCAGAACAAACCTACACTTCCAACTTACCAGTTCTGAGAGAGAACTACCTACTCATGTGTTGAGGCCAAGATATTCCATTCCTACCATATGAATCTTGATCTCTAGCCTTCCCCAAGTTTCTTTCCACTCAAATCTGCTTTCCACCAGATCCAAATCCTATGAGAGAGAGTTGAGTGTTGGGGAGACTATCATTTGAAGCACAAGAGCAAGGAGTTCATCATCAATGCACCATTTGTTACTTCTTGGAGAGTGGTGTCTCCTAGATTGGCTAGGTGTCACTTGGGAGCCTCCGACAAGATTGTGGAGTTGAACCAAGGAGTTTGTAAGGGCAAGGAGATCGCCTACTTCGTGAAGATCTACCGCTAGTGAGGCAAGTCCTTCGTGGGCGACGGCCATGGTGGGATAGACAAGGTTGCTTCTTCGTGGACCCTTCATGGGTGGAGCCCTCCGTGGACTCGCACAACCGTTACCCTTCGTGGGTTAAAGTCTCCATCAACGTGGATGTACGATAGCACCACCTATCGGAACCACGACAAAAACATCCGTGTCTCCAATTGCGTTTGAATCCTCCAAACCCTTCCATTTACATTCTTGCAAGTTGCATGCTTTAAATTCCGCTGCTCATATACTCTTTGCATGCTTGCTTGAATTGTGTGAAGATTGCTTGACTTGTGCAAAGATAGCTAAAATCTGCCAATGTCTAAAATTGGGAAAAGTATAAGTTTTTAATTGGTCAAGTAGTCTAATCACCCCCCTCCAAACATACTTCAAGGTCCTACAAGTGGTATCAAAGCTTTGGTCTCCATTTGCTTTGATTTCCATAGCTTTTCGTGGTCATAGCCTTGGTTTCACAACCTAGGAGAGTATGGCGTCTAGCGAGGGAAATTATCACCATAGAGGTCCTTACTTTGATGGCACTAATTTTGCTAGTTGGAAGCATAAGATGAAAATGCATATTCTCCGACATAACCCCGCCGTTTGGGCTATTGTGTGTATTGGCTTGCAAGGTGAATTCTTTGATGGGAGAAAACCGAACCGTGAAGCTAGTGCGGATGAATTGAAGATGCTGCAATACAACGCTCAAGCTTGTGATATCCTCTTCAACGGCTTGTGCCCTGAAGAATTCAACAAAATCAGCCGTCTTGAGAATGCAAAGGAAATTTGGGATACTTTGATTGATATGCATGAAGGTACCAACTCCGTCAAGGAATCCAAGTTGGATGTGCTCCAAAGTCAGCTTGACAAGTTCAAAATAAAGGATGGTGAAGGTGTCGCTGAAATATACTCTAGGCTTGCTCTTATCACAAATGAGATTGCCAGCTTAGGAAGAGAAGAGATGACCGACAGATTCATCATTAAGAAGATCCTAAGAGCATTGGATGGAAAATATGATACCGTGTGCACATTGATCCAAATGATGCCAAATTACAAAGATCTCAAGCCAACAGAAGTCATTGGAAGAATTGTTGCTCATGAGATGTCACTCAAGGATAAGGAGGAACTTCACAACAAGTCAAGTGGTGCTTACAAAGCCTCATGCGAAGCCCCCACATCATCAAGTGAGAAACAAACCTTCAATGAAGAATTGAGCTTAGTGGTCAAGAACTTCAACAAATTCTACAAGAGAGAAACAAAGAAAGAAGCTCTAAGTCAAGGTCCTACAATGACAAAAGATCTTCTAGTCGAGAGCGCAATTGCTACAATTGTGGGAGACCCGGACACTATTCCAATGAGTGTACGGCACCCTACAAAAGAAGAGAAGTTTCTCCAAAAAGAAGAAGTAGAAGAGAAGAATAACCACCAAGAGAGAGAAGGAGTAGAGATGAACGAAGACCCTCACGGAGAAGCAAGGATTCGGAAAGGAAGGACAAGCCATCAAAGAGCTACACAAAACAAAGACATCAAGCTCATGTTGGTGAATGGGTATCCGGCTCCGACTCCGACAATCACTCCGAGAGAAGCTATCACTCCGACTACGAATATACCCAAGATGAAGGTATTGCCGGTCTAGCACTTGTGTCAACCAACTCCTACCACATATTTGATTCACCAAATGAAGGAATTGGAAGATGCTTCATGGCCAAAGGTCCTAAGGTAACACACCCCGAGTATGTTGATTTTAATTGTGATGAAGATGACTTGTTAGGTGATGATGATTTACTTATTGACAACTCTAGTAATGAATACTATGATGAAACGTCAATTAATCATGCTAATCAAGATAAAACTAATGACAATGATAAGGAGAAGATTAAGCTTCTAACTAAAGAACTAAACACACTTAAGTTAGCTCATGAAACTATCTTCGAAGATCATCGAGAACTTTTAAGGGCTCATGAGAAGTTACGCTTTAAAAAGCTCAATCTTGAGCAAGAGCATGAGTTCTTAAAGGCAATCAATGATGATCTCCGTAAGAAAAGTTCTTCTTACATTGCCAAGTGTTTACTGTTTTCTACTTACATGCCTCAAGTCAAGTCTAGTAACAAGAACAAGAAAGATTCTTCCTCTAGTAGTAACAATAATAATGCCAAATCCAATATTGTTGCTTCTAGTAGTTCTCTTGCTTCCACTAATGATTCTCTTAGCCAAGTTACACTTGAGCAAGAAAATATCTTATTGAAGGGAATTATAGAGAAAGGTGTATACAAGAGCCTTGCTAGGAGTAAGCAATTCGAGGAAATTGTACGCAAGCAAGGAAGGCACCGGAAGAATCAAGGTGTTGGTTTTGAACGAAAGTTCAATGCCAATGGAGTTGAGTGGGAAGAAGATCAATACCCCAAGACGAAGTTTGTTCCTTAACAAGAGAAGTATGATCCTACTTCTTTCAAGGGAACACAAGCACAAGATGATCTCTTGAAAGCACATTTGCTCCCTGGGTGGTTTTGGTAATTAATGACAACATACTTTGTGGTTGGACTAATACTTTTATCAAGTATGTTTCAGGAAGGTCAATCACATTGGCATGGCAAAAGGACTGAAGAGTGGACCCCTAGAATGCTAAGGCAAGCATTGGCAAAAGCTCAAGACTCCATTTTTGGTTTAGTGATCCAAGATCACATTGAGTCTATAGGAAAGCCAATACTATTAAAAGGGGATGAGGTTATGATAATGATCTGGTTGCTCAAAGTGCTTAGTGATACATCTCCTAAACTATCAAGCAACTCTCACTTCCATAATACACTCATAAGTAATCTCGGTCCCACCGATTCCCTAAACTCACCACACCGAGATGAACCACCTCACCATATAGCCAAACCCTAGAAATCTCGGATTTTCCGATTCGAACTCGGTCTCACCGAAACTTGTGTTGCCAAGCTTCAGAATCTTCATCATCAAATCGGTGTCACCAAGATGATGAAGTCGGTCCCACCGAGATTGGCAAGCCCTAGTCTTTGGACGAATCGGACTCACCGAGATTGTATTTTCGGTCCCACCGAAAATCCCAACGTTCACATGTTTTGAACTTTCGGTCTCACCGAGTTGTCAACTTCGGTCTGACCGAGATTGGTCAAATGTGTGTAACGGTTGGATTTTGTGTGGAGGATATAAATACCCCTCCACCCCCTCTTTCATTCGTGGAGAGAGCCATCAGAAAGAACTACCACTCCTACCTTACATTTCTGAGAAGAAAACTACCTACCCTTGTGTTGAGATCAAGTTGCTCCACTCCCATCATATGAAGCTTGATCTCTAGCCTTCCCAAGTTGCTTTCCACTCAATCCTTTCTTCCACCACAGCCAAATCAGTGAGGAGAGTTGAGTGTTGGGGAGATTATCATTTGAAGCACAAGAGCAAGGAGTTCATCATCACCAACACCATCTATTACCTTTTGGAGGGTGGTGCCTCCTAGATTGGTTAGGTGTCGCTTGGGAGCCTCCACGAGATGTGGAGTTGAACCAAGAAGTTTGTAAGGGCAAGGAGATCGCCTACTTCGTGAAGATCTACCCCGAGTAAGGCTAGTCCTCCGTGGGCGTGAGGCCATGATGGCATAGACAAGGTTGCTTCTTCGTGGACCCTTCGTGGGTGGAGCCTCCGTGGACTCTCGCAGCCATTACCTCCGTGGGTTGAAGTCTCCATCAACGTGGATTGACGATAGCACCACCTATCGGAACCACGAGAAAAATCTCCGTGTTCCAAATTGCGTTTGATCTTCTCCACTTCTCTTTACTACTTGTGCAATTTACTTTCCGCTGCCCATACTCTAGAATTGCATGTGTAGTATGCTACTTGACTTGTGTGTTATGCAAAATCTGCCAAAACTTGTCTTTGTCAAAAGGCATAATTTTTTATCTTGTCGAGTAGTCTTATCACCCCCCCTCTAGACACTCTCACCTTCTTCGATCCTACAATTGGTATCAGAGCTTTGGTCTCCATTGCTTTGGTTTACACACCATTGGAGGAAGATGGACGTGTCTACGTTTGGGAGTGTTAGCCATAGAGTGCCTATTCTTGATGGAGTGTCCTATAACTCGTGGAGGATTGAAATGCTTATTATCTTTAAGATGTATAACTTGCGCAAATATGTTGAAACCCCATATGAACCTCCATTTGACCCCTTGCACCCTACATGGATGAAGAGCTTGATTTGCTTCGTAATCTTAGAACTGTAAATCTTATCATTAGAGGTTTGCCCGATAACTTGCTTAAGCTTGTCACAAACTTTGTGTGCGCCTATGCTATGTGGAAGTTCTTGGAAGAACTTTATCCGGACTACTCTTTGAGAGGTCTTGATGAAATTCTATACAAGACTATTGAATTTGATATGATCCGCCCCAATGATCCCAACTTTGACAAATGCTTCTTTGAGCTTCGTGATCTTATGAAAAAGAAGGGTGATTCCAGTCTTATCAATGTTCTAATTAGAAATGCTCTTGTATTGCATTCCGATGATTACTGTCACATTGACAAAACTAATGCAAGTTGCTGTCAAATTGACCTAGGTGTTGATGATGAACTATCTATGGGTCAATATGATGATGAGCATGAGCATGATGATGATTACTCCGATTCAGACACCGAGCTAGACAAGATCATGAAGAGTCTCAACCTTATGGCAAATCTGAGAGACTACATATCCTGTGGAAAAGAGTGGATTCTTGATAGTGGATGCACCGATCACATGACCGGAGACGAAGACATGTTTCGAGAGCTTGCAAAGAACGATGGTCCACGCAAGTATGTGACTTTTGGAGACAACTCCAAGGGTAAGGTACTTGGCCTTGGTAAGGTGGCCATATCTCATGATAGCTCCATTCAAAATGTCATGCTTGTTGAATCACTTGGATACAATTTACTTTCCGTGTCTAGATTAGCTGACTTTGGATTCAATGTGCTATTCACCGAAGTAGATTGCCAAGTTTTTCGTCGTGACAATCATAACATGGTATTTACCGGTATCCGCAGAGGTGATCTATATATTGTTGATTTCACTAAGAAAGCTCAACCTAGAACTTGCTTTATTGCTAAATCTGCTAAAGGTTGGTTATGGCATAGAAGGCTTGGACATGTTGGTATGCGTAATCTTGACAAGCTAATCAAAGGTGATCATATTCTTGGTGTTAAAGATGTTTTCTTTGACAAAGATAGACTCTGTAGTGCCTGTCAAGCAGGAAAACAAGTAGGTGGAAGTCATCCCGTGAAGAACATCATGACCACAAGGAGACCGCTTGAGCTTCTTCATATGGATCTCTTCGGTCCCAATGCTTACAAAAGCCTTGGTGGTAACTCCTTTGGTATAGTTATAGTTGATGATTATTCCAGATTTACGTGGGTATTTTTCCTTGATGACAAATCACAGGTTCAGAGGATCTTCAAAACCTTTGCCGTAAAGGCCCAAAATCAATTTGAGGTGAAGATCAAGAAAGTTCGAGGACAATGGAACGGAGTTCAAGAACGCCCATGTAGACTCTTTTCTTGATGAGGAAGGATTCTACATGAGTTCTCACACGTACACTCCTCAACAAAATGGAGTTGTTGAGAGGAAGAACCGAACACTCATAGAGATGGCGAGAACGATGCTTGATGAATACAAGACACCGAAGCACTTTTGGGGTGAAGCGGTCGAGACAGCTTGTCATGCTATCAACAGGCTTTATCTTCATAAGCTCCTCGGCAAGACATCATACGAGCTCCTCACCGGTAACAAACCCCAAGTGGGATACTTTCGTGTCTTTGGTTCAAAATGCTATATCCTTGATAAGCATCGTCGGTCTAAATTTGCTCCTAAAACTCATGAAGGCTTTTTCTCGGTTATGGATCAAACTCCCACACCTACCGTGTTCACAATAATTTCACCCAAAGGTTGAAGAGACGGTAGACATGAAGTTTGATGAATCTAATGGCTCATAAGTAGAGCAAATGCCTATTGATGTAGGAGACAAGGACCCATCGGAAGCCATTCAAGATTTATCTATTGGAAAGATTCGTCCCATGGAAGTGAAGGAGAGTACCTCATCTACATATGTGGAGCCCCCTACCTCACGGCAAGATGAACCTCAAGGCAACATGGAGGCCTCCACAAGTGGAACTCACCAAGATGAGGAAGTGCAACAAGAAGATCCACCACAACCTCCTTCTCCACCACCTCAAGACAACACCAACAACAATGAAGAAGAGGAAGATGAGGATGATGAGGAAGCTCAGCCACAACCACAACGAAAGCTATCCCGAGTTCGAGCAAGAGTCAAGAAGAATCATCCCGTGGAACAAATGATGAATGACACCGACTCCGGGAGAATTACTCGCTCTAAAACTCGCTTAGCTAACTTTTGTGAGCATTACTCATTTATCTCTAGTCTTGAACCTATGAAGGTAGAAGAAGCACTTGAAGACCCGGATTGGGTGAACGCTATGCACGAAGAGCTACACAACTTCGAGAGGAACAATGTATGGACTTTGGTAGAGAAGCCCAAGGATGATCAAAATGTCATTGGAACCAAATGGGTGTTTCGGAACAAGCAAGATGAGGATGGACAAGTCATCCGCAACAAGGCTCGCCTCAGAGCTCAAGGTTACACACAAGTCGAAGGTATGGACTATGGTGAGACCTATGCCCCCGTTGCTAGACTTGAGTCTATTCGCATTCTTCTTGCTTATGCCAACCACCATGATATTACTCTCTATCAAATGGACATTAAAAGTGCTTTCCTAAATGGTGAAATTGAGGAGGAAGTATTTGTGAAACAACCTCCCGGATTTGTGAATCCTAAAAAGCCTAATCATGTTTACAAGTTGCACAAAGCTCTTTATGGTCTTAAACAAGCTCCTAGAGCTTGGTACAAATGCTTAACTAGCTTTCTTCTTGAAAAAGGATTTGAGATTGGAAAAATAGACTCAACTCTATTCACGAAAAGGGTTGATGGTGAACTATTTGTGTGCCAAATATATGTTGATGATATTATCTTTGGTTCAACTAACCCTCATTTTAGCGAGAAGTTTGGAAAGCTTATGTCGGAGAAGTATGAGATGTCCATGATGAGTGAACTCAAATTCTTCCTTGGGTTGCAAATCAAGCAATCTAAGGAGGGTACTTTTGTCTCACAAACAAAGTACACTAAGGATCTCTTCAAGAAGTTCAACATGCAAGAAAGCAAAGGTATGAAAACCCCCATGCCTACAAGTGGACATAATGACTTGACAAAAGATGGAGAACCTGTTGATCAAAAGGTTTACCGATCTATGATTGGTTCTCTACTATATCTCCGTGCTTCTCGCCCCGACATAATGTTGAGTGTATGCATGTGTGCTCGATATCAAGCAGCCCCTAAAGAATGTCATCTTAAAGCTGTTAAAAGAATTGTGAGATATTTGATACACACACCTAACTTTGGCATTTGGTATCCTAAGAGGGCCTCTTTCGATCTTGTTGGCTATTCCGACTCGGACTATGCGGTGACAGGGTTGATAGAAAGTCAACTTCGGGTACGTGTCAATTTCTTGGTCGATCTCTTGTATCTTGGTCCTCCAAGAAACAAAATTCGGTATCATTATCTACTGCCGAAGCAGAATATATTGCTGCAGGTTCGTGTTGTGCTCAGTTGCTATGGATGACACAAACGCTTAAGGATTATGGGATACATGTGAGACATGTTCCCTTGCTTTGTGACAATGAGAGTGCGATTAAGATTGGACACAATCCCGTGCAACACTCTCGCACGAAACATATTGAAGTTCGTCACCATTTTATTCGTGATCACATTGCCAAGGGTGACATCAATCTTAAGCATGTTCGAACTGACAAACAACTTGCTGATATCTTTACAAAACCACTTGATGAGAAAGTGTTTTGTCGCTTAAGGAGTGAGTTGAACATCATTGATGCTTCAAACTTGGAGTGAAAACTCCATTGATGCATGCAAGGCATGAGCCTACTTGACTAATCCTTGATATTTCTCTTATGATGATGATCACATGTCTTGGACACATTTGCCCCCCTTGTACTGCATCTAACTCCTTGCAGGTACTTGGATGATCTACATTCCACAAGATTACCACAAACTCAAATCTTGAGTAATCTTGTCATTGACCAAGTATCTAGCCCTTTGGGATGTTGAGTTCAAGGAACAAAATTCCACATATCCTTTTTGACACCTTATACATCTAGTATTTCACTCTTGTCATCTTGGATATCCTAGAGTATTTCCTTGCTTGCCTAACCCATGTAGGAAGATGAACTACACAAGTGGAAATGGTGTTCCAACTTCACATTCTATAAGCACCTACATCAAGTTCACCTACATGAACAAAGCAACAACAAGCCCAAGGTATGTTCTTCACATCTTCAAGGAGCTTTGCTCAAAGTCATGAGTATAAGCAGCTTCATAAGATGTGAACACATCAAATGCTTAATCGAAAAATGGCAACCCCATTTTGAGCTTAAACGATGAGTATGACCTATGATCAAATGTTCTCATTTGACTCCTAAGTCAATATACTCAAACATAGGTGACCTTGTCGCCGACCCCTATCTAGATGAAGTACATATGTTTTGGAATCTTTCTATTTTTTTTATGTTCTCTCATTGAGTTTTCATTAAAAAAACTTCATCTAGCAATCTTTTTCATTTCTACTCTGATGTTTTTGTGAAAATCCTTTTGGCTCTGATCAATTCCTTGAAAATCCTTTACAAATTCATTGCAAATCCTTTGAAACATTCCTTGCAAAGTGAGCTGAATTATTTCTGTATTTCCTTGAATTAAACTCAAGGCCACCGACTTAAAAATTTCGGTCTGACCGAAAAAGGATCTGCCCTAAGTCCCAGACTTTCGGACCCACCGATCCATCTAATTCGGTGTCACCGATTTTCTTTCAGGATATCATTTTCTGCAGCTCTACTCAATGATTTTCTTTGCATATTTCTTATTGCCCAGTTGTGATTCTTAAGGATCCCACTTCCTTTCCTTCCATCTTTCCTGACCTTCCTAGTCTGCTATCCTTTTCGGCACTTGATGTCAAAGGGGGAGAAGATTTAGGGGGGGATAAGGGGAGAAGAGAAGATTTAAGGGGAGAAGAGAAGATTTAGTGGGAGAAGAAGAGCAATCTTACCTTAAGGGGGAGAGAATCACATCAAAGCTTTGCCGTGTTCCACATTGGATATTACTTTTGGCATCATTCTTTTGATTTTGCTCCTTCCATAACCTTCACAATTGATATCTTATGGAAAGCAAAATCTCTCAGAGTTCATTGAAAATCTTTTAGCTTCGGAGACATGTTTGCTGATTCAAGCTAGTGCTCAATATGAGACACTCTTTATACATGTCATCCCTGGCTTGGTACTCTTGATGTTCTTGCAGTTAGTTGAAGAAATACCCTTGTGTTATCTAACCCTGTTTTCCCAAGTCTATTTCTTCAGGTACAATGCCAAGGAACCTCAAGGTAAGTATATGCATCTTGCAGAATGTGCATGATGGTGACTTGCTTGTGAATAACTGTTTGCAAGAAATCACCATGCACATATGCATTATCACTCACTTCTTTTCATCTGCTCTGATGCATATGGCCAAGCTGCATGTAGCACATCTTGCTTTTCTCTCTTGTGTGCTTGTGGTAGTCCAAAAACATAATTTATGAAAATCTTGCACACTTGTAGGGGGAGTCTGTGCACTACATGTTTGTCAAAGCTTTAGTGATAATTCTGTCTTTCTTTCAGTAAGCTTTGATGTCTTATTTTGTGTGTTGCCATCAATTACCAAAAAGGGGGAGATTGAAAGCACATTTGCTCCCTGGGTGGTTTTGGTAATTAATGACAACATACTTTGTGGTTGGACTAATACTTTTATCAAGTATGTTTCAGGAAGGTCAATCACATTGGCATGGCAAAAGGACTGAAGAGTGGACCCCTAGAATGCTAAGGCAAGCATTGGCAAAAGCTCAAGACTCCATTTTTGGTTTAGTGATCCAAGATCACATTGAGTCTATAGGAAAGCCAATACTATTAAAAGGGGATGAGGTTATGATAATGATCTGGTTGCTCAAAGTGCTTAGTGATACATCTCCTAAACTATCAGCAACTCTCACTTTCATAATACACTCATAAGTAATCTCGGTCCCACCGATTCCCTAAACTCAGTCACACCGAGATGAACCACCTCAGCCATATAGCCAAACCCTAGAAATCTCGGATTTTCCGATTCTCAACTCGGTCTCACGAAACTTGTGTTGCCAAGCTTCAGAACCTTCGTCATCAAATCGGTGTCACCGAGATGATGAAGTCGGTCCCACCGAGATTGGCAAGCCCTAGTCTTTGGACGAATCGGACTCACCGAGATTGTATTTTCGGTCCCACCGAAAATCCCAACGTTCACATGTTTTGAACTTTCGGTCTCACCGAGTTGTCAACTTCGGTCCGACCGAGATTGGTCAAATGTGTGTAACGGTTGGATTTTGTGTGGAGGCTATAAATACCCTCCACCCCTCTTCATTCGTGGAGAGAGCCATCGAAAGAACTACCACTCCTACCTTACATTTCTGAGAAGAAAACTACCTACCCTTGTGTTGAGATCAAGTTGCTCCACTCCCATCATATGAAGCTTGATCTCTAGCCTTCCCAAGTTGCTTTCCACTCAATCCTTTCTTCCACCACAGCCAAATCAGTGAGGAGAGTTGAGTGTTGGGGAGATTATCATTTGAAGCACAAGAGCAAGGAGTTCATCATCACCAACACCATCTATTACCTTTTGGAGGGTGGTGCCTCCTAGATTGGTTAGGTGTCGCTTGGGAGCCTCCGTCGAGATGTGGAGTTGAACCAAGAAGTTTGTAAGGGCAAGGAGATCGCCTACTCGTGAAGATCTACCCCGAGTAAGGCTAGTCCTCCGTGGGCGTGAGGCCATGATGGCATAGACAAGGTTGCTTCTTCGTGGACCCTTCGTGGGTGGAGCCTCCGTGGACTCTCGCAGCCGCTACCCTCCGTGGGTTGAAGTCTCCATCAACATGGATTGACGATAGCACCACCTATCGGAACCACGAGAAAAATCTCCGTGTCTCCAAATTGCGTTTGATCTTCTCCACTTCTCTTTACTACTTGTGCAATTTACTTTCCGCTGCCCATACTCTAGAATTGCATGTGTAGTATGCTACTTGACTTGTGTGTTATGCAAAATCTGCCAAAAACTTGTCTTTGTCAAAAGGCATAATTTTTATCTTGTCGAGTAGTCTAATCACCCCCCCTATAGACACTCTCACCTTCTTCGATCCTACATCTCCCACCACAAGACCACAAGAACAAAGGCAAGGACAAGCTTCAAGAGGAGATTGATGCATTTGAAGAAGCACCTAAGGCCTTGGTCAAGTGGGTTCCCAAGACTACGTCAAGTTCTACTTCATCAAGTACAACTACAACTCCAAGGATTCCCATCAAGATGATGTGGATCCTGAAGAAAAAGAACTAGAGTGTTCTTGAGGGTGACTCTGCCAGCATTCTTCACTCATATCATTATGGCAAGGACAAGTGCAATAAACTTCCATATCTTGCACTAGTTCAAGGAGTCACAAACCCTCATGTTGGTAACGCAAGGGACAAGGTAACCTAATGTTTTCATGGACATCATCTTGTTTGTGCATCACTCTGTGTCTATGGATATTCTTGTTTGTTCCTTGTGGGACTAATCCATGTAGGTATTGAAAGTTCAACTCACTCCAAAGGATTGCTCCAAATGATCTACATCAACATTGAGCATCCACATCTTCATCATCATCGAAAAAACCCAAGGTTAGTTCATCCCTCTAAGGGGGGGTCTCACATCTAGGGGGAGCTTAACTCTAATAATTGAGTCAAAGCAACTTTAATGATGTGAACACATCAATGCATTATGTAAAAGTGGTAACCCCACTTGAGCTTAAACGATGAGTATGACCTATGATCAAATGTTCTCATTTGACTCCTAAGTCAATATACTCATATATAGATGACCTAGTCATCACCAATTGTTTGATAGATGCTAGAATTGGTTGTGCATGCTTTGCCACATATTTCATTTGCCATTTTATTGTGTGAGCATGTTGGTTGCATATTTTACTCATTCGAGGACATCCACTTGTTGATTTGATTGATTGGTTTCTTTTTCTTTGGCCAAGTGGATGGACAAGAATGCCTAAGAACCTTCTCTAGCTATCTATGCTTTTCTCGTCTCAAATTCTATTCATGCTACATAACAAAATTTGATCAAGTCAGATTCGAACCACTTTGTGTGAGGAGCACTCGGAGTCCCCGATTCGTCATAGACTTAAACTTCCAAAACTTCTTTGTGCTTTTCGGTCTGACCGATTCTTCCATTTCGGTCATACCGAGATCACTAAGTCGATCTAGGTTTTCAATCTCGGTGCAACCGATTTGAACTTTTCGGTCACACCGAGTTGTCAGAATCAAAGTTATGCATCTCGGTGCCACCGAGTCGTTCCACTCGGTCACACTGACAGTGTCGGGCTATATATTCACACGGGCAAAAATTGGGAAAACTTTCTCCAAACCTCTTCGCCCGCGCATAGCTCGCTCTGCCTTCTAGGTCTCCGGATCGTCGACTTCGTCACCAGCCGCCTCCTATCGCTGGTCTCTGCCGCCGTCAATGGATTTCATATCCGTCGTTGCCGCCGTAGCGAGTTCATCACCGAACTAGGGTATGAACTCGATCACAGTGCTATCATCATCTGATTCTCAGCACATTGTGTTCATTATGATTCTTGCCACGATTGAAACACCTCTATCCAGTCAAAACAATCCTTAGAATAGATGCGATTTCAAAATTTAGGGTTAGGTTTCCGCCGAAACCATCTCGGACCCACCGAGTTGAAGAACTCGGTCCCACCAATTCGGCTAACGTTATTGCACCAGTAACTCTCGGTCTGACCGAGAATTGTTAATTGGTGTGACCGGTTTTAGAACTTTGTGAAACCCTAGCAGTCTCGGTGCCACCAAACTGTGACTCGGTCTGACCAAGTTCACTAGTTTAGGTTCCAAAACTGCTTCGGTATCACCGAGTTTGAAAATTGATTGATCTGAAATGCTTTCTATGGAAAACTAAAACTAAGTTTTTGAATCTTTCTTTTGCAAAAATCTCTGCATTTTATGATGCTCATCCACTCTATCTCATCTATAACTATTCACAAGGTCAGCAGTCAGTGTATTCAACATGTCAGTCCAAAGTGACAGCCAGAACAGGGAAGAAGAGTAGATTCACATGAGTGAGGGCACTAGTCCCTCTAGTTCCTCAGATGATGGCAGCAGAAGCACTCCCAGCAATTTGCCCAAAGCTGCCACCAGGACAAGGAAGAAAAGAATCTCAGACTCTGAGGATGAGGATTATGTGGCAGTAGAGGATGAGGCCACTTCTAAAATGAAAATGCTCAGAAAGGAGTATGGCACAGCTGCAACAATCAAGCCTGGCATGAAGATCAAGGTGCCTGCTAAGAGGACTCCCATGTCCAAAGCTAGAGCCTCCACTCAAGCATCTTTGGAATCCCAACCCAAAGAGCCTGCTGCTACAGGATGACATGCAGGAGAGGAAGGGCAAGACAACTACTGATGCATTTTCCAGAGTGCCTCGAGCTCAGAGATCAGCTGCAGAGCCAGTAACAGACACCAGAGTCACTTCATCTGCACCAGCTACAGCTCCAGTGCAACCAGCTCCAGCACCAATTCCTTCAGCTCCATCCACATCAACTGAAGTCTTCATCCAAGGAGCCATCTCTACACCACCAACTGAAGACCAAGCCTTAGAGACAATATAGTACTATGCATTTTCTAGGAACTTTTTGGTAACTTGTTGCCAAAGGGGGGATGTATAGATCATAGGCTTCAAGAGCGAGAGTTTGCTTTTGTTCTCTCTTGTATTCATGGTTGAACCTTGTTTGCTTTTGATTGCTTGAGATACTATGCTATTATCTGTGAGACATTGATGATCATCTGTTTGATCATAAGCTACACTTATGCTTGTTAGATGATATTATCTTACTTATCCTTATATGATCATTCACTTTGCTTGGTGATGAGTGCATGTATTCAATCTTTATTATTTTGAGCGCTCCACCAAGATGTATGTGACATGGAAGAGTAACCCATGAGCCTAATTCCTTGTGCATTTGCAGTCCAAAGCAAATCTTAAACTATGCACAAATTTAGGGGGAGCTCTTGCTTATCACATACTTCCCAAAGCAACGATGCTTTTCAATCTTATTATCATTTGTCGAAGCTTTGATCTATATGTTGTCATCAATTACCAAAAAGGGGGAGATTGAAAGTGCAACTACCCCTAGGTGGTTTTGGTAATTCATAACAACATATAGCTCATTGAGCTAATGCTATTCCAAGACAAATATTTCAGGAAAGCTCTGTTGGGGAACGTAGTAATTTCAAAAAAATTCCTACGCACACGCAAGATCATGGAGATGCATAGCAACGAGAGGGGAGAGTGTTGTCTACGTACCCTCGTAGACCGAAGCGGAAGCATTGACGCAACGTAGAGGAAGTAGTCGACGTCCTCCCGGTCCAACCGATCCAAGCACCGCATTCGCACCTCCGAGTTCTTGACACACGACAGCTCGATGACGCACCCCGATCTCCGATCCAGCAGAGGCGCTGGGAGGAGTTTCACAAGACGATGGCGTGGTGACGATCTTGATGTTCTCCTGTCGCAGGGCTTCGCCTAAGCACCGCTACAATATGACCGAGGTGTAATATCGTGGAGGGGGGCACCGCACACGGCTAAGGAACGATCTCAATGATCAACTTGTGTGTCCATGGGGTGCCCCCCGCCCCCGTATATAAAGGAGAGGAGGAGGGGAGGGCTGGCCCTCTACTATGGCGCGCCCTAGGGAGTCCTACTCCCACCGGGAGTAGGATTCCCCCTTTCCTAGTCCAACTAGGAGACCTTCCATGTATTAGGAGTAGGAGACTAGGAAGGGGAAGAGAGAAGGAGAAGGAAGGAAGGGGGCGCCCCCCCTCCCTAGTCCAATTCGGACTAGTCCATGGGGAGGGGTGCGGCCACCCTTTTGGCCCTTTCTCTCCTTTCCCGTATGGCCCATTAAGGCCCAATACGAATTCCGTAACTCTCCCAGACTCAAAAATACCAATCACTGAACCTTTCCGAACTCCGAATATAGTCGCCCAATATATCGATCTTTACGTCTCGACCATTTCGAGACTCCTCGTCATGTCCCCGATCTCATCCGGGACTCGAACTCCTTCGGTACATCAAAACTCATAAACTCATAATAAACCGCCATCGAAACCTTAAGCGTGCAGACCCTACGGTTCGAGAACAATGTAGACATGACCGAGACACGTCTCCGGTCAATAACCAATAGCGGGACCTGGATGCCCATATTGGTTCCTACATATTCTACGAAGATCTTTATCAGTCAGACCGCATAACAACATACGTTGTTCCCTTTGTCATCGGTATGTTACTTGCCCGAGATTTGATCGTCGGTATCCAATACCTAGTTCAATCTCGTTACCGGCAAGTCTCTTTACTCGTTCCGTAATACATCATCCCGCAACTAACTCATTAGTTTCAATGCTTGCAAGGCTTAAATGATGTGCATTAACGAGAGGGCCCAGAGATACCTCTCCGACATTCGGAGTGACAAATCCTAATCTCGAAATACGCCAACCCAACAAGTACCTTTGGAGACACCTGTAGAGCACCTTTATAATCACCCAGTTACGTTGTGACTTTTGGTAGCACACAAAGTGTTCCTCCGGTAAACGGGAGTTGCATAATCTCATAGTCACAGGAACATGTATAAGTCATGAAGGAAGCAATAGCAACATACTAAACGATCGAGTGCTAAGCTAACGGAATGGGTCATGTCAATCAGATCATTCAACTAATGATGTGATCTTGTTAATCAAATAACAACTCCTTTGTTCATGGTTAGGAAACATAACCATCTTTGATTAACAAGCTAGTCAAGTAGAGGCATACTAGTGACACTGCTTGTCTATATATTCACACATGTATTATGTTTCCGTTAATACAATTCTAGCATGAATAATAAACATTTATCATGATATAAGGAAATAAATAATAACTTTATTATTGCCTCTAGGGCATATTTCCTTCAGTCTCCCACTTGCACTGGAGTCAATAATCTAGATCACATCACCATGTGATTAACATCGATAATTCACATCATCATGTGATTAACACCCATAGTTCACATCGCCATGTGACCAACACCCAAAGGGTTTACTAGATTCAGTAATCTAGTTCACATCGCTATGTGATTAACACCCAAGGAGTACTTAGGTGTGATCATGTTTTGCTTGTGAGAGAATCTTAGTCAACGGGTCTTTCACATTCAGATCCGCTATGTATTTTGCAATTTTCTATGTCTACAATGCTCTGCACGGAGCTACTCTAGCTAATTGCTCCCACTTTCAATATGTATCTAGATCGAGACTTAGAGTCATCCTGATCGGTGTCAAAACTTGCATCGACGTAACCCTTTACGACGAACCTTTTTTCACTTCCATAATCGAGAAACATATCCTTATTCCACTAAGGATAATTTTGACCGCTGTCCAGTGATCTACTACTAGATCACTATTGTACTCCCTTGCCAAACTCAGTGCAGGGTATACAATAGATCTGGTACACAGCATGGCATACTTTATAGAACCTATGGCCAAGGCATAGGGAATGACTTTCATTCTCTTTCTATCTTCTGCCGTGGTCGGGTTTTGAGTCTTACTCAATTTCACACCTTGTAACACATGCAAGAACTCTTTCTTTGACTGTTCCATTTTGAACTACTTCAAAATCTTGTCAAGGTATGTACTCATTGAAAAACTTATCAAGCGCCTTGATCTATCTCTATAGATCTTGATGCTCAATATGTAAGCAGCTTCACCGAGGTCTTTCTTTGAAAAACTCCTTTCAAACACTCCTTTATGCTTTGAGAATAATTCTACATTACTTTTGATCTACAATATGTCATTCACATATACTTATCGAAATGTTGTCTGCTCCCACTCACTTTCCAAATAAATCTGGGCTTCATCGCAAGTCTCAGATAAACTATATGCTTTGATCAACTTATCAAAGCGTATATTCCAACTCCGAGATGCTTGCACTAGTCCATAGATGCACATTTTGTTAACACCTTTAGGATCGACAAAACCTCTTGGTTGCATCACATACAACTCTTCTTTAATAACTCCATTAAGGAATGCAGTTTTGTTTATCCATTTGCCAGATTTCATAAAATGTGGCAATTGCTAACATGATTCGGACAGACTTTTAAGCATCAATACAAGTGAGAAAATCTCATTGTATTCAACATCTTGAACTTTGTCAAAAAACTTTTTCGACAAGTCTAGCTTTGTAGATAGTAACACTACTATCAGCGTCCGTCTTCCTCTTGAAGATCCATTTATTTTCTATGGCTTGCCGATCATCGGGCAACTCCACCAAAGTCCACACTTTGTTCTCATACATGGATCTCATCTCAGATTTCATGGCCTCAAGCCATTTCGCGGAAACTGGGCTCATCATCGCTTCCTCATAGTTCGTAGGTTCATCATGGTCTAGTTACATGACTTCCGAACAGGATTACCGTACCACTCAGTGCGGATCTCACTGGTTTACCTACGAGATTCGGTAGTAACTTGATCGAAGTTACATGATCATCATCATTAGCTTCCTCACTAATTGGTGTAGTAGTCACAGGAACAGATTTCTGTGATGAACTACTTTCCAATAAGGGAGAAGGTACAATTACCTTATCAAGTTCTACTTTCCTCCCACTCACTTCTTTCGAGAGAAACTCCTTCTCTAGAAAGGATCCATTTATTAGCAACGAATGTTTTGCCTTCGGATCTGTGATAGAAGGTGTACCCAACAATTTCCTTTGGGTATTCTATGAAGATGCACTTCTCCGATTTGGGTTTGAGCTTATCAGATGAAACTTTTCACATAAGCATCGCAGCCCCAAACATTAAGAAACGACAACTTTGGTTTCTTGCTAAACCACAGATTCATATAGTGTCGTCTCAACGGATTTAGATGGTGCCCTATTTAACGTGAATGCAGCTGTCTCTAATGCATGATCCCAAAACGATATTGGTAAATCGGTAAGAAACATCATAGATTGTACTATATCCAATAAAGTACGGTTATGACATTCGGACACACCATTATGATGTGGTGTTCGGTGGCATGAATTTGTGAAACTATTCCACATTGTTTTAATTGAAGACCAAACTTGTAACTCAAATATTTGTCTCTGCGATCAGATCGTAGAAACCTTATTTTCTTGTCACGATGATTTTTCCACTTCACTCTGAAATTCTTTGAACCTTTCAACTATTTCAGACTTATGTTTCATCAAGTAGATATACCCATATCTGCTCAAATCATCTGTGAAGGTCGAAAATAACGATACCCGCCATGAGCCTTAACACTCATTGGATCGCATACATCAAGTATGTATTATTTCCAATAAGTCGCTTGCTCGCTCCATCGTTCCGGAGAACGGAGTCTTAGTCATCTTGCCCATGAGGCATGGTTCGCAAACATCAAGTGATTCATAATCAAGTGATTCCAAAATCCCATCAAGATGGAGTTTCTTCATGCGCTTTACACCATTATGACCTAAACGGCATTGCCACAAATAAGTTGCACTATCATTATTAACTATGCATCTTTTGGTTTCAATATTATGAATATGTGTATCACTACGGTCGAGATCCAATGAACCATTTTCATTGGGTGTATGACCATTGAAGGTATTATTCATGTAAATGAACAACAATTATTCTCTCGATTTTAAATGAATAACAGATTGCAATAAATATGATCAAATCATATTCATGCTCAACGCAAACGCCAAATAACATTTATTTAGGTTTAACACTAATCCCAAAAGTATAGGGAGTGTGCGATGATAATCATATCCATCTTGGAACTACTTCCAACACTCATCGTCACTTCCCCTTCAACTAGTCTCTGTTTATTCTGTAACTCCTGTTTCGAGTTACTAATCTTAGCAACCGAACAAGTATCAAATACTCAAGAGCTACTATAAACACTAGTAAGGCACACATCAATAACCTGTATATCAAATATACCCTTGTTCACTTTGCCATCCTTCTTATCCACCAAACATTCAGGGCATTTCCGCTTCCAGTGACCATTCCCTTTGCAGTAGAAGCACTTAGTCTCAGGCTTAGGTCCAGACTTGGGCTTCTTCACTTGAGCAGTAACTTGCTTGCCGTTCTTCTTGAAGTTCCCCTTCTTCCCTTTGCCCCTTTTCTTGAAACTAGTGATCTTGTCCACAATCAACACTTTGATGTTTTTCTTTGATTTCTACCTTTCGCCAATTTTTGCATTGCGAAGAGCTTGGGAATTGTTTTCATCATCCCTTGCATATTATAGTTCATCACGAAGTTCTACTAACTTGGTGGTGGTGTCTAGAGAATTCTGTCAATCACTACCTTATCTGGAAGATTAACTCCCACTTGATTCAAGTGATTGTAGTACCTAGACAATCTGAGCACATGCTCACTAGTTGAGCGATTCTCCTCCATCTTTTAGCTATAGAACTTGTTGGAGACTTCATATCTCTCAACTCGGGTATTTGCTTGAAATATTGACTTCAATTCCTGGAACATCTCATATGGTCCATGATGTTCAAAACATCTTTGAAGTCCCGATTCTAAGCCATAAAGCATGGTGCACAAAACTATCAAGTAGTCATCATATTGAGCTAGCCAAACGCTCATAACGTCAGATCCGCTCCTGCAATAGGTCATCACCTAGCGGTGCATTAAGGACATAATTCTTCTATGCAGCAATGAGGATAAACCTCAGATCACGGATCCAATCCGTATCATTGGTACTAACATTTTTCAACACAGTTTTCTCTAGGAACATATCAAAATAAACATATGAAAGCAACAACGCGAGCTATTGATCTTACAACATAATTTGCAAAATACTACCAGGACTAAGTTCATGATAAATTAAAGTTCAATTAATCATATTACTTAAGAACTCCCACTTAGATAGACATCCCTCTAATCCTCTAAGTGATCACGTGATCCAAATCAACTAAACCATAACCGATCATCACGTGAGATGGAGTAGTTTTCAATGGTGAACATCATTATGTTGATCATATCTACTATTGCTATCGTATAGCGATAAAGTAAAGCAATTATTTGGCACTTGCATCTTATGCAACAAAGAGACATCCATAGGGCTTTCGCGATTGTCGATAACTTCAACAAAACATGATCATCTCATATAACAACTTATATCTTATCACGTCTTGACCATATCACATCACAACATGCCCTGCAAAAACAAGTTAGACGTCCTCCACTTTGTTGTTGCAAGTTTTACGTGGCTGCTACGGGCTGAGCAAGAACCGTTCTTACCTACGCATCAAAACCACAACGATAGTTCGTCAAGTTAGTGTTGTTTTAACCTTCGCAAGGACCGGGCGTAGCTACACTCGGTTCAACTAAAGTTGAGAAACCGACACCGCTAGTCACCGTGTGCAAAGCACGGCGGTAAAACCAGTCTCGCGTAAGCGTACGCGTAATGTCGGTCCGGGCCGCTTCATCCAACAATACCGCCGAACCAAAGTATGACATGCTGGTAAGCAGTATGACTTATATCTCCCACAACTCACTTGTGTTCTACTCGTGCATATAACATCAAACCATAAAACCTGGCTCGGATGCCACTGTTGGGGAACGTAGTAATTTCAAAAAAATTCCTACGCACACGCAAGATCATGGTGATGCATAGAAACGAGAGGGGAGAGTGTTGTCTACGTACCCTCGTAGACCGAAGCGGAAGCGTTGACGCAACGTAGAGGAAGTAGTCGTACGTCCTCCCGGTCCAACCGATCCAAGCACCGTTACTCCGGCACCTCCGAGTTCTTGACACACGTACAGCTCGATGACGCACCCCAATCTCCGATCCAGCAGAGGCGCGGGGAGGAGTTTCGTCAGCACGACGGTGTGGTGATGATCTTGATGCTCTCCTGTCGCAGGGCTTCGCCTAAGCACCGCTACAATATGACCGAGGTGTAATATCGTGGAGGGGGGCACCGCACACGGCTAAGGAACGATCTCAATGATCAACTTGTGTGTCCATGGGGTGCCCGCCCGTATATAAAGGAGAGGAGGAGGGTGGGCTGGCCCTCTACTATGGCGCATACTGGGAGTCCTACTCCCACCGGAGTAGGATTCCCCCTTTCCTAGTCCAACTAGGAGACCTTCCATGTATTAGGAGTAGGAGACTAGGAAGGGGAAGAGAGGAGGAGAAGGAAGGAAGGGGGCGCCCCCCCTCCCTAGTCCAATTCAGACTAGTCCATGGGGAGGGGTGCGGCCACCCTTTTGGCCCTTTCTCTCCTTTCCCGTATGGCCCATTAAGCCCAATACGAATTCCGTAACTCTCCGGTACTCGAAAAATACCGAATCACTCGGAACCTTTCCGAACTCCGAATATAGTCGTCCAATATATCGATCTTTACGTCTCGACCATTTCGAGACTCCTCGTCATGTCCCCGATCTCATCCGGGACTCGAACTCCTTCGGTACATCAAAACTCATAAACTCATAATAAAGCATCATCGAAACCTTAAGCGTGCGGACCCTACGGTTCGAGAACAATGTAGACATGACCGAGACCGTCTCGGTCAATAACCAATAGCGGGACCTGGATGCCCATATTGGTTCCTACATATTCTACGAAGATCTTTATCGGTCAGACCGCATAACAACATACGTTGTTCCCTTTGTCATCGGTATGTTACTTGCCCGAGATTTGATCGTCGGTATCCAATACCTAGTTCAATCTCGTTACCGGCAAGTCTCTTTACTCGTTCCGTAATACATCATCCCGCAACTAACTCATTAGTTGCAATGCTTGCAAGGCTTAAATGATGTGCATTACCGAGAGGGCCCAGAGATACCTCTCCGACATTCGGAGTGACAAATCCTAATCTCGAAATACGCCAACCCAACAAGTACCTTTGGAGACACCTGTAGAGCAACTTTATAATCACCCAGTTACGTTGTGACGTTTGGTAGCACACAAAGTGTTCCTCCGGTAAACGGGAGTTGCATAATGTCATAGTCACCGGAACATGTATAAGTCATGAAGGAAGCAATAGCAACATACTAAACGATCGAGTGCTAAGCTAACGGAATGGGTCATGTCAATCAGATCATTCAACTAATGATGTGATCTTGTTAATCAAATAACAACTCCTTTGTTCATGGTGAGGAAACATAACCATCTTTGATTAACAAGCTAGTCAAGTAGAGGCATACTAGTGACACTCTGTTTGTCTATATATTCACACATGTATTATGTTTCCGGTTAATACAATTCTAGCATGAATAATAAACATTTATCATGATATAAGGAAATAAATAATAACTTTATTATTGCCTCTAGGGCATATTTCCTTCAAGCTCAATGAATGGCATGGCATGGATGATGAAAGTGGATCCCTCAAAATATTAAGGACAAATGATTGGCTCAAGCTCAAAAGCTCAATACTCTACATTTTACATTTTAGTGATCCAAGATCACATTGAGTCTATAGGAAAAGCCAATACTATCAAGGAGGGATGAGGTGTTGCTTAATGAGCCTCTTGCTTCAAGTGCTTAGTGATATGATCCAAAAACCCTCAATTACTTTCTCACATCCACATATGACCTAAACCCAAAGTCAAAATCGGTCCTACCGATTCTTTCTATATGGCGCCACCGAGTTCAAATGTCATAGCCACTGCCACAAACCCTAGGCAAATCGGTCTCACCGATAGGGATCTCGGTCTCACCGAGATGGGATTATAATCTCTCTGTTTCCCTTCGTAACGTTTCGGTCTAACCGAAGTGAGCGATTGGTCCCACTGAGATTGCAATGTAAACTCTCTGTTTCCCTTTCGTAACATTTCGGTCTTACCGAAAAGAGCAAATCGGTCCCACCAAGTTTACCTGACCAACTCTCTGGTTAGCTAATTACCAAAATCAGTCTCACCGAGTTTGTGTAATTGGACTCACCGAGATTACGTTATGTCCTAACCCTAACCATATCGGTCCTACCGAGTTGCATGTCGGTCCCACCGAAATCACTAACGTCACTAGGTTTACTAAATCGGTCCGACCGAGTTTGTTGATTTGGTCCCACCGAGTTTTGTAAATTGTTTGTAACGATTAGATTTTGTGTGGAGGCTATATATACATCTCCACTTCCTCTTCATTCATGGAGAGAGCCATCAGAACATACCTACACTTCCAACTTACCAGTTCTGAGAGAGAACTACCTACTCATGTGTTGAGGCCAAGATATTCCATTCCTACCATATGAATCTTGATCTCTAGCCTTCCCCAAGTTGCTTTCCACTCAAATCTTCTTTCCACCATATCCAAATCCTATGAGAGAGACTTGAGTGTTGGGGAGGCTATCATTTGAAGCACAACAGCAAGGAGTTCATCATCAACGCACCATTTGTTACTTCTTGGAGAGTGGTTTCTCCTAGATTGGCTAGGTGTCACTTGGGAGCCTCCGACAAGATTGTGGAGTTGAACCAAGGAGTTTGTAAGGGTAAGGAGATCGCCTACTTCGTGAAGATCTACTGCTAGTAAGGCAAATCCTTCGTGGGCGACGGCCATGGTGGGATAGACAAGGTTGCTTCTTCGTGGACCCTTCATGGGTGGAGCCCTCCGTGGACTCGCGCAACCGTTACCCTTCGTGGGTTGAAGTCTCCATCAACGTGGATGTACGATAGCACGACCTATCGGAACCATGACAAAAACATCCCTGTCTCCAATTGCGTTTGAATCCTCCAAAACCTTCCCTTTACATTCTTGCAAGTTGCATGCTTTAAATTCCGCTGCTCATATACTCTTTGCATGCTTGCTTGAATTGTGTGAAGATTGCTTGACTTGTGCAAAGATAGCTAAAATCTGCCAAAGTCTAAAATTGGAAAAAGGTTAAGTTTTTAATTGGTCAAGTAGTCTAATCACGCCCCCCCCCTCTAGACATACTTCAAGGTCCTACAGATGGCCTCCTCCGTCAAGGAGAAGGACATTACCAAGCTCCGGGAGGCTAGGTATTTGGCCAAGGAAATAGCCCACTGGCTTCCGGCCAAGGGACAGATCGTCCCTACCCCGGAGCCCCATGAGAGGGTAGCGTTCATCCCCCACTTCGTCCGCGGGTTGAGATTTCCTCTCCACCCATTCGTCTGTGGACTCATGTTCTACTATGGGTTGGACTTCCATGATCTGGCCCCCAAATCCTTCCTCGACATCTCAGCATTCATTGTCGTGTGTGTGGCCTTCCTCCGCATCCCACCCCACTTCAGATTGTGGTTAAAGATCTTCAATGTGAAGCCGAAGGTCGTGGGCGGTCAACACGCGGAGTGCGGAGGCGCCATGGTGAGAAAGATGCCCAACGTCACATGGCCAATAGGTACCTTCGTGGAGACCGTCAAAGGGTGGCAACAGTAGTGGTTCTATGTCACAGAGCCGCGTGGCGCCACCTGGGCCGCGGCTCCCGAATTCCAGTCCGGAGCCCCGATGCGGATCACCTCCTGGCTAGAGAAGGGCCTGGACTGGTCTTCGTCGGACGAGCTGACAGCGCTCCAGACACGCATTAGGAGCATGATAGACAAGAACATCAAGCTTGTCAATGTGATCCAGGTGATGCTTGTTCGCCAAATCCTTCCGTGCCAAAGCCCGACTTGACATTCGTGGGAGTACGATCTGAGCAAGCACCAGACCTTGCTATAGTTCTTCAACACTACGCATCAAGACATCTGGAAGGTGCTTTTCAAGTCCAACGAGAAGTGGCCGGATACGACTGATGACTGTGGGCACCACCTGGCCCATACCGCTAGTCCGGTAAGTTTTTCGTATTTCAAGGTGTATCTTTTACTTGCATACTCGAGGAATACGCCTAATCCTCCCTATTGATTCTCTCAGGGCTGGACAAAGAAGGCGGAGCGGATTCATTGTCTGACTTCGCTACCCAAAGACCTAGAAATTCCACTTCTAACAAAGATGATGGACTCGGCGCCCTATCAAGCGCCAGAGAAGAAGGCCAAGGGGACCAGAGGTGGCCTCCGCCATAAGGGCACTTCGGACATGACATCTGAAGACGCCGAAACCCATTCCCCTCCCACCACCGACGACGAGGAAGAGGAGGAAGAAGAAAGCAACTCTCCCCCTGAGGGGGGAAGGAAGAAGAGGGCGGCCTCCGCTCATCTGGAGGCTGAGGCACCCAACAAAGGGAGGGTCTCCCTTGTGGACAACTCTGCGTGGGACATCGATAGCAACTCCGAATGGTGCCCCAGGGATAAGCCCCTGGCCAAATCATAAGTACTTGAAGATGCACTCATATATCCGGCCCTTTCCCTTCATGGTTTTGACATGTCAAATCATGTGATGCAGCCCGGCCCGTTCTGTCCTCCAGCGGTCCTCGTCAATGGGGAATTCGCTGGACCCGAAGGTGATGGACGGTGGGTCCCTTCCAGTGGCCTCCTCTCCCGAGGCCATGGATGACACCGAGGTGCTGTCCCGAAGGACCCCAAGCCAGGGAGAGATGCAGGAGGCTATCAAGGCGGCGCCAGAGGGTGAAACCTTTGCCGTTGGACACATGGGGGAGCAAATCCCCATGGAGACTGGCGATGGGGGCCATATCCAATTCGGCCCCCAGCCGAATACAATTCCGGAGACGTATACGGCTCCGGAAACAGGTAAGCGGCCTCCTTTGAAAGAAGGAGGTGCGCCTATTCCGCCGGTGACCTCTGTCCATCTAGAGGCACCGGATAATTTGCTGGAAGCGCTGCAAGGCGCTTCCATTGTTGAGGAACACCATATCCTTATTGGTACAGTGGTTGAGAGGGTTTAGTCCGTTAAGAGCGGACTGACCGACGCCTATACCAGCCTTCTAATAGGTTTTGAGGTAATGGACATAATTATATAAAACGAATGTCATAGTATAGACAGTAGCCCCTGAGACTCTGTCCGATGTTCGGAAAGAAAAACCGGACAGCGGATCAAAAAACTTTCGTAGGAGACAAACCGAACATGTTTATATGAATAAGCAGGCGTCGTTGCTGGCTGCGACCTCTCATGCTGCTGAGGTCTCCGGACTGAAGCAGAGTCTGGAGCGGACCGAGGAAGAGCTCGGCCGTGTGAAAAAACAGCTCGAAGACAATCAAGGTATGCAATAATCTTGTGTATATTCAGAAAGGATGAATGATTTGTGATGACCAAAGTTCCATGATATTTTGTTAGGAGCGGCGACCGAGGTGGAGACCCTCAAGAAGGTGCTGGTGAAGCGTAGGAGAAAGCGGCAAAGGAACAAGCCGCTCGCGAGAAACACGAGGCCAGGGTTGGTGAGGTCCAGCAGGAGCTCCAGGATGCCGTGAAGAAATGTGAGTCCTTGGAGCACAATATTGTGAATCAAGAGTCCAAACTTGCCAACGCCCGCCAAACCGCACACAAGACCCGGGTTGAAGCCCAGGTTTCCCTCCAGGAATTCCAGGAGGCCAGAAAAATCGCAGTGGGTAAGGCCTTTATTATGCAGAGCAAGTATATGAAGAAAAGGTTCCTCCTACTGACCTGGATTTGGAGTTCTCCAAGGGCGTTTACGGATCTGCCGCGCAGTGTTGCCGACGCTGCGGAATTCTTCCGAGCCGAGGAGGGGAGCTCAACAGAGAAGCTGTTCTGGTCGCAATACCTTGCGCCAGAACATTCGGTGCCCTTTAGCGATTAGCTGAAACAGCTGGTTGAACTGCATAGGGTGGCCAAACTAGCCATGAAGGATTTAATAATCCGCTATGGCTGCCATACCCATAGAACTACTTGAGCTCGTGAAGCAGCTGGTCAATGCCTGCCCTCGGCTTGATGCCATCAAGCGGTCGGTCTGCATCGAAGGTGCGCGGACGGCCTTCGCCCATGTCAAAATACAGTGGGCGAAGATGGACGCTGTGAAGCTTGCGACCGAGGGACCACCCGCGGGCAAGGAGCACCGCACGCCCGAGCGGTATTTTGAAGATGTCATGAAGGGATCCCGCATTGTAGAGGGGCAGTGTTCAAAAGATATTATCTTTGAATGAAGTCATTCATATTGTCCTTCCTGTATTATGAAACAGAGCTGCTATGTAATATAATGCTTGTTATTTAAAACTTTACCTCCTATGCGGCCGTTTTGTTAAATCTAAGAGTTGGCCAGTCTCGGTTTCAGCCCCCACGTAGGTAGTACGGGGGTGTTCGGGATGAATCTAAACACTCTTTATCCAAAAGTTTGGTCCTTGAAGGAGGTGTTTAGCGCAACGAACCAGGCAATCGGACTATGTGGCTTTATCACCCTCACTTAGCCATAGGAGTTTGACAAATAGAAATGTATGCGCAGCCCCTAGTTAGTATTTAATCAGGACTAGGGTGTTGTAGACACCTGATCGGGTGAAGGCTGATTCTTCGCATAAGGTGGAAAAAATCGCAAAAGATTTTGAACCTCCGAATAGCTGACCAGCTCTCGCCACATCATAATGATCGATTTTTCGCTTTCATCGAGGTGTTTGCTCGGATAAACCGAGACACAATCGCGAGAGTTCGCTTTTACTACCCTAGCCGATAGAGCGGAACGTAAGGTAGTAAGCACAGGAGCCGGGCAACCCAACTATTGACCAAAGACATGATTCAGAGCCAATGCATATAATGCTAAAATTCGGGGTGCCGAACTGTACTATAAAAAGTGTTCGGACTTTGTTGCCGTAGTATAGAGCATAAAGAAGCCCCTGGCGAATTTAAAGCGTACCAAAGTGTACGGGTGCAATCGATAAGAATAATGAAATAAAATGAAGTAGTAAGCTAATGCCACATAAGTTGGGCCGCAAACTATTTTTATTGTAATTTGATAAATACGTCAAAGCGTATTTGTACAAATAGTGTGATAAACAATATGGTTGTTAACCTGCCGAGACCAAGGGGGAGCTACGTGCGGGTCCCGAAGACAGGTAGAATGATCATTAAGAAGAACATCTAGAGATTCCCCCACACGTCCGTTGTCGGTGTCAAAACCGGCGGATCTTGGGTAGGGGGTCCCGAACTGTGCGTCTAGGCGGATGGTAACAGGAGACAAGGGACATGATGTTTTTACCCAGGTTTGGGCCCTCTCGATGGAGGTAAAACCCTACTCCTGCTTGATTGATATTGATGATATGGGTAGTACAAGAGTAGATCTACCACGAGATCAGAGAGGCTAAACCCTAGAAGCTAGCCTATTGCATGATTGTTGTTCGTCCTACGGATTAAAACCCTCCGGTTTATATAGGCACCGAAGAGGGTTAGGGTTACACAGAGTCGGTTACAATGGTAGGAGATCTACATATCCGTATCGCCAAGCTTGCCTTCCACGCCAAGGAAAGTCCCATCCGGGCATGGGACAAAGTCTTCAATCTTGTATCTTCATAGTCCAGGAGTCCGGCCAAAGGCGATAGTTCGGCTATCCGAACACCCCCTAATCCGGGACTCCCTAAGTAGTCCCCGAACCAGGCTTCAATGGCGATGAGTCCGGCGTGTAGATTGTCTTCGGCATTGCAAGGCGGGTTCTTCTCCAAATCCTATGCACCTGTTGAATAGCGTCCGGCTTCCTGTGAATATTGCGCTCCTCGGCTTCCACGCCCAATAATGGCCGTCTTCCACGTGTTGAACGAATGCGAAAAGTTAGGGTATTTTTACATTTACCCCCCTAGCTGTGCAAATGAGCTGCCTATAAAAGAGACGAGGATCCAGATCCGAATCACACCATCCTCCCTTCGCGAGAATTCATCGATCTTGTCGGCAATCCACTCCATCATGGGGGTCGACGCGGCTCCTCCTCTCGCCTCCCAGCCCTCGGCACGGAGATTGGGAGAGATGCTAAAATCCCGTCTGATGAGTTAGTGATGCTCCAAACCAAGGGATCTCTTCCCCCAGCCTTCATGGTTTCGGTTCGGGCCGGACTCGCCACCTATAAGGGCGGAAAGCAAGCGGAGAGCGTCCCCAGCCCCTCCAAAGGAGAGCGGATATGCCTTGTCTCTTATTTGATAAGAGGGATCAGATTTCCAATTCATCCCTTTCTCCGGGGGCTCCTGGAGTTCTACAGTCTCCAGTTGCACAACCTTACGTGTGCCTCCATTTTGCATATTGCGGGCTTCGTGGCCCTTTGCAAGCTGGTTTTGGGCATCGAGGCCCATTTTGCGCTATGGAAGAAGATGTTCTGCCTTGTGCCCCGTTCTCAAGAAGGGTCAATATATCAAGTGGGCGGAGCCGAACTATGGCGCATCGCCAGGACCAGATATCTATCCGGAACCCCGAAGAAGGCGTCCGAAGACTGGCCTTCGGAATGGTTTTATATAGAAGATGTCCCCCTGCCGGACCCTATTCTGATCGGCCTCCCTGAGTTCAATAATGCTCCTTTGAAGAAACGCCTAAGCTGGCGTCCACGGAGCCCTCAGAAGGAAAATCACAGGGACGTCCTTTACCTGATGAGCCGAATTAAGCTGTTAGCTCATTGCGGACTGACCACAATCGGGGTCATGGCCACATGCATTATGCGGGGGTGCAGCCGCTCCAGTATAGAGGCCACCCCATGTGGGATTTCAACGGGGAGGATGATGCCACCCGCTGTGGCCGTAAGGGGCCGGGATCGGTCGCCGATCTGATGAAGATCTTGTCCGCATTGTACAAGGGAGAAGAGGAGGAATTTCTCTGCGTCAATCCGCAGGGCAGATTTTCTATGAACAATCCTCCAAGCTGGGTAAGCAAACATTTCTTTTTGCCTATCTGATCCATACTCCCATAATCAAGTATCTCATTTTGTGATTTCGGCACAGGAACTGCGCCAGGCTGTAAAGGATATAAGCAGCCCGCCTCCACAAACCGAGGATCCGGAACGGTTCCTCGATCCGACCTCCCAAGAGGATCCGGACATGTCGGTGGAGCTGGTCGACGGGGTATTCCACCAACTGAGCATCGATAATGCCTTGGTCGCCATTACGGCCGATTACCCCGGAATACTTCCCGCCTCGCAAGTAACTGAGACCGAAGTCCCAATACTTTGAAAATGACCCATCCGTGCGTGTTTTTGATCACCGTATACCAATGGTGTTTCGCAGGGGAAGTCCTTGAGGCAGAAGGCCGAGCCTGCGACGGCCAGTCAACAAGGGACAGCAAGGCCCAACAGGCCAAAAAGAAGTGCAGTCCAGATCGAAACTCCGGCGCAACGGTATGGCTTGCCACCTTACTCCCGGGCTTTATTCCCGGGGGATGTACTAACGCCTGTGCTTTTTTCAGGAAGAAGAGCGCTCGCTGGACTGTATCCAGAGAGGTTGCCAATCAATCCTCCGCTCGCCAGGCTCCAAAGCCAGGTCCAGAAGCGGAGGCAAACACGAGGCGTGCGTCGGATGCTCCTCCGACAGAGGATGCCGACAGGTTATCTGCCACCAATTCCGAGGTGGAGAGTGCCATGAATCACAAGCGTCGCCGAACAGTTCTTCATGACGCATGTTTCTCCCCAAAGGCATTGGATGCCTTTAATTCGGGAGATGCGCACCTCTGTACCACTCAAAATGGTCTAGCCAGAGCCACGGAGCAGTATGTAAAAGACATACGGGTGAGAAAATTTGACAGTTATGTATGCCAGTAGCCCCCGAGACATGAAATAGTTAGAATAACTGATTTAAGGATCATTTATTGTGCGGGATCTTTCAGAAAAGAATACCCAACTGTCCCAGGAGCTGGAGGAGTGCAAAGCCCAACTTGAGGCCGAACTAGCCGCAGTGGGGGAAGCCAAAGAGACCCCCTCTGGTAATATATTCTTCAAAAGATAAGTAAATTGTGAAGTGAGGCGTGTGTATAAGTCTGCCAATAATATTGCAGATGGCGCCGGGATAGATCCGGACAAGCAACAGCTCATGCGCTGGTTAAAGGCCGGCGAGAATGTGCTTACAAGGGTGAGGCAAGAGAAAAATAATCTCCAAGATGCCATAACCCAGCTGGGTGAGGAACTAAAGGATGTTCGTGCCCAGCTTTCTGACTCCGTTAAGGAGAATCGGCGGCTTTGACGCGGCATTTTTAGTAAGTGCTTGAACGAACTTTGAAAAAGAGTTCGGCGAGGAAGTCGACTAACAGAGTTATGTCTGTAGGTATGCTCACAGGCCGTCCTGCTGAGGAAATGCCTAGTTCTACGGGTGACCTTCTTCCCGAGCTCTTGCAACTGCACGAACGAGTTCGGCGTGTGATGAAAGACGTCGCCTAGGCCTTGTAGCCATCTGTCTCCCTGCCCGAAGGCCTTGGAGAGCTTGCAGAGAGACTTCAGGGAGCGCGGCGGCACTTCCGATTATGGAAGATATCGGCCTGCCGTCAAGGTACCAGGGAGGCCTGGGCCCTGGTGAACACGCGGTACACAAAGGCTGACCCAAACCACATGTCCAAGGTCGGACCTGTGGGGCCCGATGGGAAGGAGATCCCTGTGAGCTTAGTGTACGGCCAAGTAGAGTTGGCCGCAAAGTATTCCCAGCAGGACTGTAAACTAGACAGCCTATTAGATGGCATTGAAGAGGAATACAATCAGTCGAATTGACTATGTAATTTATGATGACATGAAAAATGCCTTCTAGCCGGATTGTAGATCGTTTGTCATAGCGGACCTTTTCGCTTCAACCTCGGGACCCAATAGTCCGGAGTGTGTCCGAATACCCTCGCGGTTATATAAGAACCGGGGCATGCGTGGAGACCAGGCATAGGGGTCATTAGTGCTTTATCAGACAAGTGCCCAACTAGTTATGTTATATTAAATGGTTAGTAAGAAACATCTTCCAGAGAGAATAGTTCCGTTAGGGGTTCCTTTCCCTAGGAGGCATGCCCTAAAGTGCATGTCCGGACTACGAAAAAAGCTGAAAAACATCTGGGGGCAGAAAAATAGGTATTAAATCGTCTTTTTGTTCACCGACCGAATATTCCCTTAAGAACGCTAGCTTTCGGCTTCACCCAGTCTGAGGTACACATCCGGCTGACCCGACAGTAACAATCGCAGAGGTGCTCCCTTTACCACCTAGCCGAACAATCGGGAACGTAGGGGTAAGCACAGGAGCCAGGCAACCCAGCTTGGCCAAAACTTAAGTCATATAAATTGTCGGTGTCAAAACCGGCGGATCTCGGGTAGGGGGTCCCGAACTGTGCGTCTAGGCGGATGGTAACAGGAGACAAGGGACACGATGTTTTTACCCAGGTTCGGGCCCTCTCGATGGAGGTAAAACCCTACTCCTGCTTGATTGATATTGATGATATAGGTAGTACAAGAGTGGATCTACCACGAGATCCAGGAGGCTAAACCCTAGAAGCTAGCCTATGGTATGATTGTTGCAATGGTTGTGTTGTCCTACGGACTAAAACCCTCCGGTTTATATAGACACCGGAGAGGGCTAGGGTTACACAGAGTCGGTTACAATGGTAGGAGATCTACATATCCGTATCGCCAAGCTTGCCTTCCACGCCAAGGAAAGTCCCATCCGGACACGGGACGAAGTCTTCAATCTTGTATCTTCATAGTCTTGGAGTCCGGCTGACGATGATAGTCCGGCTGTCCGGACACCCCCTAGTCCAGGACTCCCTCAGTAGCCCCTGAAACAGGCTTCAATGACGATGAGTCCGGCGCGCATATTGTTCGGCATTCAAGGCGGGTTCCTCCTCCGAATAATTCATAGAAGATTGTGAACACCAGGATAGTGTCCGGCTCTGCCAAATAAATTCCACATTCCACCGTAGAGAGAATAATATGTACACAAGTTCAATCTGTTGACGTATTTTGTGGCATGACGTCACACCAATACCAAGCCTTTACTTGAATCGTTTTTTATTATCCCACCTCGGTAGCGTTTAGCGGCGGTTTCTTGGAACGTCTTGTCGAGCGTAGATCGTGTTCCCCTTATTCCGGATTCTCATCAATACGGACGTGGGTAACCCAACGCGCCATTGATGGTGGCGCTTGGGAGATAAGCAAGTTTTACCAGGCTGGTGGGGACGATAGTCTTCGCCCGCCCATATATAAGGGATAAGGATCCACCTTTTACCTCGCCTTCTTCCTCCTTTGCTTATCCATCTCTGCGCACTCGAGCTCCAGCGCCCAAGCCCACACATCTCGTCTCAACCTTCTCCAGTCATGTCCGGAGCGGGAGGCAAGTGGTTGGCTTCCTCCATTACGGAGGAGCACATCAAGAAGCTGCGCGGCGCCGGATACCTGTCCGGCGACATCGCGCACCGGCTACCCGACAAGGGGCTGCTCATCCCCACCCCCAGGCCCCATGAGAGGGTCGTATTCCTTCCCGACTTCCTCCGCGGACTGGGCTTCCCGTTGCATCCCTTCGTCCGGGGCCTCATGTACTACTACGGCCTGGATTTCCACGATCTGGCGCCAAACTTCATCCTCAACATCTCGGCGTTTATCGTCGTGTGCGAGGCCTTCCTATGCATCCAGCCCCACTTCGGCCTGTGGCTCAAGACCTTCAACGTCAAGCCGAAGTTAGTGAAGGGCGTCCAAGCGGAGTGCGGAGGCGCCATGTTGGGCAAGTTGCCCAACGTCATCTGGCTCGACGGGGCCTTCATGGAGTCCATCAAGGGGTGGCAATCAGGGTGGTTCTACATCACCGAGCCACGTGACCCTAAATGGGCAGCGGCCCCCGAGTTCAGATCTGGTATCCCCATGCAGCTCACCTCCTGGAAAGGGGAGGGCTTGCTATGGGGCAGTTCGGAGGAGCTGATAGGACTCCAGTCCTGTCTCCAGACCTTGGTGAACAAGAAGCTTAGGCTTGTCAATGTGATCCAAGTCATGCTCGTCCGCCGTATTCTCCCCTGCCAACAGCGGGCCTTCAATTTATGGGAGTTCGATCCAGCACAGCACGGACCTGGCGGGCTCTTGACCTGACGTACGAAGATGCCTGGAGGGTGCTGTTCAAGGGCGGAGAAGCCCCCGCGTCCGCGACGGAAGACCGCGGATTCAGCACCAAGCGCCCGGCCGGCGAGGTAAGCTTTGTTATCCTCTATGGGACATTTATTTTCTTTCACAATTTAATGTTATGTGGGATCTACAACTCCCAATGCCTTTGACAGGATTGGCAGAGGACGTCCGGACAGGTAGACCGTCCGGCTCCCCTTCCCGAAGAACCAGCGGACGCCCGTTTAGCGGGGCTGCTAGTCCCGGCACTTTATGTGGTGCCGGAGAAGAAGGCCGCGGGAACTCGAAGAAGTTCCCGGCGCCAGGTGATATCGGACTCATCGTCCGATGGCTCCAAGGCGGACTCCTCCCCCGAAGACGAGGAGGAGAAAGAGGACTCTCCCTCGAAGGGGGGAGAGAGGAAAAGGAAGGCTTCCTCAACGGGGGAGGCCGAAGGGTCCAAGAGGGGAAGGACCCTTCCCCCGGACAGCTCCGCCAACGCCAATGATGGCGATGAAGAGTGGCCCTCAAGGGTCAAGCCCCTGGCCAGATCGTAAGTATCCGGACTCCTGAGTGATTTATAATTTCTTTTTCGTGCCACGTAGTGTCCTTCTAATGCCGCATACTATCTGTAGCCTGGCCGAGGAGGACCTTCCCGCTTCATCCAGCGGGTCCTTGGCGCCGTCGGATGTGGATTCCATTCCGACCGCCTCCACCCCTCACGGTGCTGAAGACGCCGAGGTGGGATCCCAGGAGGGGACCGGCCAGGAGGGGGCTCCGGAGGTGCCGCAAGGCAACCTCCCGGACTTTGCGCCGGACTCTATGCCGGAACCTGTAGTGGTTTCGGAGTCCGGCAGGCGGCCCCTTCGCAAGAAGGGCAAGGCCGTGACACCGGCAGCCTCCGTCCAACCGGAGGCGCCGGACAACTTGTTGGAAGCGCTCAACGGCGCTTCCATCAAGGAAGAACACCGCACTATTATGAGTGTGGTGATTCAGAAGGTTCAGCTCGCCAAGAGCGGGCTGACCGAAGCTTGCAGAAGCCTTCTAACATGCTTTGAGGTAAGAAGCTTTAAAATACGTAATGTAATACCGCATAGACAGTAGCCCCTGATGCTTGGTTCGGTGTTCGGAAAGAAAAGCCGGACTGAGGATCTATAAAATATATACGCAGGAGTGCTAAAAATTATGTCAATATGGGTTTGCAGGCTGCGCTGCTGACCTCTGCCGCACTGACTGCAGAGGTCGATGCTTTGAAGCAGGACCTCGATCGGTCCGAGCGAGAGCTCGGCCTTGCCAAGAAGCAGCTCGAGGACAAAGAAGGTGAGGAACACCATTTTGAATTTTGTACCTTACAGAAAAGGATTTTGGTTGCAATAGAAATAACAAGGATAACGTGGGTACTGCAGGGGCCACGAGCGAGGTGGCGACCCTGAAGGAGGCCGTGTCCGCGGCCGAATGCAATGTGGCCGCGGAACGGGCGGAGCGAGAGAAGCAGGAGGCGCGGGTGGCGGAGGTGCGGCAAGAGCTCCAGGCTCTCATGGAGAAGCATGAGAGTTTGGAGCGCGACTCGAAGACTCAAGAGTCCGAGCTTGCCTCGGCTCTTGAAAGTGCCAAAGCCGCCAAGGCCGAGGCCCATAAGTCCCTTCAGGAGATTGAGGCGATGAAGAAGATAGCGGCGGGTAAGGCATTTTTCATGCAAAGCAAGCATGTGAATGTAAATTACCTGTTACTTACCCGAATTCGGAGCTCTCCAGGGGCATTTGCAGATCTACCTCGCAGCGTGTCTGATGCCGCCGCATTCTACCGGGCTGAAGAGGGGAGCTCAACGGAGAAGGTCTTCTGGTCTCAGTACACTGAGGCCGGACATCCGGTGCCCCCTAGCGACCAGCTGAAGCAGCTGGTCGAGCTCCACAAGGTAGCCGAGCAGGCCATGAAGGGCCTCATAGTCCGGCTGTGGCCTGGAGTGGCCAGGCCTGGGAGCTACTTCGGCCTTGTGCGGCGGCTGGTGGATGCGTGCCCCTGGGTGGAGGTCATCAAGCGCTCCGCCTGTATTGAAGGTGCCCGTCGGGCCCTTGCCCGCGCAAAGGTGCATTGGGGTAGGCTGGATGCGGAGAGGCTCCTGACGGACACGCCGCCGCCGGGCAAAGAGTATCGTACGCCCGAGATGTACTATAAGACTATCCTGAAGGGTGCCCGCAAGATTGCGGATGAGTGCCACAGAGATGTAATTGTTGAGTAGACTCGCCATGTGTTATCCTGTGCGCTGAAAACATTGTTCATATGCGCTAAGCAATGCTTGTTTGATTTAAAATATTACCTTCTGTGCGGCCGTTTATTAAATCTGAGAGATGGCAATTCGTCGGCTTCAGCCCCCATTCCATGAGTGCTGGGGTGTTCGGGATAAACTTGGCGCTCTTGTTCCCATTTTGGGTCCATCTAGGAGGCGCCAACACAACGTAACAAGGCAACCGGACTTATAATGCTTGAACACTCTCACTTAGCCATAGAATTCTATAATTTTAAATTTTGGCGAAGCCCCTAGTGTCGGAAGACCGAGTTCGGGCGCTATCACGCCTGGGCGGACACTATCCGGTTCCTCGCTCAAGCGGCGTAAGTCTTTAGGGACTCGAAAAGACCTCTCGAACAGCGACAGTCTCTCGCCTTATCATGACAATCAGTTTTAGCTTTCTCCACTAAGGCGCCGCCCAGCTCAACCGGGCGCAATCGCAGATGGTTCTCCAGTGCTACCTTAGCCGACGAACGAACGAAGGTACCAAAACATGGGAGCCGGGCAAACCCAACTATTGACCCAAGACATGATTCAGAGCCGATGCATATAATGTTATAAGTTCGGGGTGCCGCACTTGTGAAAGTGTTCGGACTTATCACACCATACTGCAGGGAACATAAGCCCCTGGTGTATTTGGCCGTACCAAAATGTACGGGTGCAATATGTCATAAATGAACATATATATAAACAAAGGAATGCAATTATAAGCGAAAAAATGATGCATTGTTTATTCAGGGAATTCTGCCATGAGTGCAGAACGATACAAATAGTGCGGTAAGCAAGGGAGTGGACTTTTTTTAAACATGTCCCCCTCCAGGGGTGGGCTGCGGAGTGTTGTAATAAACAGATTTAATGCTCGTAATGGAGACCACCTGAGTGTTCGTCGTAGCCCTTGTTCCTCCCTGGTTGTTGCATCTTGAGTTCTGCCGATCTACTGCCGAACAGGACCTCTTGTAAACGGAGTCCTGTAGATAAGATAAAAAAAGGAAAAGAAAAAGAGCAACACACTTAGGAGCCCCTGGTGTGGTTGAGCCACACTCTGGGCCTACCGTGGTCGTGCCCCTCCCCCTATGCCCAAGGTATCTCCAGAGCGTAATGATGTATGCGGGGAGTTTGTCTTGCAATAATGCAAGGGCTGGGGTTGGGGCCGCATTGCTACGCGTGCTCGGAACGTGCCAGGTGGTCTTAATGTATGTTGCTCCGGGCGCGTTTAATCATGTCCGGTCTTTTAACGGCCGGACTCGAAAATTGCCTTAAGAAGCTGCTCTGTACTTCTGCCGTGAGAGCCGCTGTGTGTTCCTCCGTTCGGAGGGAGCGTTCAGTATTTCCGTTGACCGTGATGACTCCACGAGGGCCTGGCATCTTGAGCTTGAGGTATGCATAATGCGGCACTGCGTTGAACTTTGCAAACGCGGTTCGTACGAGCAAGGCCTGATAGCCACTGCGGAACGGGATTTTGTCGAAGATTAACTCCTCGCTTCGGAAATTATCCAGGGATCCGAAGACCACTTCCAGTGTGACTGAGCCTGTACAATTGGCCTCCACACCTGGTATGACGCCTTTGAAGGTCGTCTTTGTAGGTTTAATCCTTGAGGGGTCTATGCCCATCTTGCGCACTGTATCCTGATAAAGCAAGTTCAGGCTTCTACCGCCATCCATTAGGACTCTAGTGAGGTGAAATCCATCGACGATTGGGTCTAAAACCAATGCGGCGAATCCGCCATGGCGGATACTGGTCGGGTGGTCTCTTCGATCGAAAGTGATCGGGCAAGAGGACCATGGATTGAACCGGGGTGATCGCTCATATCGTCCCCTTGCACTTCCGCTCCCTCTTGGGTATATGGGTTGCATATATCATGTTTACCGTCCGCACTTGTGGGGGAAACCCTTCGTCCTCATCTTGTCGGGCGGCCGAGTCTCCTCCTCGTCGTCATTGTGCAGCCCTTGTCATTGTTTTCGGCAATTAACTTGCCTGCCTGCTTGAATACCCAACAATCTCTGTTGGTGTGATTAGCTAGCTTTTCGGGGGTGCCATGTATCTGGCAAGAGCGCTCGAGTATTCGGTCCAAACTGGACGGACCCGGAGTGGTTCTTTTGAATGGCTTCTTCCGTTGACCAGGTTTAGAGCCTCTGAAACCGGCGTTGACTGCCGTATCCTCATTGTTATCGCCGTTAACGCGGCGTTTGTTTTTGTTTCGATGCGACCTGCCATTGTGGTCCTTAGTATCCGGACTGCCAGCATTTTTGTTGAGGTTGTTGCTGCGAGCTAGCCAGCTGTCCTCTCCCGCACAGAAGCGGGTCATGAGTGATGTGAGGGCTGCCATGGATTTCGGCTTTTCCGGTCCTAGGTGCCGGGCCAGCCACTCGTCGCGGATGTTATGTTTGAAGGCTGTGAGGGCCTCTGCATCCGGACAGTCGACGATTTGATTTTTCTTTGTTAAGAACCGTGTCCGGAACTGTCTGGCCGATTCGTCTGGCTGCTGAATTATGTGGCTTAGGTCATCGGCGTCTGGTGGTCGCACGTATGTGCCCTGGAAGTTGTCAAGGAATGCGGCTTCCAGGTCTTCCCAACACCCAATTGACTCTGCGGGCAAGCTGTTAAGCCAATGCCGAGCTGGTCCATTAAGCTTGAGTGGGAGATACTTGATGGCGTGGAGATCGTCGCCGTGGACCATATGGATATGAAGGAGATAATCTTCGATCCAAACCGCGGGGTCTGTTGTGCCATTGTAGGATTCAATATTCACGGGTTTAAACCCTTCAGAGATTTGATGATCCATTACTTCGTTTGTGAAGCATAGTGGGTGTGCAGCGCCTCTATATTGAGCAATATCACGACGCAGCTCAAGAGAGCCTTGTCTGCTGTGTTCGGCCCAGCCGGAGTTGCTGTATCCGGCGCGACGGTAGTCGTCGTGGGTCGTGGAGCGCCCACATGATCCGTAGATGGGTCTGGATTGTCTTGACTTGTCCTCCAATATATCCGCAAGTCCGCGCATTCCCGGGCCCGTACTTTTCGGCGGTGCCGTGCACGGCTCAGTGGAGGCCTAGATGCTCTCTGTCGCGACCACGGGTGGTCGGTCCGCCAGACAGCGCGCTGGTGATGAAGATTTGTATGCTTCCTCCTCTAGTCGGGGGAGCAACTTGTGTTTTGGGTAACTTTTGGAGGGGCGTTCGAGTTCATACTCTTTGGCCGCGAGGACCTCGGTCCATCTGTCGACCAACAGGTCTTGATCAGCTTGAAGCTGTTGCTGCTTTTTCTTTAGGCTGTTCGCCGTGGCCATTAGCCTGCGCTTAAAACGCTCTTGTTCGATGGGATCCTCGGGCACGACGAATTCGTCATCGTTGAAGCTTGCCTCGTCTCCGGAGGGAGGCATGTAATTTTCATCCTCCAGCTCCTCATCTACCGCTCTCTCTCGAGGGCTGGCTTCCCCGTCCTCCTGTGCTGAATTGTGCTGGAGGGGGTTGTGTTCGGCACTCTCTGGGGTGTTGTTATCTCCAGTGCCAGAATCTCCATTCTTGCTGTGGCGGGATTTAGAGCGGCGCTGCTGACGTCGGCGCTTGGGCTGTTTCTTAGAGAAATCTGCCTTCGCTGCTTCTTCGCCATCCCCATCCTTTGGGGTGTCCACCATGTATATGTCATATGACGAGGTGGTCTTCCAGTGCCCTGTAGGCGCTGGTTCTTGATCGTCTCCGGCATCATCGTCCATACCGTCGATGTCTTCGGAGTCATAGTCTAGCATGTCGGTTAGATCGTTGACAGTGGCTACGAAGTGGGTGGTGGGTGGGCTTTGAATTTCTTCGTCGTCCGCATCCCAACCGTCCTGACCGCAGTCCGGCCAGGGTTCTCCTGATAGCGAGAGATGCTTTAGCGAATTCAGGATGTCACCAAAGGGTGAGTGCTGAAAGATGTCCGCGGCGGTGAACTCCATAATCGGCGCCTCAATCGGATTCGACAAGCGGGCGCAGGAGGTTCGAGTCCGCAAGGAGTCCGCGCCTCGAGTCATGAGCTTTATAAGGGACAAGATCAGTATTGGCTCTATCGCCAGTAGAAGTTGCAGCCCCGAGGCGGTGTCCAGCCACCGTCCTCGATCAGGCGATCGGCTCGAACTATGGGTCGGAGCGGATTAAATGCAGCGGCCTCTACGGTCTTGTCCGCGGCAGAGCTAGATCATGCCCATCGTGGCGGAGGCGGCATGCTCACCGTGGATCAACTCCGCCGAAGATCAAGTTCCCGGATGTCGGCCGTGAAGTTTAGGCTTCAAACCTGACTCGATGGCAGGGGCGTAGCTTTTGATCTGCTCCAGATGGCCACGTGAATTGGCCCGCAGTGCGAAGCCGAACACGAAGATCTGTCCGGGGAGAAAAGTCTCACCCTGGACGGCATTGTTGTTGATTGAAGAAGCCATCAAGCCTATCGGTGACGACACAGAGGAACTCTCGATGAAAGCACCAATGTCGGTGTCAAAACCGGCGGATCTCGGGTAGGGGGTCCCGAACTGTGCGTCTAGGCAGATGGTAACAGGAGACAAGGGACACGATGTTTTACCAGGTTGGGCCCTCTCGATGGAGGTAAAACCCTACTCCTACTTGATTGATATTGATGATATGGGTAGTACAAGAGTGGATCTACCACGAGATCAAGGAGGCTAAACCCTAGAAGCTAGCCTATGGTATGATTGTTGCAATGGTTGTGTTGTCCTACGGACTAAAACCCTCCGGTTTATATAGACACCGGAGAGGGCTAGGGTTACACAGAGTCGGTTACAATGGTAGGAGATCTACATATCCGTATCGCCAAGCTTGCCTTCCACGCCAAGGAAAGTCCCATCCGGACACGGGACGAAGTCTTCAATCTTGTATCTTCATAGTCTTGGAGTCCGGCTGACGATGATAGTCCGGCTGTCCGGACACCCCCTAGTCCAGGACTCCCTCATCGATGCATATAATGGTGAATAAAAGGTACATGCGGAAGTGTGACACATGTGTTGGGCATGAAGCCCGTATAAATAAGCTTCTATTAAAGAAGCCCCCAGGTATAGTGAGCGCGGATAGCGCGTCAAGTGTGTGCGAACAATGCGCAAACAAGCTTTCAAAGGCTGTAATAGAAAAGGAGGGAGAAGAAGAGAAACAGAAGACAGCTAACATGTAAAATATAGACGGAGGAATGAGATGAACTCAGGATCCGGCGCTAGGCGTAGAATCTTCGGAGACGGGCTGCGTTCCATGGGTTCGGCTCGAGTCAGTTAGCCGATGCATCTCGCAGACGGTACGCTCCACTGGTCAGGACTTCGTCGATGATAAAGGGACCTTCCCATTTGGGCTTTAGTTTGTCCTTTTTCTTGTCTGGCAGGCGTAGAACTAACTCGCCAACATTGTAAGTTTTGGCCCGTACTTCTCTGCTTTGATATCTTCGAGGTTGCTGTTGATAGAATGCGGAATAGGCTTTTGCCACGTCACGCTACTCCTCCAATGCGTCCAAACTGTCTTGCCGATCGAGCTTGGCTTCTCTTTCTTGTACATGCGCACGCGAGGTGAGTCATGAATTATGTCGCAGGGCAGAACTGCCTCTGCGTTGTATACCATAAAGAATGGTGTAAATCCGGTGGTGCGATTCGGAGTGGTCCGCAGCCCCCAGAGTACGGAGTCGAGCTCCTCTACCCAGTGCGTGTTAGATTCCTTGAGGGACCGCACTAATCTAGTTTTGATGCCGCTCATGATTAGACCATTTGCTTGCTCGACTTGACCGTTAGTTTGAGGGTGATAGACTGAAGCATAGTCGAGCTTGATGCCCATGTTTTTGCACCAGAGTTTGACCTCGTCGGCCGTAAAGTTCGTGCTGTTATCAGTGATGATGCTATGGGGGACTTCGTAATGGTGTACGACCCCTGATATGAAGTCTATCACCGGTCCGGATTCGGCTGTCTTAACAGGTTTGGCCTCTATCCATTTGGTGAATTTATCCACTATGACCAGTAGGTATTTTTGCTTGTGGGATCCTCCTTTAAGGGGTCCAACCATGTCAAGCCCCCAGACCGCGAAGGGCCAGGTTATGGGTATAGTTTTGAGGGTGGTGTGTGGCATGTGGCTTTGATTAGCAAAGAGCTGGCAACCGACGCATCGTTGGACTAAGTCCTGCGCATCTGCCCGGGCTGTCGGCCAATAAAATCAAGTATGAAAGGCCTTGCCTACAAGGGCCCGGGCTGCGGCATGGTACCCGCCGAGTCCGGCATGAATTTCAGTCAGAAGATTCCACCCTTCCTCTTCAGAGAAACACCTTTGAAGGACTCCGGTTGTGCTTTTCTTGTAAAGCTCTCCCTCATGGACCTTATAGGCCTTAGATCGCCGCACTATGCAGCGGGCCTCGTTTTGGTCCTTGGGAAGTTCCTGCCTGGTTAGGTAGGCTAGGAATGGTTCCGTCCACGGGGCAATGACTGCCATTATTACGTGGGCTGAGGATGTTACTTCGTCGGCAGAACCGCCAATTGTGTCAGAATGTTCGGTGTCGGGCAGTGCGGTTGGGTCCGGGTTGTTATTTTCGGATTCCCCCTCCCATAGTACGGATGGTTTGAACAGCCTCTCTAGGAAGATGTTGGGAGGGACGGCATCGCGCTTTGCGCCAATGCGTGCCAATACGTCTGCTACCTTGTTGTTATCCCGGGCTATATGGTGAAATTCGAGCCCCTCAAACCGAGCTGACATTTTTAGGACGACGTTGCGATAAGCTGCCATTTTCGGATCCTTGACATCGAAGTCTCCATTGATTAGGGATATTGCGAGGTTCGAATCCCCACGCACCTATAGGCGTTGAATGCCCATGGAGGCTGCCATCCGGAGGCCATGTAGAAGGGCCTCGTATTCGGCTGCGTTGTTGGAGTCCGTATACATTATCTGGAGTATGTATTGAACCGTATCTCCTGTTGGGGATGTCAGAACGACGCCAGCCCCCAGACCAGCCAACATTTTGGAGCCGTCGAAGTGCATGATCCAGTTGGAATACGCGATGTACTCTTTAGGGAGTTCGGCTTCAGTCCATCCGGCGACGAAATCGGCCAAAACTTGTCACTTAATAGCCCGCTGTGGCTTATAGGTTATGTCGAACGGGAGGAGCTCAATGGCCCATTTGGCAATCCGGCCCGTCGCGTCGCGGTTGTTTATAATGTCATTAAGAGGTCTCGGAGGCTACTATTATTGAACACTCTTGAAAGTAGTGTCACAGCTTTCGGGATGCCATGAACACCGCGTATGCTATCTTCTGATAATTCGGGTACCGTGACTTGCATGGAGTCAAGGCAGTGGACACGTAGTAAACTGGTTTTTGAAGGGGGGGACTTGTGTCCGTCCGTTTCTCGTTCGACAACGAGCACCGCGCTCACCACTTGATGAGTTGCCGCGATATATAATAGCATTGGTACACCTATGTTGGGCGCGGCCAGGACCGGGTTTGTTGCCAATATGGCTTTTATTTCTTCGAGTTCGGCCGTGGCGCCATCCGTCCACTCGACGTGTCCGGTGCGTCGGAGGAGGCGATAAAGGGGTAATGCCTTTTCTCCTAAATGGGAGATAAAGCGGCTTAAAGCCGCCACGCATCCCGTCAATTTTTGTATTTGTTTGAGGTCCTTTGGGATATCCAATTGTGACAGAGCTCGGATCTTGGCTGGGTTTGCTTCAATTCCTCTACCGGATACAATGAAGCCCAAGAGCTTTCCGGCTAGTACGCTGAAAACAAATTTTTCCGGGTTAAGCTTAATGTCATATGTTCGGAGATTATCGAACGTGAGCCTCAAATCGTCTACTAGAGTTTCGACGTGCTTGGTTTTGACGACCACATCGTCTATGTATGCCTCCTTGTTTTGCCGATGTGGTTTGCGGACATATACGAATCATGCGCTGATATGTTGCGCGGCATTTTTGAGCCCAAAGGGCATTGTGTTGAAGCGAGAATGGGCCGTATGGGGTGATGAATGCCGTTGCGGCCTGGTCGACTCGCCATCTTAATTTGGTGGTAGCGGAGTATCGTCGAGGAGACACAATGAATCGTGTCTGCGGTAGCATCGATAATTTGATCGATGCGGGGAGGGAAGGATCCTTTGGGCAAGCCTTGTTGAGGTCCTTAAAGTCGGCATTTACGGCGCCCGACATTTGTCCTTCTTTGGTACCATCACCAGGTTTGCTAGCCGATCCGGATGTTTTATATCTCTGATGAATTTGGCCTCCAATAATTTGGCTAGCTCCTCTCCCATGGCATGTCTCTTGGGTTCGAAAAAACGCCGAAGAGCCTGTTTGACCGGCTTGAACCCTTTTAGGATGTTTAGGCTGTGCTCGGCCAGCGGTGTGGGATTCTGGCATGTCGAAGGGTGCGGGCAAAAATGTCCCAATTTTTCGGCAGAGGAATTCTCGTAGTCTGGCGTCTACATCGAGGGTTTAATTGTGCCCGATGGAGGCCGTTTTGTAGGGTCCGTTGGATGGACTTGGAATTTGACTATTTCGTCCGCTCGTTTAAAGGAGGTGGACTTGGATCTCTTATCGAGTATCACATCATCCCTATTCACCGTGGAGCGCAGCGCAGAGAGTTCCTCGGCTGCTAGGGTGGATAGTGCCTCAAGGGCCAGTGTGGCTGTCTTGTTTTCGGCGCAGAGTGCTATGTCCGGGTCACTAGCGAGAGTGATGATTCCGTTGGGCCCGGGTATTTTGAGCTTCATGTACCCGTAATGGGGTATAGCTTGAAAATTTGTGAATGCCTCTCGTCCTAATAGAGCGTGATACCCGCTATTGAATGGGGCCACTTGGAACGTGACCTCCTCGGACCTGTAATTGTCCGGTGTGCCGAACACCACATCCAGTGTAATTTTTCCAATACAACACGCTTCCCGACTGGGGATTATTCCTCTAAAGGTTGTGCTGCTTTGCTCAATGCGGCTCCAGTCTATTTCCATTTTTTTGAGGGTTTCCTCGTAAATGAGGTTCAATCCGCTACCACCATCCATGAGTACCTTGGTAAGGCGAAAGCCGTCCACTATTGGACTGAGGACCAATGCGGCTGGTGCTCGGGCTGTTCGGAATTTAGGTTTGTCACTGGCATTAAAGGTAGGGACATTTACATCTATGCCCTAAACTCGAACCCACTACTCAGTTTTGCCCCTAATTTTTAGGTATGCTCAGTTTTGCCCCTCTGCCGTTAGTGTCACTTATAGAAATGCCCTTTTGCGCCGCTACCGTCTGGTCAAAGGAGTTTGACCACCTAGAAAAAAATAGCAAAAAAATCAAAAAAATCCGAAATTTTGTGGGATCGAAGATAGTCATGTCCGCAAGGCATGTGCAAATTTGTGTGCCGTTCGGACACCCTGGGAGCTCGTGGCAAAGGAAGTCATAAATTTTGTACGCATGTGAACAGTAAATTCGAAAAATAGAAAAAAAATCAAAAAATATGAAATTTTGGGGGACTGAAGATACTTAGGTGCACAAGATGTGTGCACATTTTTGTTGTGTTTGGACATCGTAGGAGCCCGTAGGAGCTCGTAGGAGCTAAACTTTGTTTTTTCTCCACGAGCTCCTATGATGTCCAAACACAACAAAAATGTGCACACATTTTGTGCACCTAAGTAACTTCAGTCCCACAAAATCTCTTATTTTTTTCTATTTTTTGAATTTACAAATCACATGTGTACAAAATTTATGATTTCCTTTGCCACGAAGCTCCTGTGGTGTCATAACAAATTTGCACGTGCCTTTATGGACATGACTATCTTCGATCCCACAAAATTTCAGATTTTTTGATTTTTTGTGATTTTTTTCTGGGTGGTCAAAGTCCTTTGACCAGCATAACAGAATAGCTAAAAGGGCATTTCTATATGTGACACTAACGGCGGAGGGGCAAAACTGAGCATACCTAAAAATTAGGGGCAAAACTGAGTAGTGGGTTTGAGTTAAGGGCAGAACTCGAATTGGCCCTTAAAGGTAATAGTCGTGTCACTCCATGGGTTTATTGTTGCTACTTGGTAGACTTCGGCAAGGCTGCGGAGTGTTTGTTTCCGCATATTATTTGATGCGAAAGTCTCGAAGACTGTTAATCTCTGCATCTTGGTATCCTTGGGCTGGTGCTCGAGTTAGAAGCTCTTAGCCACTTTTGGCCACCGTAGTATCAACATGCTCTAAGGCTATGAGTTGGAGTGGCACCCTCTGTACTATGAATTTTGCGGGGTCCATCGAGCCATCCTTCGAGACGGTTCCATGCCCTATAGAGGGCTTTTTGCTTTTGGTGTTTAACCCGGTGCACAGCAATAATGCACCCTTTTATTTGATGGGGTTGTATTGAGGCGGATTGTCCCAAAATTTGATTTCGGTTTTCGAGCGCTTTCCATCACGCTTGATACTTTCGTACTATGGACGCCGAGGAGTCTGGACTAGGGGTGTCCGGACAATGGGACTATCATCGTCCACGGACTCCAAGACTACGAAGATACAAGATTGAAGACTCGGCCCGTGTCCGGATGGGACTTTCCTTGGCGTGGAAGGCAAGCTTGGCGATCTGGATATGTAGATCTCCTACCATTGTAGCCCGACTCTGTGTAACCCTAGCCCTCTCCGGTGTCTATATAAAGCTGGAGGGCTTTAGTCCGTAGGACACAACATACATTACAACAATCATACCATAGGCTAGCTTCTAGGGTTTAGCCTCCTTGATCTCGTGGTAGATCCACTCTTGTACTACCCATATCATCAATATTAATCAAGCGGGGCGAGGGTTTTACCTCCATCAAGAGGGCCCGAACACAGGTAAAAACATCGTGTCCCTCGTCTCCTGTTACCATCCGCCTAGACGCACAGATTCGGGACCCCCTACCGAGATCCGCGGTTTGACACCGACATTGGTGCTTTCATTGAGAGTTCCTCTATGTTGTCACCGATAGGCTTGATGGCATCTTCAACCAACAACGCTGTCGGTGAGACTTTTCTCCCGGGCAGATCTTAAAGATTCGGCGGCTTCGCCTTCGCGGGCTAATTAAGCAGCCATCTGGAGCGGATCGAAGCTTCGCCCCTGGCCGTCGGTCGATTCGGAAGCGTAAACTTCACGGCCGGTGTCCACGGAGACTTGATCTTCGACAGGACCCGAGCCACAGCCAAGCGCGCCGCACTGTTACGATGGGCATGATCTAGCTCTGCCGCCGAACAGTGCCTTGGTGGCCGCACACGAATCCGTTCCGGCCATTAGTCCGGAGCCGATCGCCCAGATCGAAGGTCGGTGGGTAGACACCGCCCTGGGGGCTTCAACATCCACGGCGATGGAGCCGAACACTAACCTTGTCCCCTGCGAAACTCGTGATTCCAAGGCGCCGGACTCCTTGCCGGACTCCGAACCTCCCACGCCCCTACCAACCGAATCGGCTTGGGCGCCGGTTATGGAATTCACCACCGCGGACATCTTCCAATACTCGCCTTTTGGCGATATCCTGAATTCACTAAAGCATCTCTCGTTATCAGGAGAGCCTGGCGGACTATGGCCGAGATGGTTGGGATCTTGGACGACGAAGAAATTCAGAGCCCACCCACCACCCACCTTGTAGCCACTGTCGACGATCTAACCGACATGCTAGACTATGACTCCGAATACATCGACGGAATGGACGGCGATGCCGGAGGCGAACAAGAAACAGAGCCTATAAGGCACGGGAGGACCACCTCGTCACATGACATATACATGGTGGATACCCCAAAGGAGAGCGATAACGAGGACCAACGGGCCGCGGCAAAAGATAACCCGCCGATAAACAACTAAAACGGCGGCGCAGACGCCACCCTAAGTCCCCTCGGCGACAACAACGCTCCAAAGGAGCCCGTGTCTGATAGGGCTCACAAGCGGACGACGAACATGCAGATAAGCAACCGTCCGAACATGACGAAGTCGAGATAGTCACCCAGGCCAGCGAAAACGACGATCGGACGACCTCATGCGGACACGCCACGAGCGCAAAACCTTCGGAAAAGACTCGTCAACACTGCAAGAAGCTCAAGAAGGAAAAGCGGAAGCTCAAAACAGCGAAGACACACTCGAGAATGAGATGGAGCAAAGTGCTCAAAACCGCAGATAAATCTGGCAATGGCCACCAATCCAAGAGCTACCGAGCGCAAGCTACTACGAGAATCGACGAGGAGGCCATAGAGCCTCCACCGTCAAAAAAAAAATAAAGAGGCTGCACTGGTGGATAGGCGGCCGGATGATAGGCCAAATTTGAAAGCGGCGCGCACATAAACCAACTAAGACAGATGGCCCAGCCAGTCCATCTCTGGCCAAAGAAGAAGGCCCCAGGAAGCAAGGCAACACGACAAGTTAATAGAAGATAGTGGCACACCCAAATCTGGGCGCCAAGACACCCACTATATTTCACCAATAAGGTGCTGGACCATGAATTCCCAGCGGGATTTAAACCCATAAACATAGAGGCTTACGATGGAACAACAGACCCTGGAGTCTGGATAGAAGATTATATACTACATATACACATGGCCAGAGGAGATGATCTCCACGCCATAAAATACCTACCCCTCAAGCTCAAAGGGCCAGCCCGTCATTGGCTCAAAAGCCTCCCAGAAAATACTGTGGGAAGTTGGGAAGAGCTCGAGGAAGCGTTTAGAGCAAATTTTCAAGGGACTTATGTCCGCCCTCCGGACCTTGAGATGATCTAAGTCATATAACTCAACAGCCCGGAGAGTCGGTAGCGGAAATTCAGAACAGGTTTCTTACCAAAAGAACCAAATAGTCATTGTCCGGACGCCAAAGCCTTAGCAGCTTTTAAGCACAATGTCCGAGACGAATGGCTTGCCAGGCACCTCGGTCAAGAGAAACCGAGGACAATGTCCGCACTAACAAGCCTCATGACCCGCTTCTGTGCGGGAGAGGACAGCTGGCTAGCAAGATGCAGCACCAGCGACCCAAGTACATCCGAGATAAGGGATGGAAACGGAAAATCACGGCGCAGAAAACAACAGCGCCGGAATAAAGAGAAAAGCCCAAAGAGCACGGCAGTCAACGCCGGATTCAAATGCTCGCGGCCAAACAACAAAACAACACCTCTTAAGGATGACAGCGACGATCTGTCCAACTTAAATAAGATTATGGGTCGGATATGTCAAATCCATAGTACCCCCGGAAGGCCTGCAAACCATACCCATCGGGATTGTTGGGTTTTTAAACAGTCCGGCCGACTAAACGCCGAACACAAGGGGCTCGACGCGTCAAGCGAAGACGATAAACCCCACCAGCAGAGCACCGGAAAACAAAAGACTTTCCCACAAGGGGTCAAAGCAGTAAACTCACTTCATGTGATAATACGGAAAAATAGTGCGGCACTTTCTAAAAAGAGCATCGCGCGGTCCAACCCAGTAGACCATAGAGATTGGATATCAAAACCAATCACTTTCGACCACCTGGACCATTCCAGAAGCGTTCGAAACGCAGGACGGACTCCCCTGATATTTAATCCCATAATAGACGGATCACAATTTACTAACGTCCTATGGACGGAGGCAGCGACTTAAACCTGCTGTATTCAAACACAATCCGTAAGATGGGGATAGACCCTACCAAAATTCGACACAGCCGCACTTCCTTCAAAGGAGTGACGCCAGGCCCTTACGCCAAGTGCATAGGCTCCATATTACTAGAAGTCGTGTTCGGATCGGCGAACAATTTTCGACGCGAAAAATTAATTTTTCACATCGTCCCATTTGAAAGTGGATATCAAGCACTCTTGGGACGAAAGGCTTTTGTCCGCTTCAATGCCATACCGCATTACGCGTCTCTTACACTCAAGATGCCCGGTCCGCGTGGCGTCATTTCAGTGCGAGGGTCACTTAAAGACCCCGGACTCGGATAGACGAATCCGGCTTCAGCAGGCTAGGGGCTCCCTAGCCGCATACCTCTTCACAGGGGGCTGCATGCATAAACATCCGCGGGTTCATACAAACCCCGCTTTAATTATTTATATTTCTTCTTTTTATATTTTTCGCACGAACCGCTTTCAAGCTAAGCATTCCTCTCTTTTTACAGATGAACAACGTGCATATCCGTCCAGGATAACGAAGGCAGCGGATACACAGCGAGACATGCGGCGAGGACCCGTTGTGAGGATTCTTTTGATTAAGACCTGCGTAAACCTTTTTTCTTGTCTCTTGTTGTTATTCTCCTTGGTTTCTTCCTATAGCCAAAGCGAACTGGCGTTTTGGCATCGGCGCGTCGAAGACCATGCCCGCACACGGACACTAGGGGCTTAGGCAGTGTTCGCCCATTATTATAAAGATCGAACACCTTAGGGAGTGTTCGGCGTCTCGAGTTAGGCATTATATGCATCAGCTCCGAATCATGTCTTTGGTCAAATGTTGGGTTTGCGGCTCCACGTGTTTTGCTGCCTTCGTTCAGTATCATCGGCTAACGCGCACCGTGGAGAACTCTGCGATTGTGCCCTAGTTGGTGGGCGAGCACCTCGATGAAAGAAAGCCAAAACTGTCATGATCTGATGAGAGACCTGGTCAACCACTCAATCGACTACGGAATGTTTAGAATTCCCGCTTTGACAAAGGACCGTTTCCCGGTCAGGCAAACACGCGCCCCAAATTCGGAGAAGTGCGGTGCCACCAGGGGCTATATCGTAGCCCCACCCTCGAGCTCCACAGCTAAGTGAAAGTGATAAAGCATTATAGTCCGGATTGCCTCGTTAAGCTCGCTACTACCTCCTCAAACAGGATCGAGGCGTCCGGATTAAGTGTGAAAATGCGCTATTTTTGCGAACACCCCGCACCACGTGCTTGGGGCTGAAGCCAAAGACGCAATCTTTCAAGTTATACAAATGTATCGTGGCGGCCGCCGGGAGAAGTTTTACTACTTGGGGCGCACAAGTATAAAAAGCAGTTATAAGCGTAATCATCGTTTTACAAGCTAAAAGCGTTCATTTGAGCGTGACATTTTCGAAATCGCGACTCTATTACACGAGCGCCACGCATAACTTCCCCGAAATAGTGCTCGGCGGGGAGCCGGCTTTCATCCGAACCCTGGGCGACAATAGCGATGGCATCCATCTCCGGACAATGCGCCTTCACATGGGCAAGAGCCATCTGCGCGCCCTCGATGCAGGCCGACCGCTTCATCTCCTTTATATGTGGCACCGCTCCAAGGAATTGCTACAGTAAGCCGAAGTAGCTCGTCGCCTTGGGCCTCTCTGGCCAGACATGGACCACAATGTCAGTCATGGCAAGTCTGGATAATCTATTTAGCTCGGCCCATTCGGCCAACCGGTCTGTTAACGGAAGTGAGCGATCCGGACTATGGAATTGAGACCAATATAGCTCTTCCGTATTGTGATCCTTCTGGCTCCGGAAGTGCTCAACGGCAGCAGCCGCACTCGCCGCTAAGTCCATATATGGATCCTCCGGACTCCATAGCCGCTCAAATTGAGCATACTTTTGATCCATAAACTGGCGACACAGCAGAAAAGGCTTGCCGACCACGATATCTCGACTGGCGCAGCTCCTCCTTCATGGCCGCATTGCGAGCGGGCATCCTTAGCCGGCGGTGGCCTTCTTGAGTCTTCCGCCCGATAAGCGCTCCTTTTCAAGAGCCTCATTGCGGTCGGCAGCATCTTTCAATTTCATGGCCAATTGGCCACCTCGCCTAGCTTAGGCGGTGCGCAGCCTTTCGACTTTCAACTCCTCGGCGCCCTCGAAGGCAGCGCGTCACTCCTTCGGGCTTGCTCCTTAGCTCGAGCAAGTTCGGCCCGAAGGCTCTCCACAGCAGCAGCACCGTCTATACAACAGCATAAAATTTATCATAGGAGGGCTTCGACCTCCTTAATAAAGCGACTGCGGAGAACTCATTTACCTTGCGACTCGTCAAGTCGCCGGTTGACAAGTGCGATGTCCTCATCTGCCACGTCAAGTTGCCTATTTAACTCGGCAAACTCATTAGTCCGGCTAGCCCTCGGACTATCTGCCACCTGCATAGGAACGGCGGAATTCATTACTTTCGATTTCGATCCTCGGCACATTGTCGTTTTCGACAACCTACCGAGTCTCAGGGGCTACTATCTATACAGGGTGCATTTTCATGTGCAAGACTGTCAATAGACAAAGAGATGCGTCATTCTCGCGTACCTCAAACCCCGCCAGCAAACTCATAGCGGCATTGCGCAATCCGCTTTCAGCGGACGAAATCCTTCCAATCACCATACGCATCAACGCACGGTGATCTTCTCAGATGGACGCCCTCTCAAATAGATTCTTCAGTTCTCCCGGCCGGATACTAGTGGGTGCCGAACTCTCTGGCCCCTCCGGACTCGGGGATACCCGCCGGACGATACTTGAGGCTCGCTTTGCCTTATCTCGACGCTGCGCAGACGGAGGCGTTCGCTCTCCAGCATCTCCGGAAGAAGGTCCCCTGAAGATGAACTCATCTGAGAAGGCTGCAGATCTGAACTGCAAGATAAATATTTCGGTTACCCATAGAAGCACAAATGAAGGTATTTCCTTACTAATTAACTCCCCTTTTCATACTTACGGCTCGCTGGAGGGCTGATCCTTTGGCAATGATTGCTCGTCCGGATTCTCTCCGGACGATGGATCCCCCGGTGAAGATCTCTTCCCACGTTTAGGGGCTTTGGCCTCCGGATCTTCAGAGGCGGTCCTCTTCTCCCCCTGGAAGGAGGGGTTTCTGATTCCCCTATCTTCGGACGCCCCTTTGGGCGAAATAATAGCTCCTCTACTTTCCCCATCGCTCCCGTCCAGGGGCGCGACCTCCAACATTCTGACCAGCACGGGCTCCAGTGCGATCTCTGGGAGCGGGGGCGGAAACCTTATCAGCCTCGAATGTGCTACCCACTCCTGTGAAGAGTAATGGGTCAGGAGGCGAACTCTAGAAAAGAAGATAAACAAAGCGTCCGGACTCTGAGCTATTTACCTGAGTATCCGGGTGATTGCGGCTTAGGCCTGCGTCCTCGGCCAATTCCGGACACGCCACCTGCGGTCCGAGGAACAACTTGTACATCTCCACGGGTGTCGCACCCATGAAGTGTTGGAGAATCCGAGGTCCCTCCGGGTTGAACTCCCATAGGCGGAGAGGGCGGCGTTTGCGAGGCGAAGATGCCCGATTAGCATAACTGCATCACCACAATCAGATTGATCTCCCTCGCTGGAGGTCTCGAATCCGCCCTGCAATAAAGGCACGTCTTGAGACGGCCCCCAAGCGAGCCCTTGGTTGACCCATGACATCGATCGGCATGGAGGTCCCGGCGGAAGGAAGGCGGCGGCTTTGCTTGCTGCCCTTGAGTGGTGATATAGAACCACTCCTGTTGCCTGATCCGAGTTCCTCTTGGAAGGAACCCTCGGGCCATGGGGCATCGGCCTTTTGCTTATGGCCGCCCGCCGACTCCGCTGAGCGCCCCGATCATCTTGGCTCCACATTGAAGGTCTTGACCACAAGCGAAGTGGGGAGGACGCGGAGGAAGGCTTCGCATCGATAATGAATGCGGAGATATGGAGGATGGACTCGGAGCCAAGTCGTGAAAGTCCAGCCCATAGTAGAACATGAGCCCTCTCATGAAGGGATCCGTCGGAAGCCTAAACCCGGCGGAGGTGGGATCTGAGACAACGAACTCACGGGCTCGGGGTGGGCACGGCCTGCCCTTGGGCGGGCAACCTGTCTGAAACCTCGTAGGCAGTGCCCAGCCTCGCGTAACTTCAATATGTCCTCCTCCGTGACGGAGGAGGGCATCCACCGGCCCTGGAGGTCAGAGCCGGACATGGTTGAGAATCCGAAGCGCTCGAATCTGAGGCTCTAGGTGTTGGAACTGGGAGCGAGGAGGAGATTTGATGCGAGATTGAAGAACAAGGACAAGCCTTGGTCCTATTATAAAGAGGAAAAAATACCAAGAGCCGTCTCCGTGACCGTTTGGGATTCACCTTCGATAGAGGAGGTGTGGCGACGGGAACGGTTGGGTTACCCACGCACGTATTGATGAGAATCCCGGAATAAGGGGAACATGATCTCTGCTTCGACAAGACGTGCCAAGGAAACCGCTTCACTAAACGTGCTGAGGTGGTATAGTAAAAAACGATTCAAACAGTGGCTTGGTAGCGGTGTGATATCACGCTGCATAATACGTCAGCAGATTGAACTGGTGTACATTTTATTCTCTCTATCGTGGACTGTGGAATTTATTTTGCAGAGCCGGACACTATCCTGGTGTTCATGATCTTCTCTGAGTTATTCAAGGGAGGAACCCGCCTTGCAATGCCGAACATTATGCGCGCGGACTAATCGTCATTGAAGCCTGGTTCGAGAGCTCTTGAGGAGTCTGGACTAGGGGTGTCCGGACAACCGGACTATCATCGTCGCGGACTCCAAGACTCTGAAGATACAAGATTGAAGACTCCGTCCGTGTCGGATGGGACTTTCCTTGGCGTGGAAGGCAAGCTTGGCGTCTGATATGTAGATCTCCTACCATTGTAACCGACTCTGTGTAACCCTAGCCCTCTCGGTGTCTATATAAAGCCGGAGGGCTTTAGTCCGTGAGACACAACATACATTACAACAATCATACCATAGGCTAGCTTCTAGGGTTTAGCCTCCTTGATCTCGTGGTAGATCCACTCTTGTACTACCCATATCATCAATATTAATCAAGCGGGGCGTGGGTTTTACCTCCATCAAGAGGGCCCGAACACAGGTAAAACATCGTGTCCCTCGTCTCCTGTTACCATCCGCCTAGACGCGCGCGATTCGGGACCCCCTACCCGAGATCCGCGGTTTGACACGACATTGGTGCTTTCATTGAGAGTTCCTCTATGTTGTCACCGATAGGCTTGATGGCATCTTCAACCAACAACGCTGTCGGTGAGACTTTTCTCCCGGGCAGATCTTAAATGATTCGGCGGCCGCGCTCGCGGGCTAATTAAGCTGGCCATCTGGAGCGGATCGAAAGCTACGCCCTGGCGTCGAGTCGATTCGGAAGCGTAAACTTCACGTCCTGCTTGATTAATATTGATGATATGGGTAGTACAAGAGTGGATCTACCACGAGATCAAGGAGGCTAAACCCTAGAAGCTAGCCTATGGTATGATTGTTGTAATGTATGTTGTGTCCTACGGATTAAAACCCTCCGGTTTATATAGGCACCGAAGAGGGTTAGGGTTACACAGAGTCGGTTACAATGGTAGGAGATCTACATATCCGTATCGCCAAGCTTGCCTTCCACGCCAAGGAAAGTCCCATCCGGACATGGGACGAAGTCTTCAATCTTGTATCTTCATAGTCCAGGAAGCGTAAACTTCACGTCAGGTCAGATTCGGAAGCGTAAACTTCACGTCCTGCTTGATTAATATTGATGATATGGGTAGTACAAGAGTGGATCTACCACGAGATCAAGGAGGCTAAACCCTAGAAGCTAGCCTATGGTATGATTGTTGTAATGTATGTTGTGTCCTACGGATTAAAACCCTCCGGTTTATATAGGCACCGAAGAGGGTTAGGGTTACACAGAGTCGGTTACAATGGTAGGAGATCTACATATCCGTATCACCAAGCTTGCCTTCCACGCCAAGGAAAGTCCCATCCGGACATGGGACGAAGTCTTCAATCTTGTATCTTCATAGTCCAGGAGTCCGGCCAAAGGTGATAGTTTGGCTATCCGGACACCCCCTAATCCGGGACTCCCTCATCCGTACTGCTTGCCGCCTTGGTATATATATATCCTTCGAAAGGACCGATGATCAGGCCGTCCGGAGGGGCCTGTGAAAAAGAGACAAAAAATGATAAGAAGGAAAACGAAAAGGTATGTGTGTGATCCGTATAATGGGCCACAATAACGTTACGCCTCCGTCTATGCCCATGGTATTTTGAGTGTGTAGTTATGTACGCACAGTACGTACGCCACCATTTGGTCGGGACTGAGACGGAGGACAAATTACTAGTCAAGCTCTTGACGAGCTGGGTTGTTCTGCTGTAGAGTAGTCCGGACTCGTTTGACAGTGTCCGGGAGCTTGGCCTCCGAATTAAAGTTTTGCTTGATAAGGCCGCTCTGCACCTCTGCTGCCAGAGCGATGGTGTGCTCCTCAGTATGGAGAGGGCGCTCTATGTTTCCATTGACTGTTATGACACCGCGTGGTCCGGGCATCTTAAGTTTGAGATAAGGATAGTGTGGCACCGCATTGAATTGAGCAAACGCAGTTCGTCCGAGCAGGGTGTGATAACCACTGTGGAAGGGGACGATGTCCAAGATCAACTCTTCGCTTTGGAACTTTTCCGGAGATCCGAAGACAACTTCCAATGTGATTGAGCCCGTGCAGTGGGCTTCTACACCTGGTATAACTCCTTTAAAGGTAGTTTTGTGGGCTTGATCATGGATGGATCGATGCCCATTTTGCACACTGTATCTTGATATAGCAGGTTCAGGCTGCTGCCACCGTCCATGAGGACACACGTGAGGTGGAATCCGTCAATTATTGGGTCGAGGACCAATGCGGCTGAATCGCCATGACGGATGTTGGTTGGGTGGTCCCTGCGATCGAAAGTGATCAGGCATCACGACCATGGATTGAATTTTGGGGCGATTCGCTCTATCGCAGAGACGTCCCTGAGCGCGCGTTTGCGCTCCCTTTTGGGGATATGAGTGACATATATCATGTTCACCGTTTTAACCTGAGGGGGAAACTTCTTCTGTCCCCCTGTGTTCAGTGGACGGGGCTCCTCGTCGTCCTCACTTTGCGACCCCTCTTCCTTGTTCTCAGTATTTAGCTTGCCGGCCTGCTTGAAGACCCAATAGCTTCTGTTGGTATGATTGGCTGGCTTATCGGGGGTGCCGTGTATCTAACACGGACGATCGAGTATGCGGTCCAAGCTGGATGACCCCGGATTGTTCCTTTTAAATGGCTTCTTCTGCAGGCCGGACTTGGAGCCACTGAATCCGATGTTGACCGCTGTGTCATCGATATTGTCACCATTGCTTTGACACTTGTGTCTGTTGCGTCGGGGCTTGCCGTTGCTATTTCCGGCTTCCAAGGTGCCAGGTTATCTTGCATTGTTATTGCTACGGGCTAGCTAGCTATCTTCGCCCGCACAAAAGCGGGTCATGAGTGCCGTGAGGGCTTCCATGGGCTTCGGCTTGTCCTGGCCGAGGTGTCGGGCGAGCCATTCGTCGCGGATGCTGTGTTTAAAGGCCGCTAGGGCTTCGGCATCCGGATAGTCGATGATCTGGTTCTTTTTAGTTAAGAACCTAGTCCAAAATTTCCTGGCTGACTCTCTGGGCTGTTGGACTATGTGACTTAGGTCATCGGCATCCGGAGGTCGGACGTATGTACCTTGGAAGTTATCGCGGAAGGCGTCTTCCAGGTCCTCCCAGCTGCCGACGGAATTTTTGGGCAGGTTGTTCAACTAGTGTCGGGCTGGTCCCTTGAGTTTCAGTGGGAGGTATTTGATGGCATGAAGATCATCACCGCGGGCCATATGTATATGGAGAAGAAAATCTTCGATCCATACCGCGGGGTCTGTTGTCCCATCATATGATTCGATGTTCACGGGTTTAAACCCTTCTAGGAATTCGTGCTCCATTACTTCATTAGTGAAGCTAAGGGGGGGTGCGGCGCCTCTATATCAGGCCATGTCGCGACGTATCTCGGATGGAGTCCGTCTGCGTTTTCGGCTCGGGCGTGATTATGCTCGTCGCGTCCAGCTAGATAGCCGTCATCGCATGTCGGGGCACGCCCCGCCGATCCATAGATCGATCTGGTCCATCCTACTCTGCTATCCAGGTCCTGCCGCAGGTCATATGTATATCCCCGAGCTGTTTTGTCTCTGCCTTTACGGCGAGGTAGTGCGAGCTGGTGTTCGGCTTGAGTTGTCGCTTTGTCCCGGCCACGTGGTGGTCGATCAGCCGCATTATGCGCTAATGGTACGGGCTCCAGCGCCTCGTCATCGAATTGAGGTAGTAGTTTGCGCTTTGAGTAACTTTTGGTCGGGGCTCGAGGCTGTATTCCTCGGCTACCAGGACGTTAGTCCATCTATCGTTGAGCAGATATTGATCAGCTTGAAGCTGCTGCTTCTTCTTTTTCAGGCTCCTTGCAGTGGCTATTAGCTGGCGGTTAAAGCGCTCCTACTCGAGAGGTTCCTCGGGCACGATAAAATCCTCGTTGCCGAGGCTCGCCTCATCCTTGGAGAGTGGAAGATAATTACTGTCCTCCGAGTCTTCACTTACGGCTTGTTCATGAGGGCTAACTTGCCCATCTTCCCGTTCGTCATGTTTGGAGGTTGGCTCGACGGGGTTTGCATTATCCTCGGCAACGTCTAGAATATTGTTTTCTCCTGTTCTGGTATTGCTGTCTTTTCCACTGGGTGAGTTAGAGCGACGCCGCTGACGTTGGGACTTTGGTTGTATCTCAGGAGGTTTATCCTGTTGGGGAACGTAGTAATTTCAAAAAATTTCCTACGCACACGCAAGATCATGGTGATGACATAGCAACGAGGGGAGAGTGTTGTCTACGTACCCTCATAGACCGAAGCGGAAGCGTTGACACAGCATAGTGGAAGTAGTCGTACATCTTCCCGGTTCAACCGATCCAGGCACCGTTACTCCGGCACCTCCGAGTTCTTGACACACGTACAGCTCGATGACGCACCTTCGTTCTCCAATCCAAGAGAGGCCCGAGGGGAGTTCCACAAGACGATGGCGTGGTGACGATCTTGATGTTCTCTGTCGCAGGCTTCGCCTAAGCACCGCTACAATATGACCGAGGTGTAATATCGTGGAGGGGGGCACCGCACACGGCTAAGGAACGATCAATGATCAACTTGTGTGTCCTAGGGTGCCCCCCTACCCCGTATATAAAGGAGGGAGGGAGGAGGAGGCCGGCCCAAGGGGGGCGCGCCATAGAGGAGGGGGAAACCTACTCCAAGTAGGTTTCCCCTTTTCCTTATCTTATTTGGAGGGGGAAGGAAAGAGTACTAGTATTAGGAATAAGTACTAGTAGTAGTAATAGGAAGAGGGGAAGGAGAAAGGGGGGGGGCCCCCTCTCCTCAATCGGATTAGTGCGGGGCGCGCCTCCCTTGTTCCTTCTCCTTCTTCCTATATGGGCCCAATAAGGCCCATATACCTCCCGGGGTTCAGTAACCTCCGGAGCTCCAAACTTCTCCGGAACCTTTCCGATGTCCAAATATATCCATCCAATATATCAATCTTTATGTCTCGACCATTTCGAGACTCCTCGTCATGTCCGTGATCACATCCGGACTCGAACAAACTTCGTACATCAAAATACATAAACTCATAATATAAGCATCATCGAAACCTTAAGTGTGCGGACCCTACGGTTCGAGAACAATGTAGACATGACCGAGACACATCTACGGTCAATAACCAATAGCGGGACCTGGATGCCCATATTGGTTCCTACATATTCTACTGAAGATCTTTATCGGTCAAACTGCATAACAACATACGTTGTTCCTTTGTCATCGGTATGTTACTTGTCCGAGATTTGATCCTTGGTATCCAATACCTAGTTCAATCTCGTTCTTGGCAAGTCTCTTTACTCGTTCCGAATGTCGTCATCTCATAACTAACTCATTAGTTACATGCTTGCAAGGCTTAGGTGATGAGTATTACCGAGATGGCCCGAGAGATACCTCTCCGACAATCGGAGTGACAAAACCTAATCTCAATTATGCTAACTCAACATGTACCTTGGAAACACTGTAGTACTCCTTTATAATCACCCGATTTACGTTGTGACGTTTGGTAGTACCCAAAGTGTTCTTCCGTAAGCGGGAGTTACACAATCCTCATAGTTCTGAGGAACATGTATAAGTCATGAAGGAAGCAATAGCAGAATACTAAGCGATCAAGTGCTAAGCTAACGGATGGGTCATGTCAATCACATCATTCTCCTAATGATGTGATCCCATTAATCAAATGATAACACATGTCTATGGTTAGGAAACATAACCATCTTTGATTAATGAGCTAGTCAAGTAGAGGCATACTAGTGACTATATGTTTGTTTATGTATTCACACATGTATCATGTTTCCGGTTAATACAATTATAGCATGAATAATAAACATTTATCATGATATGAGGAAATAAATAATAACTTTATTATTGCCTCTAGGGCATATTTCCTTCATATCCTCGATTGGATCTTCCTTGTCATCGCCGCTATTTTCTTTGGGTGCATCCACCAAGTATACGTCATACGAGAATGTGGCCGTCCAGCGTCCGGTAAACGGCGGGTTTTGGGCCTCCTCTTCTCCGGCATCATCATCCATACCGTCGATGTTTTCGGAGTCGTAATCGAGCATGTCTGTTAAATCCTTGACAGTGGCTATAAAGTGGGTGGTGGGTGGGACGTAAAATTCCCTGCTCTCAGCCCCTAGTCCGGGGTGAGCATAGTTTGGACGTTGCTCCTCTGTAATGACCAGGGATCACATTAAGTCCAGAGCTTCGCTTAAAGGCGAGGTTTGGCCCAGGAGAGGAGGGCCCGTGGAGTACGGTGAGAAGGAGACTCCTTGGCCGAACTCACATAGTGCTGACTCCGAGGATTCGGAGCCAGTGTCCGCGGGAGGGTTTGGCTTCATGATGATTGCCAGCAACACTACTTCCCCCGGCTTTCCCACGATGGGCCTACTGGCCGCAGATAGTCCGGCGAGGTCAGGGAGCCCGCCTTCAGACCTAGCGATACGCTCCGGATCTCAGGCTAGAGCGGGTTGGGGGTGCGAATCCTTGGAAGATCAAGTCTCCTCGGATATCAGCGACATAGTCCAGATTTCTAAAACTAATCTGGTGACCTGGGGCGTAGCTGTTGATCTGCTCTAGATGGCCAAGTGAGTTGGCCCACAGTGCAAAGCCGCTGAACACAAAGATCTGGCCGGGGAGGAAAGCCTCCCTCGGGGCAGCATTGTTGTAAATGATTGACGGGGCCATCGGACCTTCTAGCAACGACACAGAGGAACTCTCAGTGAAAGCACCAATGTCGGTGTCTAAACTGGCGGATCTCGGGTAGGGGGTCCCGAACTGTGTGTCTAAGGTCGATGGTAACAGGAGACGGGGGACACGATATTTACCCAGGTTCGGGCCCTCTCTATGGAGGTAATACCCTACTTCATGCTTGATTGATCTTGATGAATTTGAGTATCACAAGAGTTGATCTACCATGAGATCGTAATGGCTAAACCCTAGAAGTCTAGCTTGTATGATTGTGATTGCCCCTGCGGACAAAACACTCCAGTTTATATAGACACCGGAGCAGACTAGGGTTGTACAAAGTCGGTTACAGAGAAAGGAATCTTCATATCTGAATGCTAGGCTTCCCATCCACGCCAAGGAGAATTCCATCCAGACACGGGAGAGAGTCTTCTGTCTTGTATCTTCACGGCCCATTAGTCTGGCCCACGTCACATAGGTCGGACACCCGAGGACCCCTTAATCTAGGACTCCCTCACTTGGCCTCCTCCTCTCGCGGTATGCCCATGTAGTACGCACGGGCCTCGCCGATGGTGAGGCCCGCATGCACCAGCGAGGAGAGTGGAGCCGTCTTGTCCTCAAGCGGGTGTTATTGGCCTCCGTATGCTGGTCGGCCTGCTAGTTGGCAATTATGGCAGTCATATCCTTCTTCTGCTTCGAGGAGAGGGTGTCCCAAAGGGCTTTGCAGCGTGAGGACACTAGTGCAGAATAGGGCATTAGCACCGGTTCGTAAGGACCTATAGTGCCGGTTACATAACCGGCACTAATTTGTGGTCACTAAAGCCCCCCCCCTTTAGCACCGGTTCAGCACGAACCGGTGCTAAAGGGCAACCACGTGGCACTAGCCAGCTCCAGGGGGCCTGGAGCCCTTTAGTACCGGTTGGTAACACCAACCGGTACTATAAGGTTTGGAGGGTTTTTGGTTTTATGATTTCTTTTTCATTTAATTTTGTGTTTCCATTTTAGTTCTTTTTCGTTTCTTTGGTATTTTACGATACTACACATTGTACACGTTATGCATATAATATATATATATATATATAATTTCTAGTAGAACCAATCATGCATATATATATCACATCAATGTCTCACAAATTAAACCACCATATTAATTAATTCACACATACACACATGTACATATATATACAATTTCTCCTACATATGAATGTTGCCTTGAGCAGTCTAATTGGTGCCTTCGGAGCACGATGACAATTGAAAGTGGTTTTCATTGGGGCGGTAGCGGGTAATAGAATTCTCCATTCGGATTTATGACCTGGTCGAGCAAAAATCCCGCTATTTCCTCTTGAAGTGCTTCTACGCGCTCCGTTTCTATGAGCTTCTCCCGCACCTCTTTGAACTATTAAGAAGGGATCAATATGCATGTGTATTAGTTGTGTGACTAGCTAGATATCGATAATGGTGTAAAATTGTGAATAGTGTTACGACAAGCGTACCCATTCTTTGTCTTTGAGATCTGCTCCTTTCGGACGCCATCATGCGAATATTCTCGCAAACACGAATGCACACAGATCAGTACCTACCGCTTGGGGCCTTTACGAGAATGGAATTTGATCGGGTAAAAATTAATCAAGCATGATAATTAAAGAGATGGCAGCTAGCTAGCTAGCTAGCTAGTACTACTTAATTACTTACCTTGGGTCGTAACCATTCAAGCTTTTGTTTCCACGGGCGGGCGTGTGCGATGAATCTTGCCCAAGCCCCGCTCGCCGACAAAGAAAATGAATAAAGGGTTATTAAATAGTTCATATCATGAAATGACGAACTAAATAGGCCGAGATATATAGTTAATAATGATTGAAATTACCTGTTGACTATCCCATACAAGATGTTAAAGTCAGTTTTTTAGACTAGTGAGTCGAGTACTTCAAACTGTTAAAATCGTCAACTTTAATGATACACAAGACCCAGTGAAATCTGCATATGCACACACGTTTACATGTCCTAATTAAGCGGGCATATGTTAGCAAAAACATATAGCTATAGCTAGTAGGCAAAAACAGAGAATTTGTAGTACAAGACAGTGTGACTCACCCAAAGTGGTAAGGAAGTAGTATATCTTCATTGTATTTGAGGCGCTTCAAGAACTCTAGCATGCTGTCCTCTACTTCCTTTGCATTATGTTCATTTATCTTCCATGTGAATTCATTAACGGTGTTTGGGTCAATGAACCCAATGCCATAGCGTCCACCTTTTTCTCATTTCATATATCTTCATCCTGCATAATACCACAGAAAAGAATATATATAGTGAGGATAATTACAGGTAACGATTGATCTCAAAAGGATCACTACAGCTAGCTTGAGACTTAAATTATAGAAAGAAATCACTTACGAGACAATAGGCGGCGATAGATTTGTCGAGTGCTTCCTTATTGTATAACTGAAACAGTTCTAAATACTCAACGGACCCAGCTTTCTCATGGTAGTAATGGTCCTCCTTGACATTCACCATGAGGGACACTCGATCTGAAATCTTGGTCATGTTCATGTACCATTGATGCAATTCATACATTCTCGTTGGTAGGTTCTTGAGCTTCTCTGGCGCGACCAAAGGTTGGCCCCGGACATATTGCCGTTTTACTTCATCCTCTCTAAGCAAAGGCATGGGCTCGATCTCGAGGAGTTGTCCAACAGTGATGTTGAGAACTTCAGCCTGCATTATATGCTCCTCCATTATTACCACATTGCCCACCTCGAACATGCCTTTGTTTGCCCACAATAATATTGGGCGCAGATTATCACCTATTGTTGGCACAACAAGCGAGGGATCGATTACGCCTTTGTTCTCCCGGTGGGAATGGTTTTCCGCATTTTTTGCAGCTGCTTCTTGTTGCTCGATCCCGATGTAGGCGTGCTCGCCTCCCTTTGTAGGCGTGCTCGATTTAACTTCCGATGTGGCGCTCATAGTGCGTGTCAACAGGCTTGGAAGCTGGTGGTTGAGCCATACGAATGAAGTGGTCAATCGTTTCCTCGTGCACTTTCTCCCTTGGCGGCGGTGGTGGTTTGGTGCAAAATGGGCTTCCACCTCGGCCTTGATATGGCTGTGATTTCCTCCTCGAACTTGTCATAAGACCTCTGCGGAAGAGGCTTGAGCTTGGACCATATTTATACCTCTTGCCTCCTTTGTACTTCCAAATTGTACTACCTCGACAGTCGGCCACGCACTGAGCTGCGGGGTGTCTCTGCGATTCGAGGCGGCGGAGATGGCCGATGGGACTGAGTTGGACGAGGAGGAGGAGGGCTGAGGTTGTGCGGACTTGGAGGAGGAGTGGGCGTCGACGCTGTGGCGGACTTGGAGGATTGTCCGACACTTTGCCGGACTTGGAGGAGGAGGATTGTCCCGACACTTTGCGGACTTGGAGGAGCGGAGTCTGGCGACTCGGTGGCGGACTTCGACGAGGACTCGGGTGACGCGGTGTGGGTGGCCTTGGAAAGATGATGCAATCCTTTTTCCATAGGATGATACGATGTTTGGCCTCTCCAAGAAAGCGCTCGCCGTCACCTCCAGCAATGTCAAGCTGTAGCCCGAATATGGGTCCAACACATCATCAACCACGACACGAGCATAGCCCGCTCAGAATCAGGTTGCCATGGAAGGTTGCCTCGGGGATTTGTGAAAGCACAGCCGTCCGCCACCTTCATGGATATGTTCTTCATTTTGTAGTGTAGCTCGCAGTTAGTGTTCTCCGTGATGTCATCCACGGGTATCTACCAAGCATTGGGTCGTCGGGACGGAACCCACGCCGCTTCTCGGCATGGATGGGCGGTGCTATCCAATGCTGGATCATCCGCTAGCTGCTGCAGCTGTTGAGACCCCTTTGATGGGTAAGTGAGTCCATCTGCTCCTGCTGCCGCTGGAATTTGACCGCCAATTCCGCTTGACTTGCTTCTAGGCCTTGAAGGCGTTCATAGTCCCGCTTCTCTGCTCCTCCTCCATCTTCCTCTTCTTCTCCTCCGCAATCTTCTTTCTCGCACGGGTTACGTAGTCGGTGTTCGGTCTGAAAACCCTCATACCACGGAATAGCGCCCTTGCCTCGTGTTCTTCCCGGGTGTTCAGGATTTCCCAGGGCACGCGTAAGCTCGTCGTTATCTCTGTTGGGCTGGAACACCCCTGTTCGTGCCTCTTCTATTGCAACAAGTATCGCACCGTCGGCTCCCTTGAGACTTGCCCTCGTCGAAACTTTTCCTGCCTCCGGTCCAACTCCCCCATGCGCATAGAACCAAGTCCCGACTCGACGGGCCAGCTCTTAGTAACCGGAGTGACACCTGCATCCTCCATCTCTTTCTCGGACTTATCCCACTTAGGCATTGCCACGCGATAGCCACCGCCCCACTTATGGAACTTATCCTTCTTTTCGGCATTCTTCTTGTTTATTCTCGACCGTTCCTTAGCTAATTCCGAATCCTTGAATTTCACGAAATCGGCCCAATGATCACGTTGGTTCTCCGGTGTTCCCTTGAATCCGGAGTCTTCCTTCCTCCGCCGACGTACTTGTTCCATTCACCATTCTTGTAGTTCTTGAATGCGATCGCCATCATCTTAAGAGCAGCCTCTTTGACTTTCTCGCACATCTCGCTTCGTGAAATGATCTGGTAGGGTGAAATGTTCCATGAGAGTATCCCAAAGCAGATCTTTTGATTCTTGTCGACATAAGTAACATCTGGACGTGGCTTTGCCGGGCCCTCCATTCTTGAAGTTTGATCGGGAGTTGGTCCTTCACAAGAACTCCGCACTGACGAACGAACTTGTTCGCAATCTTCTTAGGCGCTGTTGGTTTGCCAGTAGGGTCGCATGCCTCGATATTGTACTTTACGCCCGGCTTCAACTTTTTGTTCGGGCCTCGTTTCGTCCTTTTTTCTGAAGATTTGCTAGATCCGGATGGCTGAAAGAACAAAGATCGATTTGTTAATATATCTTCAAGTCATTTAAAACATGTGATGATCACCAGATGCCTGCTTATATAAATATATATATATATACCTCGTCGGTGTTTGTTGTTTCAGGATCATGTTCCTCGTCATCGTCATAATCATTCATGACTTCGTCGTGATCGAATATCATATCACCCTCTCCGGTGTTGTTTAGAAATTGAGCCGTCATAATCTTCTTCATTTTGATTATCATCTACCCACGTATCATATCGAACATGGTCTGTTCTCCTCTCTGTCGGTATTATTCCGCCATAGCTTTTGTTTAACTAATCCAAAGGAAATATAAAACAATTTAGTATTCAAATCTCGAATAATAGATATAATCTGAATACATCATCCGAATAATAGATATAATCTAGAATACATCATCCGAATAATAGATATAATCTCAATACATCGCCCGAATAATAGATATAATCTCGAATACATCGTCGTAATAATAGATATAATCTCGAATACATCGTCTCGAATAATATATAATATTGAAGAGTACATCACGGCTATTAGCTAATAAAGATCGAATACTACTGAAGAATCTAGGACACTCGCGGTTCCTCCGGCGGGTAGTGGACACCAAAGAGAAGGAATCCTCACGGGATCATAGCTGAAGTGAGATCCTCAAGATCTCGCCACGTATTGGAGAAACTGCCGCCTCTAACGCAACCATGTAGCGATGGACGTGCTCGTCCTCCTCCACGACACGGCGACGCACCACCTCCGCGGGCCGGGTCCCTCCGCACCAAATCGCCCACGCTGTGAACGCCACCAAACGAGATCGGTCGACGATGGACCCACGGCCGGGTTCCTCGTCAAGCGGCGCGCCCTCAAGCAGCACCTCCAGTGCCAGCCGGCAGAGCCAGTCCGGACATGGGTCGGCTGGGCGTCGTCATGACGGGTCGACGGTGAGGATGCGGGCGGGCATCGTCGAGAACAAATACTAGCTATATGCCCGCAAAAAGTAACATTAATGATTGGATTTTGATAACTAAAATTTCTAACATTTCTATATATATAACTAACATTTCTATAACATTTCTAACAATGCTATATATAACTAACATTTCTATAACATTTCTAATATTTTAGAACTAAAAACAGAAAAAATTATAACATTTCTATATATATAACTAACATTTTATAACTATTTCTATAACTAAAAACAGAAAAATTTCTAACAATTCTAACTTTTTATAACTATATATTTCTATAACTAAAAACAGAAAAATTTCTACAATTTCAAACATTTCTAACAAATCTAACAATTCTAACATTTCTAACTATTTCTAAAAAATAGAAAAATGTCTAACAATGTATGTGTGTGTGTGCAGCGCTCACCGGCCGGCTAGGCGAGAGGCGACGGGCGGCAAGGCGACGGGACGGCGACAGGCTTGGCGACGACGGGCGGCGACGACGGGACGGGACGACGGGCAGGCGGCGACGGGCGGCGACAGGCGCGGCGGCGACGGGACGACGGCGGCGACGACGGGACGGGCGGCGACGACGGGACGGGCGGCGGCGGGCGGCGGCGACGGATTGGCGGCGGCGGCGACGGGCGGCGACGTGGCGGCGACGACGGGTCGGGCGGCGACGGGGCAGCGACGGTGCAGAGGAGAAGAAGCAGAGGGAGATGAGAAAGCCATTTAAATTTTGAAGTGTTTAGTTATATAGAAGGCACCTTTAGTACGGTTGGAGCCACCAACTAGTACTAAAGGTCTGTTTAACCAGGCAAGCGGCGGAAGCGACCCCTTTAGTACGGGTGGTGGCACAAACGGTACTAAAGACCCCTTCGAGACCGGTTTGTGCCACGACCCGTACTAAAGGGGGTTGCGCCGCGCTTGAAGCGGCAAGTTTAGTCCCACCTCGCTAGTCGAGGGCTACATGACTGGTTTATAAGCCCAGTCGCGGTAGCTCTCTCGAGCTCCTCTCCTATTCAGGCCTCACTGGGCCTACCTGTCCTCCTCGCCTTGTGGGCCTCATGGGCCTTCAAGGGCCTGCATCCTGGCCCAATGAAAGGTTGTATCATTGGTCGATGGAGGCCGCTTTGGCCCGATGGCGGGCTTTTTTTGCTTTATTTTTTGTTTTATTTATTTTTGAGTTGTTTTTGTTGTATTTAGAGTTTCTTTGTGAATATTTTTGCTTTAGGTACAAAAATTACAAACTTTCTCTTAGTGCCGGTAGATTTCAAATTTGAATAGTTTAAATTTTGAATTATTTGAAATTTGTGTGAATCACTAGTTTGTGAATAACTTAACTTTGAAAAAGTTTTTCCAGTGATTCTTTTTCTTATGTCCAATATTAGTGTGTTTTATCATTATATTCAATTTAGTAATGCTTAGGTTATTTAAAAATGAAATGCCTTTGTAACAGTTCAGTTTTAATTGGAAACCCCGATACTTGAAAGAGATTGTCCATTTTGAACACGAAGTGCATCCAGTTTTGTCGTAACCTCTCTACTTTCTTGCACATGCTATTTATATGAAATTATGATACCATGCCAACTTTCAACCTTTTACGAGTTCATTTGAATTGCTTTTCAATTTGAGGTCATTTATTTGGAAAAAATCGGTAAATGCATTAAAAGAATTTGTTTGCACATAAAATTTCTTCGTTTCAAATGCCAAAACACATAACTACCCTAACTATTACAGACATTCCCTCCTGGGTGTGAAACATGAAGAAAGTGATGATAGTGAAGCCGATCACATCCCGATCTTTGGGTGTGAAACTTTTCTTCAGCGTGTGTCCCTTTGCGCGTAACCATGGAAAATCTTCATCATTTAACGGGATGCTCGGGTCAATATTCACCGTGAATGGAGCAATTTCATCAAACTTTTCATAATCTTCGACTTGTCCGTCTTATCATCCACTCCCACGATGTTTCTCTTCCCGTAAAGAACTATGTGCCGCTTTGGCTCATCGTGACGATGCATTCGCTTCCTTATCATTTCTTTTTCTTGGCTTGGTAGACATGTCCTTCACATAGAAAACCTGTGCCACATCATTGGCTAGGACGAATGGTTCGTGCGCACACGCAAGATTGTTGAGATCCTTTGTTGTCATTCCGCATGCGGGTCTTCCGTTACCCGCCTCGTGTCATATTGACCCATTTGCACCAAACAAAGGGACCTTTAAACCACGCCGATAGTCAAGTTCCCATATGTCCTGTATATAACCATAATATGTTTCCTTTCCCGTCTTGGTTTCCGCATCAAAGCGGACACCACTGTTTTGGTTGGTGCTCTTCTTATCTTGGGCAATCGTGTAAAATGTATTACCATTTATCTCGTACCCTTTGAAAGTCATTATATTCAAGATGGTAATCGGGACAGCAAGTACAGGTCATCTTCAATAGAGGTGGCATGCATGGTGCGTTCCGCAACCAGTTGGCGAAACTCTGGTTTGTTCACGTGTAATCCACTCATCGACCGCTCCGGTGTTTGGAGCGTAGCAAATTCTTGTGTTCATCCATATACGGAGCTACCAAGGTGGAATTCAGTAGAACTGTAGTGTGCTTCGGTGAGAGAATGTCCGTCCATACATATTATTTGTTCCTCCTAGCGTGCCTTTTCCATCCAGTCTACCCTTATGCCGCGATTCAGAACACCAATCGGCTTAAGGTCAGAATAAAGTCAATACAAAACTCAATGACCTCCTCATTTTGATGGCCCTTGGAGATGCTTCCTTCTGGCCTAGCACGGTTATGAACATATTTCTTTAAGACTCCCATGAACCTTTCAAAGGGGAACATATTGTGTAGAAATACAGGACCCAAAACGTTAATCTCTTCGCATAGGTGAACTAGGACGTGCGTCATGATGTCGGTGACAGTGACGGTGCAGGCGATCGACGGTGGTTACGACGGAGATTTAGAAGGAACTAAGTAAACCACACCTACATATGCAAACTAAGTGTTATTTTTGACCTCAAATTGCATATAAATCAAATACTAGCACATATATATATTTCCTCCCAAATTACTAAACTCACAAATTAGTAACTATATAAAGCATTGCAAGAGCTAATCTAGCAATGAGAGATGAAAGGACAAAGTTGCTAACCTTTGTGATCATTTGAATGGATGGGGGCCTTCAAATCTTGACAAATTTTGGGCAAAATGTGTGATGAGCTCGAGAGGAAGAGGGAAGAACAGAGAGGAGAGGGAAAGGGGAAGAACAGAGCGAGCTCGGGTGGACGAAGGGTTTATAGGGCGACCTTTAGTACCGGTTCGTGCCAAGAACCGGTACTAAAGGTGCTGGAGGGGCCCAGCCGACAACATCCTGCCACCACTCTCATTAGTACCGGTTGGTGGCACAAACCGGTGCTAAATGTTAGCCACGAACCGGTACTAATGAGAGCGGCCCGGCTAGCCGTTGGAACCGGCACTAATGTATACATTAGTGCCGGCTCTAATACAAACCGGCACTAATGTGCTTCACATTTGACCCTTTTTCTACTAGTGGGAGGCCATGGCAACCATGATGCAGAGAGGAGAATGGGACCGCAGGAGGATTATTGCGGCTATGGCCGGGGTTGGAGTTTATATAGCGGAGGATGGCAATGGACCGCTGTGGTGAGGCTAATGGTGGGCGGCAGACGGACGGTTGAGTGGCTCCTGAGTATGTTCCCCGGCAACCGCATATCACTGATATAGGGGCGACAGACCGGCCAGGTGTCGTTTGAATGCGGAGCAGTCGCCTGCAGCGGGAAGCGGCGTAGGCGACTCTCTCTCAACCGGTAGCAGTGAGAAGTCAAGTCCGCCCTGGCTGGGAATTAATGCGGCACTGACGCTCTGGAGTTGTGCCGACTGTTTCAGGCAGGAAGTGCGCGTGGGCGATCGAGGGAGGCGGGTTTTTAGTGGGCTCGGGCAGAAAGACGTGGGCGTGGTAGCGGACCGTACTCCCGCAAAGCCCCCTCCCCTAGCCTCTCTCTGATTTGCGAGAAAAGTGCATCTGAACCGTGGAGCGGACCTATACAGACCGGGGTTGGATGGCACAACACGTCTGGACGGTGCGGACCAAACGGTTACAGATAGTTCGAGGGTCCGTGTTGGATATGTCATTACTACTATAAAACCAAGTACGTCTGTCATCTAAAAGTTTTGATTATTTTATGATGAATTAGACACCGCCGCGTGTTCTGGCCGCCGGCCGTTATCGACTTTAGAGAAATCTTGTTAAAAAATTCTATTCACGTGTAACATACCAAAATTTTAAATTTTAGAATGTTAATTATTTAAATAGGATTAACTAAAACTTGCATGTGATGTTTGCTTTTGACTAATTTTGATAAGATTTCAAACTTTTTGAGTGTTTGTTGACTATCAGTTGAGAGGAAATAAAAGGACTTTCCCGAATTTTCATTTTGGATATTATTTGTATTTTCTATTTGAATTATTTTGTGTTCGAACTATTTCGGTAACTATTTAGAACCCCCGGAATTTAAGTAACATTTATAAAGCCCAAAATAAAGTTTATTCATATGTCTTTTGTTTAGTATTTGGGCTGGAAAAATGTTCATTGTTCTCTATTTTAGTAATAAAGTTTAATGTCTCTCCTGGTACTTTTAGAAAGCACCTGGTATTTTATTTAGCCCTATATATATTTCTGTAGACTAAAAATCAGCCCAAAAATGTTCGTGATCTGAAAAATCAGCCCAAATAGAGGGCTACAAATGGCCTAGACCGTTCGCTGCTCTCGCTGTGCTGATTTTACAGCGAGAGCAGCGGACGGCCCAGGCCCATTAGGCCGAATTCCAGCGAGCAGCCCATCCCGCAGCTGTCCTCATTTTTTTTTCTTAATTTTTTGTCTCACTAGAGAGACGGGACCTCCTTGTTTGTGATCAGAAAAATGTTCGGGAAATGAGAAATGTTTACAATTTCAAAAAATGTTCATAAATTTCTAAAAAAATTACTATATCAAAACACTGTTCGTCTATTCAAAAAATGTTTACAATTTCAAAAATGTTCATAAATTTCTAAAAAAATGTCTATGAATTTCTAGAAAATGTTGAAAATATTCAAAAAATATTCGCAAATTTCTCAAAATGTTTGCAAATTCAAGAAGTACTCAAAAAATCAAGAAAAATTCGCTGATTCAAGAAGTATTCATGAACTCAATAAAATTCCGTCAAAAACAGAAAATTTCTTATCTCAGGCGCTGCAATGTAGGGTATGGCACATTGCTGTCGGGCACCACTCGAAACGGTCAGCAGCGTGATTTTTTTTCGAAAGTAGGTCAGATTGATAGGAGAATGATGTGATGGACAAGACCCATCCGTTAGCTTAGCATATTGACACTACTAGGAAAAACCTTATACACAGAATCTTAGCAGTAGCGTTGGGTAAAATGAGGTGCTACTGCTACTTAGTAGTAGCGCGTGCGAGTAAAACGTGCTACGACTATCCTTTTAGCAGTAGCGCGTTTTAGCGAAATGCGCTGCTACTAAGTTTGAATTGGGCGCATATGGCTAGCCCCACTTAGCAGCAGCGCGTATCCCTATCCCGTGCTACTGCTATGCTCCGTAGTAGTAGCGCTTTTCTTCGACACGCGCTGATACTAACCCTACCTTATCGCCCCGCGTGGCCGACGACCCCCCTCACTCTCACTCTCACTCACTCTCTCTCCCGCGCCCCCGTCGTCCGCCGCCACCACTGTTCCTCGACGACTGTCGTCGCCCGCCGCCGCCGTTCCTCCTCCACTGAGGTAGTCCCTCCTCCCTCCTCCTCCCTCCTCCCCTCCTCCATCCTCCTCTAGTCGCCCCCTCCTTCCTCCTCTACTGGCTGCCCCCTCCTTCCTCCTCCACTAGCTGCCCCCTCCGCCCTCATCCTCCGGCCGCCCCCTCCTCCCTCCTCCACCGGCCGCCCCCTCCTTCCTCCATCTCTCCTAAACCCTAAACTCTTTTTTACTGTTCTTGTATAATGTAATTTTTTTACTGTTTTTTAGTAAGTGTTTAATAGAATTAGTAAGAAAATTAATAGAACTAGTTGAACTAGTTTATTTTTAGTAAGAATTAGTTTATTTTTACTTATAATACGTGCTTAGTTGAACTAGTTGAATTAATAGAACTAGTTTATTTTTTGTAAGAAAATTAAGGTATATGAGATTTGATGATCTAATTAAAATTTTACTATAGAACTAGTTAATTTTTAGTAAAAAAATAGAAGTAGTTTATTTTTAGGTGTATTTAACAGAATTCTAGGTTGATTCGTTTTGAAGTAAACATGTCATATTTTGAACATGTCACATTTGTTGTTATTTTTTTAGTTAAAGCAATTATTCTCACATCGACGTCAACGATGCCTATCCCGCATCCTCGTCGTCGACTCGGCAGAGGACACCTGCTTGATCAGAGGGGCCATGTCGGGACTGGGCTCCGCCAGGCTGGTACTGCGAGGTGCTACCTTCCGTGGGCGCAGCTTGGTGAGGAGCCAGCCCGTCGTTGACCCGAACCTTCTTTGGTGGCGGTCACGTGGGCCAGTGACGGTGCGGAGGCTTGAGGACCCCACGGAGGTGGTACGTCACCGTGTCAGAGAGGAGGACGAGCACGTCCGTCCCTACATGGTTGCGTTGGAGGGCAGGTTCTCCAATACCTGGCAGGTTCTTCAGAGATCTCACTGGAGCTATGATCTTGTGATGGTTCCTTCTCTTTGGATGTCCACCACCCGTGCCGATACCCATCGTTTGCTAGGGTTTTAGTTGTATTAGTGATGTTATATGTATGATACTATTCGAGGTGTATTAGTGATAATATTCGACGATGTACGAACGCAAGAGATGAATTAGTTTTGCTTATTGAATGCATGCTAATTTGAATACTAATTTAGTTTATGAATTGGTTTTGCTTATTGAATGCTCAAATTGGAGAACTACTCCTATTTTCAAAGCTCAAATTGGAGAGCACTATGCAAGGTGTATGCATTTGATTAGTTCATAGCTTATAGGGTATTTATTTTTGCAGAAATCAAGGAGCCCCTCCATCATCCCCGTCGTCGTCCCCGCCCCCCCCCGACCTCGAGGTGAGACCAGGCAAATCTCAGTGTCAATACGAGTACTATAAGATATTTTGAAATGTTTTTGTTCATATCTTCAACCATTGAACTGCAATGACCATGAAATTTGAATGCTCATATGATGTAGATATAAACATGTATATCTTGTGTTGCTCAAATAGGATATGTGCTTGCCCAAGTGGCCGGCTACGTTTGCAAGTAACACCTCCGAGTGGCCTATGTTTTGCCGGAGTGTTGAATAATTTTCGTTCCGGCAAATTTCAGGCGCTCGATATGTCCTTTTTTAGCAAAGGTCATGCCGGATTTTTCCGTGAATTTTGGCATGACTTGTGCTAGAATATGTAGGAAATATCGAGTGGCTTGGATTTTCTAGAAAGATAATTAAATGACATTTCGGGTTGACTTTAAATCTATCAAGGCTCCATACATGACAGTCAACAAATGAGTGAGGGAGAAAGTCTGCACCATATATGAGAGAAGAAGAATCCCGACTGCTGTCGTGGGGGTCGTTTTCCCTTCTTCTCCTTGTGCTAGACCTTTGTTATGCACTAGGGGAAGGAGGAATAACGACCATCACCGACGGTCCAAAAATCAGTGAGGGAGTGTATCCACCATATATAAGAGAGGACGAAGAATCCCGACTGTTGTCGTGGGGGTCGTTTCTCCTTCTTCTCCTTGTGCTAGACCTTTGTTATGCACTAGGGGAAGGAGGAGTGACGACCATCACTGACGGTCGCAAATGTCAGAGAGGAATCAGTGAGGGAGAGTCTCCACCATATATGAGAGGACAAAAAATCCCGACTGTTGTCGTGGGGGTCGCTTCTCCTTCGTTCCCGTGTGCTAGACATTTTGGTGTAATGCACTCGGAGACGAAAGGAGGAGCGAATCATCACCAACGGTCGAATGTGTACACCACATGAGCTAAGAGTTTTCAAGAAAAGACTCAGCAGACCGAGAGTTAACCTGTGGTGAATAATAATGATCTAATTTAGTTTTTGTGGTACATATATTTAATTGTACAAGTTTAATCTTTGAATTATGAACATAGGAAATGTCGTCATCGGACGACCAAAGTCTCCCGGGGGAGTGCGACTGGTGCAACGACGAACCGGGGTCTGTGCGACAAGCCTCACCCGGACGAAGGTCGGCGCTTCAGCATTAAGCTCCAGGTGAACTTCGATGTTGAAACAGTACGCAACGATGACAAGTGTTTTTTTGTAATTAAGCACGACTTCTACTACTTCAATGTGTAATTTTCATCTTTTACAATTCAACTAGCTTATCCCATGCCATGCAAGACGCTATGTCTTGGAGAGGATGGATTTTGAAGATCATGAAAGTACGAAAACAAAGAAAATTCACCTAAGGACCCATCATGGTATGGATTTTGATGTAAATCTGTACAATTCTAAGAGCGTAATCCATTTTGGTTGCCCGAATTGGGAAGCACTTTACAAGATGTATGATTTTCATGAGGGTATGCTTGTCACCATGGATCTTGGTGATCCTGACATCGACCAAGACAATATGGACATTTGATATATTACGCAACGAGTAAAGAGACTTGCCGGTAACGAGATTGAACTAGGTATGAAGATACTGACGGCTGAATCTCGGGCAAGTAACATATCGATGGACAAAGGGAATTACGTATGTTGTCATAAGGTTCGACCGATAAAGATCTTCATAGAATATGTAGGAGCCAATATGGGCATCCAGGTTCCGCTATGGTTATTAACCGGAGAGGTGTCTCGGTCATGTCTACATAGTTCTCGAACCAGTAGGGTCCGCGCGCTTAACGTTCGTTGACGATATAGTATTATGTGAGTTATGTACGGACATGACGAGGAGCTCCGGAAAGGTCTGGAGGCAAAGATTGATATATGGGTTAATAGTATTTGGTCTCCGTAAGGGTTCCAAAATATACCTACCACTGTTGCATCCATAGACCATACTGCCACACAGGTTCAAGTTCCAAAAAAGACAAGGACCAATCATGAGAACTTCCGGTACGGATTATGAATAAAGTGCATCCACCCCGTGAGTACATATAACATCGTATGAAAATTCCAGTATAGACTACAGTTGCCTTACCATTGCTCCCACAGCCCAAGCAAGGGGGAGAGAAAAACAGCAGCCCAAGTCCAATGGCCTAAACAACAGTAGGTAGAGCGAGGCATCTGGCCTAATATAACTGGCCCAAAACCTGGAAATCTGCCTTTATTCTTACCTAAATTGGTGGATTCTGACCTAGATGGGTGGATGTTTCAACACAAATTTCTAAATCCAAGCCAAAACTAGGGTTTTCCCAAACTACCAAGATTTGAGCAAATGTGACAATTCCAATGGATGAAAACGAGGGGATCAGAGCAGATTACCTTAAGGGAGGGGTTGGCTTCGAAATCCACGGACAAATACTCCGGATTTGCAGGATTTGACAAGGATTTGAGAGGGGGGAGAGGGGGAGAGAGGGGGCGCTTAGCTTAGGGTGTGGGAGGGGTGGGGGTGTGTGGGATGGGTATGGAGGGTGGGGCAGCCTAAGTGACACACAGACAGTGCAGCGCCTAAGGGCCGGGCGCTGCACATTACAATTGTGGCGCCTATGCATTAGGCGTTGCACTGCTGGCTGTGGGGCCGTGCGTGGCTCCGGGCTGCCATGCTGGCCCGGCGTGTGGCGCCTAAGAGCCAGGCGCTGCAATGTAGGGTGTGGCGCCTTGCTGTCGGGCGCCACTCGAAAGGGTTAGTAGTGTGAATTTTTTTCAAAAGCAGGTCATTGTTGGGAGAATTATGTGATGGACAAGACACATCCATTAGCTTAGCATATTGATCATTCAGTTACTGCTAGGCTTTTCCCTAGTAGTGTGATCGTTCAGTTTATTGCTATTACTTTCTTTATGTCAAATACATATTCCTTCGACTATGAGATTATGCAACTCCCGGATACCGGAGGGATACCTTGTGTGCTCTCGAACATCACAACGTAACTGGGTGATCATAAAGATGCTCTACAGGTATCTCCAAATGTGTTTGTTGAGTTGGCATAGATCGAGATTATGATTTGTCACTCCGAGAGTATCGGAGAGGTATCTCTGGGCCCTCTCGGTAATACACATCATAAGAAGCCTTGCAAGCAAAGTGACTAAGAGTTAGTTGCAAGATGATGTATTACAGAACGAGTAAAAGACTTGCCGGTAACGAGATTGAACGAGGTATGAAGATACCGACAATCGAATCTCGGGCAAGTAACATACCCACGGACAAACGGAATTACGTATGTTGTCATAAGGTTCGACCGATAAAGATCTTCGTAGAATATGTAGGAGCCAATATGGGCATCCAGGTTCCATTATTGGTTATTGACCGTAGGTCCGCACGCTTAACGTTCGCTGATTCAATAAGTATTCATAAACTCAATAAAATTTCGTCAAAAATAGAAAAATTCTTGAATTTTGAAAACTGTTCCAAAAAATTTAAAAATGTTCACGTGTTCAAAGAATGTATGCAATTTCAAAAAATGTCGTGAATTTGAAGAATGTTCAAGAGCTTTAGCAACAAAGCGCTCATCCCTTGCTTGTTCTTAAGCACGCAAGGCGCTCAAGACGGTGATTCTTGCTTAAAAAAGTGGTAAAGCACTCCAGCTTCGAAGATGGAGTTTGCAACTTAAAAACTATAAGTTTTAGCCCTCCTACTGGGTGGGCGCTTCCTTCATCTATCGTATGTGTCGCTTGGCTTCGTCTTGTACCAAGGAGGCATGATGGCGTGCGCGTGCATGTGCCAACTGTGGAGAGTACAAGCCGAACGAAGACAGAGAATTGGGTAGATAGGAGGAGGAAACGAACCAACCCAAAAATAGAAACAAAAGGGAATGAGAGAAATGATCGGAACGATTGAGGAAAGAAAGAGAATGGTGGTCCGTTTCCTTTCGCCCAGGAGGCATCTCGTCGCATAATTTTTGTAAAAATGATTCTTGAATTTAAAACATGCTCACAATATTAAGAAAAGGTTCATGATTTTTAGAAGATGTTTGCAAATTGAAAAATAAAAATAAAAATAAAACAGAAAATAAATGAAAAATGAAAGATGAAAAAAAAAAGGAGAAGGAAAACAGATAATGTTCACAAATTTGAAAAAATGTTCACTATTTTGGAAAGATGTTAACATATTTGAAAAATGTTCACGAAAAGGAGAAAGAAAAAAAAGAAACGGAAAAATTAAAGAAGAAAAAGAAAAAGGAAACGTAGAAGGAAAAAAAGGGTAAATAGAAAGGAAAACCGAACAAAAAATGAGAAAAACCGGTGATCTTTCCCGCATATGCTGATCAACCGCGCGAGGAAATATACCTAAAAATGGGTCGGCCCATACGCTGATCGAGTGCACTCGAGGGGTGCACGCTAGATCGCTCGTGGGCGACCTGCACGCCAAATAGGAGGCGCCTCGTGAGACTGGGCCACCCACCATCTTTCCCGCAGCGCCATGTTCTTCCCAAACATGGTAGCTACCGAACGAAACTTTAATCGGATCGATCGATCGAACTTGGCTCCTCGAGAATGACGTATCTCTACTTCTAATGAAGCAGTTGGTAGTCTCGCTTCCAAGATTTTTTTTCGTCCCACCTCCCATGGTTTTTTTGGTACCTCCTCCCACCTTCGCTGTTTTTTTTTTCGTAGATTTTTTTTCGTCCTCCCACTTCATTGGTTTATTTTCGCATCACCCTCTCACACAACGAAAGAAATCTGAACAGATCCGAACTTTCCATACTGGCGCAAGTTATTTAGTAATGTAGAATCAATCACAAACAATCTCTAAAGATCAAATCTAAGTTAATTAACCTTACCTTAAATCACTCAATCACATTAATTAGAAAACAAATAATTGATTTTCAGAAAAATCAGTCAATCACATTAACCTTACCTTAACTCACGGATGGTAATCAATCTCTAAACAAAGAAAACAATACATCAAGGGAGCATTAAATAAACTCCCTTTCTTGTGACATGTATATGATCTTCCCTTCCCTCTCTGTTGTCGAGCATTCTTAATTCTCGAAGCCGATGCTTGGGCTGCATCACTTGGTCGCGATGGTGCCGGAGGACGAGGACGGCGAGGCCGAGTGCCGCGGCACCGCGTTGGCCGCGGCCGGTGAATGGGGCGAAGAAGGGCGGCTTCCCTGGCCCTAGCCGTGGCCGTGGCCCTAGGAGTTGGTGCGGTGGAAGCGGCACTTGAAGGACCCGACGTGGGTGGCCGGCGCATAGACGCACTTGGAAGCGGGCCCATGGCCCGCGCCGGACGGGGCTGACGCCGACCCGGGCCACCTCCTCCGCGTATTCTTGGAGCTGTGGCTGGCCGATTTACATGAAATTATTTCCCTCAGTTGTGGTGGCAAATATAATACACATATATAATCCATATTGTTATGCACTAGCGTGTGTGTGTGTGTGAAATAAATGGATTATGGTCCCATATCCAATAAGATGGATATGTGTGTGTGTTAGAGAGAGGGAGAGGGGGAGAGAGAGTGAGGAAGAGGGAGGGAGAGAGAGTGTGTGTGTGAGGATTTGATGGTAAAAAGATCTCCAATGTCACTTGATATGTATGATAATATTAATATTGAACTCTTAAAGTTAATGTGGCCCGTTGCAACGCATGCTAGTTCCATATAAATAATCTCCTCATCCAGCTCTGCTAATTTTTTTTTTGCAAAATCGCCATCTTCCCAAAGTTCTCCATCCCGAAACGTCCTCTAATAGGAGTCCCCGAACCTCCTATCCTCTCTTTCCTTCTTTCCTTGACAAGATGCATCGCCTGAGTATATTTTCCGACGGTATACCCACCGGTATAGCAACATCAGTAGAAGTTTGACGACGCCATTGCCGCTTCGGCCGCACGGTACTGTCGTTGGAGCAAGCCCTGGCCCCCACAGACGCGTTTGAATTCACCATAGACCGCCACACCTTCTCCCATCTTCTATGAGTCCCTCCAACCGCCGTAGACATCGCCAGCTTCAAAGTTCGAGCCGCCCCAAGGTCTCCTCCTCCAAGTCCGGCAACCACCAGCCCCTGTTCTCCGGTGAGCAAATCCTGGCCGCCTGATCTATTTCTTGCTATTCAGATTAAAACACGAAGGGGTACGCTTTGTCATACGTTCATCGTAGATCTAGCGATCCCAGTAGATTCACTTATCAAGAACAAGTATCATCGATTCATGTGCTGACACATGTTATCCTCACTGCCGCTGCCATAGTGTTGCCCGAATAGCTACTATGGTAGGATTTTCATCGAAGTAAAAAAAATGCCGCCACATCAGAGTTTTTTATCACTTCATATCAATTTTGTTTTGTTGATATCTTGCGATCCATAAATCCAAATCAAGTGATTATTTTTCCTACATGCTCGTATTGACCTATATAATCCTGTAGAGCCATTATTTCAATTATTCAAACTTTCCAAATTTGAGAAATTTGAATTCAAACCATCATATGGCCATCAAAATGAAATCTAATGAACAACACCTCTCCAGGATCCATGTGACTACCCTATATTCATACAAGACAGACAAACATTGAATGTATGGACTTTCTTTACTCCTTAACGGAAGATTGCAATGACTATAGGCTAAAATATCTCTGGAATCAAGGTCGTTGTTGCTCACTCGTGGGAAGGGCGTAGTTGCCCTGGCCGGCTATGCAACAACCATCCACCACCACGCCTAAATCGCCACTAGGACACGTCACCACCTTTGTCATAGCCACGCCTCAGTGGCCGCCGCTACAACCCATGAGTGAATCACCGTCACCGCTGCTAGCTCTAGGTTTAGGGTTCGTCGGAAAGGGGAAGGGAGTGTGCGGGACACATAGAGGCATGAGGGTCCTTCGGTCACTTAACTGATGTGGTGGTCAAAAACCAGGCCATGTGTCTCGTATTTAGTCAAAAACCGGGTCCACGTCTTACTCAGACCACCTAAACCGTTATATAGGACGAAGATTATCCGGTTTCATTAGTCGAGGGACTGAGTTTTGCTGGATGATTTTTAAACTTTGAAGCGAGTTCAGGGATGAAAAACAAACTTCTCCCCAATTTTTATTATGTTTGGAGTGTGTTTCTACCACCGTTGAACCTTTTAAATACACTAGGTATGTGTCCATGCATTGCTATGTGGATCAAACATTTTTTTAACACAATAAGACGACCATACGAAGCAAATCTTGATGCAAAACAAATAGACAAAACAAAATAGCGTTTCTATCATTCCCTAAACAGGCAAAATTGTTATGTGCCCGTGATTGATCTGTTTTATGGGGTTACCAAAGATAAGATATTGATGGATATTTATTTGTCTACATACCAGAAGTTTATTCATATTTATTGAGTTAACAAAGATTGATTTAGCTAGAACGGGATGGCAAATCGAGGGAAGTTGGACGAAGGGGTGGTGGGGAGAAAGTTAAAGATGAAACCTACATCTTAGGCATACTATTGCCACGGTAACACGACAAATCCGGAGAATACACAGCTAAATCGACGAACAAGCAACTCAGTCAGGGCGGGATTCGTGCCCCGATGGCCGAGGCGATATGGAGAAGTTGGGCACCCCTGAAGTGTAAAATCTTTGCTTGGTTGGCCGGGCAGCATCGATTGTGGACCTCGAACAGACGTGCACGCCACGGATTACAAGATGAGCCATCGGATTGTTATATATGCTTGCAGGAGGAGGCTAACGTAGAGCATATCTTGGTGCAATGTGTTTACGTGAGGGAAGTGTGGCACACATGCTTTGACGTATTACAGTTGAACAGTCATGCACCAAGCACGGAGGATACTTGGGAGGAGTGGTGGGGTGGTGCAAGATCAGGATATCAGGGGAAGGACAGGCGAGGGTTTGATTCTCTAGTCATCGGAGTGGCTTGGGCTCTTTGGAAGCAGAGGAATGCGAGAGTGTTCAACAGACCAGAGCAATGCAAAGGGCCACGGGAACTAGTTAGCCGGATCTTAGAGGACATTCTTGATTGGAGGCGAGCAGGTGTGGGTGTAGGTGGTCTAAATAGGTTTGTGAGACATTAATCTATGTGTATTGATTGGAATGGGAGTTCCGTCAGTTGATGTTCGCATCGACTAGCGGATTCTTGTAATTATTTTGCTCTCTTCTATAAAAATATGGTACGTCATTGGGTGGCGTACTCTCGAAAAAAACCTATGAGTCCTTTAAAAAAATATTTATTAGTATTTTTTTTGCGGGTAAATCTTTATTAGTATGTTACAATGTGGGGCCTCCATTTCCTGGTATGCCACGTACTACATGTGTGAGCCTTATTTGTGAGCAATCTTGACGTAATAATTAGCCGACTGCAACTATCCTAACACGGCTCGTGAGTCCTTGCTTCCCTGCAGGGCTGCTTCCCCAACGCACGCGCGCGCGCGGCGGAATGCACACCCAAGGTGGATGCACACACGCAAGCTAGACTCACGGCGTGATTCCGCCGATCCTAGCGCACTCCTGGGAGACGAGGGCGGTGGTGGAGGGGCTACGCTCAAGCACGACCTCGTAGCCGTCGGCCCAGCTCTCCATCCCGGGCGCCATGACCTGCCAGAAGAGGCCCCCGGCGCACGGCCCGCCCCCCTTCACCGACGCGTAGATGGCGTCGTACACCATGCGGAAGTAGTCGTCGCGCGCCGCCACCGCGTTGCCGCTCGACTTCCATCCGAACTCCGCCACCAGCAGCGGCTTCCGCAGCGCCGCCGCCGCGTCCTCGGTGTGCGACGCCATCCATTTCTTCATGAACTCCACCTGCTGCTCGCTTGTCGACCCCGGCACCCTGACACACAGGACGTAGCCACACGCACACGGTCAGCACAAATCCATCGATGGGGAGAAACCATAAAAAAAATTCGTGCGTCGTTTCTCTGTGGTTACCATTGGTCGGGGTAGGAGTGTATGGTGGCGAAGTCGACCGTGGAGATGCGGTTGTTTCCGATGAAGTCGGTGCCCGCGCTGTAATTCCCACCGGGGTTGAACCGCTTGCGCTCCGGCGCGGAGTCCCCGTAGAACCCCTCGAGGCCGATCTCCACCATGTGCTTACCGTCGATGGACTTGACGTAGGAGGACATGAGCGCCACCCAGGCCTGCATGGTCTTCCCGGAGAGGTCGCTGGGGACGCGGGGCTCGTTCATCAGCTCCCATGCAAAGATGGTGGGCTCGTCCTTGTACGCAACTCCGGTGAAGTTGTTGACTCTCGTGAGGACCCTCTGTTCCACACACGTACACACGACTTAACGACACGAAGTATATACGGTGCATATATCAAGAAAAAACGTATACGGTGCATCGGCACGTACTACACAAGATGCCAAGGATGATCGAGTTAAGCGTGACGGCAGTGGAACATGCAGTGCACGCGATTAGTTTATTCTAGGTGAGTGCACGCGATTAGTCATACACGTGTCCTTGGGAGGACGGGACGGACCTTGATGTGGTTCATGTAGAAGCGCTGGGTGTGGCGGTCCGTGAAGAAGTCGTCGTCGGAGCCCAAGTTGTGGCCCTGGTCCTTAGCCCACTGCACGTACTGTCTCCTCCCGCCAAAGTCACCCCAGTTGTTGGCCAGGCTCAGGATCAAGTAGAGACCTCGCTTCTTCGCTTCGGCGATCACGAAGTCTAGTCCCTGAATTAATATATCGAGACAAAAATATATGAAGGGTTAATCAAAACATTTATGCTCTTTTTTCTTCTATGATTACTAATGTTCATCATTTCCCTCCAAAAAAAATGTTCATCATGAATTGGTGCAGTTTTAGGAAACTTTTACAGCCCACTTTTAGTGCTAGTGTAATTAAATTGATCCATCCTATATGTTAGGAAACTTTTTACCCCCACCCCGCACAAAAAAGAGGAAACTTTTACCCCAGGGGTGGTACACAATCGAAACTTTTTAATGGAAATTAATCGTGAGAGAAAAGATTAATTAGCAGTACCCGTTAATTACATGTGATTATTCCTTTCCAAAAAAACCTATGCTTATTTTTATATTTTGAAATGATGTGGTTATTTCCCTCAAAAAAAGGAAATGATGTGGTTATTTCACTCCAAAAAAGGGAAATGATGTGGTTAGTTTTTTGACAACATGCGTTTTTTTTTTACAACCGCATGTCCAAAGGAAATGATCTGGTTGATGTGGTTATTTTTTTGACACCATGCAGTTATTAGTTAAGAAGATATATTAGCGTGTCTATCTATCCAACCGTTGAACTATAACTTTTTTTTGAACCTACCGTGTAGTACTATAACTTTTTTTTTTTGAAGGTAATAGTACTATAACTTTACTGCGACGGAAACGCTCTCGCATCAGCACGACAAACCCATAAAATTCAAGTAACGTATAGCTATCTTTGGCGTGTAATTACTATTATGCTCTAATAAAGATTACCCGTACAAAAAAAAAGATGTTCGAAAGATTTACTCTAGCGCCTAGCTTCTCCGTTCAACGTACCAGGAACACGTCCTCGCTGTAGACGCCGGGGGTGATCTGCAGCGGCCGGTTGCTGCCGCCGTCGTTGAAGGCCCAGGTCCTGATGACCGTCGCGCCGATGCGGGACGCCTGGTCCAGCGTGGCGAGCACCTTGCTCCGGTCGCCGGGGTTGGACGCCATGTACATGAGCCAGTACGCGTTGAAGCCGTTCGGGTAGAACGGCCGGCCGCCCACCGTGAACCGCGCCCCGTCCGCCCTCGCGAACCCGCGGACCTTCGCCTCTACTCCCCCGTTGCTCGGAGCCGGCGCCGCAGCGCTAGGTGCGGCGGCGTGGTGGACGCTCGGCCGGCGCGCCCCGGCCGCGAGGGCCAGGACGGCCAGGCACGACACGACCATCAGCCGCCGGGCGTTGCTGGTGCCCATGCCTACGTATGTATGTGTGTGTGTATGTATGTATGCGAAACTAGAGCTGCTGTGGCTACGTCGCGCAGGTGATCAGCTGCAGGGTGCAATATATCTTTTGTTGCGGATGGTATGTTGTGCATGGAGACGAGCGCGAGCTCGCGTTATATAGGCGAGGGCTCCCGCGGCGACACGAAACGGGCAGGGTGCAGGCCGGGCGATCGACCGGCATGGTCTGACGTGCCGACGCTTGCGTTGCGTTGCGTTGCGTACGCGCTCTAGGCCGGCCGGGGCATGGTGATCCTCGGATACGATCGTCTAGATGAACAAGCTTACTTTGGCATGTGGCATGCGTGGCATGAAATGATTGCAGGCTTTCCTTATTAGCATATATGGCATGAAATAATTGCCATTACTTTGGCTTTGGCATATGGCATGAGATAATGGTAAGCTTAACTTTGGCATATGCCATGCATGGCATGAGATAACTGTGTAGATCAGGATGTGTACGAGAAACGACCAAGATTATGGGCGTTACGTAGATGTTGAAGGGGCCGTTACGTGCGCCGGAGGTCAGACGGGAAGTACGAACGTACGTTCCATACCTCCGTTGTCCCATGCGCGATCGCTGGCCACAGGGGAAGCATGTACGTGTACAAAGGAGGGCGGTTATCTGGTCTCATCCTACAAGTCGGGGTTGCGTTGCGTGCGCTCACCGGGCTGCAGGTGCAGGTGCAGGCACAGGACGCGTTGCTAGGTTAGGGGTTGACAAGGTGTCTATCCCACGCGCGCGCCACCATATATGCGTACAAGGGTCAAAATGGAGCGGAATCTTTCTATTGTGTTGAGGAATTGAGAAACAGTATAATGAGGCTAGCTACGCCATTCCACAGCGATTTGAGATCTTCTGCCATCGGATCCCGCCATTGAACGCTCCAGATCTTTCGGTCGTTCAGCCCTCGTGCCCGAGCGTTGCCCCCCTCGCAACCCATGCGACCCACCGTAACCGGGCCGCTGCTCCACAGGTTGACCTGGGCATTCTCCTGTTAATCGGGCCGCCAACTTAGAAAAACGTACATAACCCAGGCCCAGAAAATGGGTAAACCATTTCCTCTCTCTCCCCACACCGCGTGTGTTCACCCGACTTTTCTTCCCATCACCGCCGCCCCTTTCCAGCCTCCTCTTGCCCTACTCCCGTTCATTCGCTAGATCAACATCCCTCCCCATCCTACTTTTCCTCTAATTATACATTGGCCGTGGTGCCTGCTGCTACGTTGTTGCGTCTCAATACGCACACACAATCCCTACCCTTCCACTCTTGTGTTGTGCGGCGGGTTTTGACTGTTGGCCATCCTGATGGGCGAATCTTGTGTGAGATTGTACAGTGGATAGATTGGTTCGATCAGGGAGCAGGTTCTAGGTAATCTAGAGCACTGTGATTGTGACTTCATCGTGTAGATGACTAGATGCAGACTTGCAGAGCTTAGCTAGCTCCACGTACATGACTAGATGCAGAGATTAGCTCCACGTACACATCCACATATTGTACTGCTCACAGTAATCCTAATTGGTCTTGCTTGGATGAGCTAGCCTTTCTCTATTCATGATGTTGTATTTTTTTTCTGAGAAATTCATGACGTTGAATGGTGGTGCTAAGTTTTTGTTCTATAATTCACAATTTGCTATATTTCAGCTTTCATGGTAACAAACAATCTTTGATTAGAAGTGGCATCACACTGGCATCCAAGAGCAAGCTCATGGTGTGGTGCTTCCTCTCGTTCAAGTCCACTCCCCTGCTACAGGTGAGCTCCTATCGAGATTCATTCGATCCTGATGGACGACTAATTACTTTCACTTTGGATTGTAAAATAGAGTCGTATTTTTGTTTAACATCCAAAGATCTTTCATGGATCCATGCTCCACTGTATCCTAGACTCATGCATACACGGAAAAACGAACTCTAAAGGGCCATCTTTTGTCTCTAATTTACTCTGCAACACTGAATACAAAGAATGGATTTTCTTAGTTCTGGTTTGTTATATAATAAATCTGCAGGTGTGTACTTATGTGCATTAGTTTCTTGCAGCTGTGATAGCCCATGATTCTTCAATGCTTTAAGATTTGGTAGCTTACTTCCGTGACATAAACTTGTTTCGATAAATCATCTTGTTTCGATAATTAAACTTGTTTCATTGGTAAAGAATATTCAATTGTTTCTGCATGTGCAGGAACTACTGAATTTTGCACTTTGATTCGCGTGATGAGGAGATGGATGAGCTAACCAACTGAATATCTCAGGTACATCATGTAAATTTACATTTGTTCTCCATTCCATCCACGACATCTTGATATATAGTTCTGACAATTCCTGCTCTTCAAATAGTCATTTAAATGCTCTTGTGTTATCTCTAATATGTGCCCTGTTCACATGTTTACAATCTGTGTGCTGTTGGGCAACAACTTATATATGTGCTTCAAAAATATATATGTATATTCGTGTACCAATGTAATTATTAGCTTCAATTTAGTGCACTGTAGTATTAGCTTCAGTTCAAGAATTTTGACGGAAATTTATTTTCTGCCGAAAGAAATTTCAAATTAGCTATTGTAGTATGTTACACTCTACCTATGATTTCTGCATACCTACGCTTGAGAAAACGCATATTTGCATAGACGTGGTTGTTACACCATGTGCATTTTTTCTTGTCGTATTTATCTTGCTCTCAGTATTGCATGTGTAGTGTAGTTCAAACATCCGAATGATAACGTTGCTTTTAGTTAGCTCGAAACAGACGATTCAGAGTGCCAAATGTCATATTTTATGTATGCTCCATGGGCAATATATTAACCCAACATAAGGCTTCTTCCCAATTCCTCCCGTGGTTCTTTTGTAAAGCATGTGTTGTGCGGTGTCAATCTTGAGTTTGAATCTTCAATTATCTCTTCTATTGTTTTTGAACAAATTTGTGCTAATGTATGCAATCAAATAATGTCAAATCTTACATAACCAAGACTTTGAACATATCCCGTCCATATTGCGGAATTGTTAGTCAGACCTCTTTACTTTATTTTCTCAAATATTTCTAACATAATATTTTCAAGAAGGTCGGGCGCGGCAACGCGCGCTTTTATGTTCTAGTGAATATGGAAACAAAGTGAAATTACGGAAGCTGAAATAGAAACTTACAAAAAAAGAGGAAATAGAAAGTTCCTCGCGGGAATGGAAATGAAAACCGGAACCGTGTCTTCAGGTAGACAAAATGAAATTCCGCATCCACACATGTGGGAGTGTTCTCTCTCTCTCTCTCTCTCTCTGTTTGTCTTCATAGGGCACTCTAGTTTTTTTTCGAAAAAGATCCAGATATATTACGGTACAAAATGAAAACGGAACGTGTTCTCTGGTAGACAAAATGAAATTCCGCATTCACACGTGTGGGAGTTTTCACTCTCTCTTTTCATTTTGTCTTCATAGGGCAACCTATTTTTTTAATATCTAGATATATTACGTACAAAAGTTCATTAGAAGTACAAAGCATATTAAACATAATAAAAATTACATCATAGTCTCTAAGCCAAACGACCACTATCGCCGCCAGACGAGCCGTCTATGCAATGTTGTCCCCCTGCCATACTGAAACCGGCTTGAACTTGTCGATGGCAACTGAAAAGTCTTTGTGCGCATGTCCCTAAGGACCAGCACCTTGGAGCTACAGTCATCGCTGTTAAACCGTTGAATAAATCTAAAGCAATTGACACCAAATCTCGCTGTTACGCACGCATGACGAGAGGCACTAACTGCTGGAATTTTGTCTATTATGGGCCAGCCCAATAGCAGTTTCAGAAATTCCTAATAAATCCTAGAGGCCCACGCAGCCCATTCGTGCAAGGCAAGAGGTGGAACTAAAGTTTAGTCCCACATTGCTAGTTTAGAGGGAGTTGGACCTCTTTATAAGGGAGGTTCTTTCCCCACATGTATGAGCATGACAACAAGAGGGACATCCACGCGCACTCCGCCGCCGCCCGCCTCGCCTCGCCTCGCCTCAACACGACGCGCCGCGGGAATGAGCCGATGTCTAAATTTTTGCCACGCACGACGGGTATACGAACGGTCACATGGGAGCTGAAACGCTTTCCTATGGTGGAAAATGAATACGAACGGCGCACCTCTTCGCGTGCTGCCTGTTCGCTTTGTCTCCCTCCGTTGCTTCACCTCCCATCGCAGCCTGTTCGCGTCCCTCTCTTGTGCCTATATAAGAGAGGTCGCTCCTCTCCAGAGAGACACATCAGAAGGTCCTCTTCCTCTCGCCACAAAGTTCCTGAGCACTGCGCTGCTGCTACAATCTTCCCCATCCCGGCTTGCGGCATGCACCGCAGGTCGGGACAGTAGGCCTTCGAAATCGCACCTTTTGAGTCCTGTACGGGAGAAGGGTGATAAGGTTTTGGGGCGCTCAGCGACCTCGACTTCTTCGTCATGGACGCCTACGACTCGACGACGACTTATTCCCCGATGTCGACAACCTCCTCGACGACATGGCTGGCGAGGACACCGACCCTAAGACGGTGCATCTGCTCCCGTTCCGCACGTTCTAATACTCTTCTGTTAGAGGTTCTCACAACTTCTTGCTCTAGTGTGCATTCTAGATGTGTTCGGTTCTAGTTCATATATGCAGATGCTATTTACCTTCTCTCTGTCAAATCACTCGACTTGTTTTATCACTGCTATATTAGTCGTGCTTTATCTAGTATTTCTGTTAATAAAATCATTCGGTAAATTGCTTATATTTCCAACAATCCAAAAACCTTATTATAGGCAATTTACCCCAAGTGGTTTTGCAGCTTCCATAAGACCTCCTATGTTTGAGGGTATCCACTATAAGAGGTGGCGCGTGAGAGCAGTCTTATGGTTTCAAACCATGAGTTGCTATGACGCCACTCTTGGCAAACCTGAAGGAGAGCAAGATGCTCAACAGGCACAAGCTTTTCAGAAAATGGATACCCTGTTTAAGGCTGCTCTCTTGAGTGTTCTTGGTGAGAACATAGTTGATGCTTATCGTCAATTGATAATGGAAAAGATATGTGGGACCTTTTCGAGGCCAAGTTTGGGGTCTCGGATCTTGGCATCGAGCTGTACATCATGGAGCAATTCTATGACTACAGGATGGTCAAGAGCGCTCCGTGGTTGATCAAGCTCATGAGATCTGTCATTTGCTAGAGAACTTGAGCACTTCAATTGTATCCTACCGGACAAGTTTATTGCGGAGGTATCATCACTAAGCTTCCTCCCACGTGGAGGAACTTTGCTACCTCCTTTGAAGCATAAGAGGCAGGAGTTTTCCGTTCGGATCTCATTGGTACTCTTGATGTGGAAGAAAAGGCGAGAGCAAAGGACAACCGTGCTCGAGGTATTGAGGAGGTTCTAGTGCCAACTGCATGAAGAAGAACTTCCAGCCCCACAAGTTCAAGAACAAGGGCAAGTTTGATGGTAAAGCAAAGTTTGATGGGAAGAACAAGGTTGTGCAGCACACGAACTTCAAGAAGAAGAATGACAAGAAGAAAGGTGTTTGTCATGTGTGTGGGGATCCTGATCATTGGGCTCCTAGTTGCCCTAATCGCTATGACAAGCGTCATCCTGGGAAAGGCGGCAAGACCGCTAATGTTGTCATTGGAGACACTGACATGAAGGATGCTGGGTATGGTATATTTCCCACTATTCTTTCAGTATGTCATTCTCCTGATTGGTTGATTGACACGGGTGCTAATGTGCATGTATGCGGTGATATTTCCATGTTTTCGTCTTATCAGACCGCAGGGACTTCAACCGTGTTGATGGGCAATGGTTCAAGTGCTTCTGTTCGTGGTATTGGCACGGTCGATCTGAAGTTTACGGGGAAGATCGTGCGGCTGAAGGACATGCATTATGTCCCCTCTGTCAATAAAAATCTTGTTAGCGGATCTCTTCTGTGTAGAGATGGCTACAAGCTTGTCTTTGAGTCGAATAAATTTGTAATTTCCAAGTATGGAACCTTTGTTGGTAAAGGCCATGAGTCAGGAGGCCTGTTTCGTTTATCCTTATCATACGTTTGCAATAAATTTGTTAATCATGTTTGCAACAATAGTGAATCAAATGTGTGGCATTCACGTCTCTGTCATGTTAATTTTGGTTGCATGTCGCGACTAGCAGAGTTAAACTTAATCCCTAGTTTCACCACTGTCAAGGGATCTAAGTGTCAAGTGTGTGTGCAAGCTAAGCAACCTCGTAAGTCTCATGTGACTGCGGAAACAAGAAATCTTGCACCACTAGAGCTCATACATTCAGATCTATGTGAAATGAATGGTGTTTTGACAAAAGGTGGAAAGAAGTACTTTATGACGTTGATTGATGAATCCACTAGATACTGCCATGTGTATCTTCTGAAATCTAAGGATGAGGCTTTGAACTAATTCAAGATTTATAAAGCTGAAGCGGAAAACCAACTTGATCGAAAGATCAAGAGGCTTAGGTCCGATCGTGGTGGAGAGTATTTCTCAAATGAATTTGATTCCTTTTGTGCGGAACATGGTATAATCCATGAGAGGACGCCTCCCTATGTTGGGGAACGTAGTAATTTCAAAAAATTTCCTACGCACACGCAAGATCATGGTGATGTATAGCAACGAGAGGGGAGAGTGTTGTCCACATACCCTTGTAGACCCGAAGCGGAAGCGATCACAACGTAGAGGAAGTAGTCGTACGTTCTCCTCGCGATCCGACCGATCCGGCGCCGTTACTCCGGCGCCCGAGTTCTTGACACACGTACAGCTCGATGGCGTCCCTCGTACTCGATCCAGCCGAGTGTCGAGGAGAGTTTCACAAGACGACGGCGTGGTGGCGATCTTGATGTTTCATCGGCGCAGGGCTTCGCCTAAGCTTCATGACAGTATAACCGAGGTGGAATATGGTGGAGGGGGCACGCGACACGGCTAAGGAACGATCTAAAGATCAACTTGTGTGTTCCAAGGTGCCCCCTGCCCCGTATATAAAGGAGCAAGGGGGGGGGGCGGCCAAGGGAGGCGCGCCAAGGAGTCCTACTCCCTCGGGAGTAGGATTCCCCCAATCCTAGTTGGACTAGGATTCCGGAATGGGGAAAGAGAGAGAGGGGGGCCGGCCCCTTCTCCTAGTCCTAATAGGACTAGGGAGGGGGAGGCGCAGCCCACCTAGGGCTGGCCCTTCTCCTTTCCACTAAGGCCCATCGAGGCCCATTTACCTCCCGGGGTTCCGTAACCTCCGGTACTCAGAATTCCGTTTTCGCCGGAACCATTCCGAACTCCAAACATAGGCTTCCAATATATCAATCTTTATGTCTCGACCATTTCGAGACTCCTCGTCATGTCCGTGATCACATCCGGGACTCGAACTCCTTCGGTACATCAAAATACATAAACTCATAATAAGCGCCATCGAAACCTTAAGCGTGCGGACCCTACGGTTCGAGAACAATGTAGACATGACCTAGAACTATTCACGGTCAATAACCAACAGCGGACCTGGATGCCCATATTGGTTCCTACATATTCTACGAAGATCTTTATCGGTCGGACCGCATAACAACATACGTTGTTCCCTTTGTCATCGGTATGTTACTTGCCCGAGATTCGATCGTCGGTATCCAATACCTAGTTCAATCTCGTTACGCAAGTCTCTTTACTCGTTCCGTAATACATCATCTCACAACTAACTCATTAGTTGTAGTGCTTGCAAGGCTTAAGTGATGTGCATTACCGAAAGGGCCCGAGATACCTCTCCGACAATTGGAGTGACAAAACCTAATCTCGAATACGCCAACCCAACATCGCCTTTGGAGACACCTGTAGTACTCCTTTATAATCACCCGATTACGTTGTGACGTTTGGTAGCACCAAAGTGTTCCTCCAGCAAACGGAGTTGCATAATCTCATAGTTACAGGAACATGTATATGTCATGGATAAAAGCCAGTAGCAACATACTAAACGATCGTGTGCTAAGCTAAGGGAATGGGTCATGTCAATCAGATCATTCTACTAATGATGTGACCTTGTTAATCAAATAACAACTCTTTGTTCATGGTTAGGAAACATAACCATCTTTGATTAACAAGCTAGTCTTGTAGAGGCATACTAGTGACATATTGTTTTGTCTATGCATTCACACATGTATCATGTTTCCGGTTAATACAATTCTAGCATGAATGATAAACATTTATCATGAAATAAGGAAATAAATAATAACTTTATTATTGCCTCTAGGGCATATTTCCTTCAGTCTCCCACTTGCACTAGAGTCAATAATCTAGTTCACATCGCCATGTGATTGAACACCAATAATCATATCTGTATATGATTAACACCCATAGTTCACATCGTCATGTGACCAACACCCAAAGGGTTTACTAGAGTCAATAATCTAGTTCACATCGCTATGTGATTTACACCCAAAGAGTACTAAGGTGTGATCATGTTTTGCTCGTGAGAGAATTTTAGTCAACGAGTCTTCTACATTCAGATCCGTTATGTATTTTGCAATTTTCTATGTCTACAATACTCTGCATGGAGCTACTCTAGCTAATTGCTCCCACTTTCAATATGTATCTAGATCGAGACTTAGAGTCATCCAGATCAGTGTCAAAACTTGCATCGACGTAACCCTTTACGACGAACCTTTTTGTCACTTCCATAATCGAGAAACATATCCTTATTCTACTAAGGATAATTTTGACCGCTGTCCAGTGATCTACTCCTAGATCACTATTGTACTCCCTTGCCAAACTCAGTGCAGGGCATACAATAGATCTGGTACACAGCATGGCATACTTTATAGAACCTATGGCCAAGGCATAGGGAATGACTTCCATTCTCTTTCTATCTTCTGCCGTGGTCGGGTTTTGAGTCTTACTCAATTTCACACCTTGTAACACAAGCAAGAACTCTTTCTTTGACTGTTCCATTTTGAACTACTTCAAAATCTTGTCAAGGTATGTTCTCATTGAAAAACTTATCAAGCGTCTTGATCTATCTCTATAGATCTTGATGCTCAATATGTGAGTAGCTTTACCGAGGTCTTTCTTTGAAAAACTCCTTTCAAACACTTCTTTATGCTTTGCAGAATAATTCTACATTATTTCCGATCTACAATATGTCATTCACATATACTTATCAGAAATGCTGTAGTGCTCCCACTCACTTTCTTGTAAATACAGGCTTCACCGCAAGTCTCAGATAAACTATATGCTTTGATCAACTTATCAAAGCGTATATTCCAACTCCGAGATGCTTGCACCAGTCCATAGATGGATCGCTGGAGCTTGCACTTTGTTAGCTCCTTTGGATCGATAAAACCTTCGGTTGCATCACATACAACTCTTCCTCCGAAACCCATTCAGAATGCAGTTTTACATCCATTTGCCAAATTTCATAAATTGTGGCAATTGCTAACATGATTCGGACAGACTTAAGCATCGCTACAGCTTGAGAAAATCTCATTGTAGTCAACACCTTGAACTTGTCAAAAACCTTTTTGCGATAAGTCGAGCTTTGTAGATAGTAACACTACTATCAACGTCCGTCTTCCTCTTGAAGATCCATTTATACAATATGGCTTGCCGATCATCGGCAACTCCACCAAAGTCCATACTTTGTTCTCATACATGGATCTCATCTCGATTTCATGGACTCAAGCCATTTCGCGGAATCTGGGCTCATCATCGCTTCCTCATAGTTCGTAGGTTCATCATGATCTAGTTACATGACTTCCGTAACAGGATTACCGTACCACTCAGTGCGGATCTCACTGGTTTACCTACGAGATTCGGTAGTAACTTGATCGAAGTTACATGATCATCATCATTAGCTTCCTCACTAATTGGTGCAGTAGTCACAGGAACAGATTTCTGTGATGATCTACTTTCCAATAAGGGAGAAGGTACAATTACCTCATCAAGTTCTACTTTCCTCCCACTCACTTCTTTCGAGAGAAACTCCTTCTCTAGAAAGGATCCATTTATTAGCAACGAATGTTTGCCTTCGGATCTGTGATAGAAGGTGTACCCAACAATTTCCTTTGGGTATTCTATGAAGACGCACTTCTCCGATTTGGGTTTGAGTTTATCAGGATGAAACTTTTTCACATAAGCATCGCAGCCCCAAACTTTAAGAAATGACAACTTTGGTTTCTTGCTAAACCACAGTTCATATAGTGTCGTCTCAACGGATTTAGATGGTGCCCTATTTAACGTGAATGCAGCTGTCTTAATGCATGATCCCAAAACGAAATCGGTAAGAAACATCATAGATTGTACTATATCCAATAAAGTATGGTTATGACGTTCGGACACACCATTATGATGTGGTGTTCCAGGTGGCATGAATTTGTGAAACTATTCCACATTGTTTTAATTGAAGACCAAACTCGTAACTCAAATATTTGTCTCCGCGATCAGATCGTAGAAACCTTATTTTCTTGTTACGATGATTTTTCCACTTCACTCTGAAATTCTTTGAACCTTTCAACTATTTCAGATTTATGTTTCATCAAGTAGATATACCCATATCTGCTCAAATCATCTGTGAAGGTCAGAAAATAATGATACTTGTCGCGAGCCTTAATATTCATCGGACCACATACATCAGTATGTATGATTTCCAACAAATCTGTTGCTCGCTCCAATGTTCCAGAGAACGGCGTTTTAGTCATCTTGCCCAAGAGGCATGATTCGCAAGCATCAAGTGATTCATAATCAAGTGATTCCAAAATCCCATCAGCATGGAGTTTCTTCTTGCGCTTTACACCAATATGACTTAAACAGCGATGCCACAAATAAGTTGCACTATCATTATTAACTTTGCATCTTTTGGTTTCAATATTATGAATATGTGTATCACTACGATCGAGATCCAATGAACCATTTTCATTGGGTGTATGACCATGAAGGTTTTATTCATGTAAGCAGAACAACAATTATTCTCGATTTTAAATGAATAATCGTATTGCAATAAACACGATCAAATCATATTCATGCTCAATGCAAACACCAAATAACATTTATTTAGGTTCAAGACTAATCCCGGAAGTATAGGGGTGTGCGATGATGATCATATCAATCTTGAAACTACTTTCAACACACATCGTCACTTCACCCTTAACTAGTTTCGCTTTGATACGCAACTCCGTTTGAGTTACTACTCTTAGCAACCGAACCAGTACCAAATACCGAGGGTTGCTATAAACACTAGTAAAGTACACATCAATAACATGTATATCAAATATACCTTTGTTCACTTTGCCATCCTTCTTATCCGCCAAATACTTGGGGTAGTTCTCGCTTCGATGACCAGTCCCTTTGCGTGAAGCACTTAGTCTCAAGCTTAGGTCCGGACTTGGGCTTCTTCACTTGAGCAGACAACTTGCTTGCCGTTCTTCTTGAAGTTCCCTTCTATCCCTTTGCCCTTCTTGAAACTAGTGGTCTTGTTAACCATCAACACTTGATGTTCTTTCTTGATTTCTACCTTCATCGATTTCAACATCACGAAGAGCTCGGGAATCATTTTCGCATCCCTTGCATACTATAGTTCATCACGAAGTTCTACTAACTTGGTGATGGTGACTAGAGAATTTCGTCAATCACTATCTTATCTGGAAGATTAACTCCCACTTGATTCAAGCGATTGAAGTACCTGCACAATCTGAGCACATGCTCACTAGTTGAGCGATTCTCCTCCATCTTTTAGCTATAGAACTTGTTGGAGACTTCATATCTCTCAACTCGGTATTTGCTTGAAATATTAACTTCAATTCTGGAACATCTCATATGGTCCATGATGTTCAAAACATCTTTGAAGTCCCGATTCTAAGCCATAAAGCATGGTGCACAAAACTATCAAGTAGTCATCATATTGAGCTAGCCAAACGCTCATAACGCCCGCATCCGCTCTGCAATAGGTCGTCACCTAGCGGTGCATTAAGGACATAATTCTTACGTGCAGCAATGAGGATAAACCTCGGATCACGGACCAAATCCGCATCATTGCTACTAACATTTTTCAACACAATTTTCTCTAGGAACATATCAAAATAAACATATGAAAGCAACAACGCAAGCTATTGATCTTACAACATAATTTGCAAAATACTACCAGGACTAAGTTCATGATAAATTTAAGTTCAATTAATCATATTACTTAAGAACTCCCACTTAGACAGACATCCCTCTAGTCATCTAAGTGATCACGTGATCCAAATCAACTAAACCATAACCGATCATCACGTGAAATGGAGTAGTTTTCAATGGTGAACATCTTATGTTGATCATATCTACTATATGATTCACGCTCGACCTTTTGGTCTCCGTGTTCCGAGGCCATATCTGCATATGCTAGGCTCGTCAAGTATAACCTGAGTATTCTGCGTGTGCAAAAACTGGCTTGCACCCGTTGTAGATGGACGTAGAGCTTATCACACCCGATCATCACGTGGTGTCTGGGCACGACGAACTTTGGCAACGGTGCATACTCGGGGAGAACACTTCTTGATAATTTAGTGAGAGATCATCTTATAATGCTACCGTCAATCAAAGCAAGATAAGATGCATAAAGGATAAACATCACATGCAAATCAATATAAGTGATATGATATGGTCATCATCATCTTGTGCTTCGTGATCTTCATCTCCGCAGCACCACCATGATCACCATCGTCACCGGCGCGACACCTTGATCTCCATCGTAGCATCGTTGTCGTCTCGCCAAACTTATGCTATTACGACTATCGCTACCGCTTAGTGATAAAGTAAAGCATTACGAGGCGATTGCATTGCATACAATAAGCGACAACCATATGGCTCCTGCCGATTGCCGATAACCGGTTACAAAACATGATCATCTCATACAATAAAATATAGCATCACGTCTTGACCATATCACATCACAACATGCCTGCAAAAACAAGTTAGGCGTCCTCTACTTTGTTGTTGCAAATTTTACGTGGCTGCTACGGGCTTAAGCAAGAACCAGTCTCACCTACGCATCAAAACCACAACGATATTTCGTCAAATAGACTCGTTTTAACCTTCTCAAGGACCGGGCGTAGCCACACTCGGTTCAACTAAAGTGAGAGAGACAGCACCCACCAGTCACCTTTAAGCAACGAGTGCTCGTGGCGGTGAAACCAGTCTCGCGTAAGCGTCTGGCGTAATGTCGGTCCGGGCGCTTCATCTCACAATACCGCTGAACCAAAGTATGACATGCTGGTAGGTAGTATGACTTGTATCGCCCACAACTCACTTGTGTTCTACTCGTGCAAAATATCAAACCATAGAAATAAACCTAGGCTCGGATGCCACTGTTGGGGAACGTAGTAATTTCAAAAATTTCCTACGCACACGCAAGATCATGGTGATGTATAGCAACGAGAGGGAGAGTGTTGTCCACATACCCTTGTAGACCCGGCGAAGCGATCACAACGTAGAGGAAGTAGTCGACGTTCTCCTCGCGATCCGACCGATCCGGCGCCGTTACTCCGACGCCCCGAGTTCTTGACACACGTACAGCTCGATGGCGTCCCTCGTACTCGATCCAGCCGAGTGTCGAGGAGAGTTTCGTCAAGACGACGGCGTGGTGGCGATCTTGATGTTTCACGGCGCAGGGCTTCGCCTAAGCTTCGCGACGGTATAACCGAGGTGGAATATGGTGGAGGGGGGCACCGCACACGGCTAAGGAACGATCTAAAGATCAACTTGTGTGTTCCAAGGTGCCCCCCTGCCCCCGTATATAAAGGAGCAAGGGGGGAGGGGGCCGGCGGCCAAGGGAGGCGCGCCAAGGAGTCCTACTCCCTCTGGGAGTAGGATTCCCCCAATCCTAGTTGGACTAGGATTCCCGGAGGGGGGAAAGAGAGAGAGGGGGGCCGGCCCCTTCTCCTAGTCCTAATAGGACTAGGGAAGGGGGAGGCGCGCGGCCACCTAGGGCTGGCCCTTCTCCTTTCCACTAAGGCCCATCGAGGCCCATTTACCTCCCGGGGGGTTCCGGTAACCTCCCGGTACTCCGGTAAATTCCCGTTTTCGCCCGGAACCATTCCGAACTCCAAACATAGGCTTCCAATATATCAATCTTTATGTCTCGACCATTCCGAGACTCCTCGTCATGTCCGTGATCACATCCGGGACTCCGAACTCCTTCGGTACATCAAAATACATAAACTCATAATAACTGTCATCGAAACCTTAAGCGTGCGGACCCTACGGTTCGAGAACAATGTAGACATGACCTAGAACTATTCACGGTCAATAACCAACAGCGGGACCTGGATGCCCATATTGGTTCCTACATATTCTACGAAGATCTTTATCGGTCAGACCGCATAACAACATACGTTGTTCCTTTGTCATCGGTATGTTACTTGCGAGATTCGATCGTCGGTATCCAATACCTAGTTCAATCTCGTTATCGCAAGTCTCTTTACTCGTCCGTAATACATCATCTCACAACTAACTCATTAGTTGTAGTGCTTGCAAGGCTTAAGTGATGTGCATTACCGAGTGGGCCAGAGATACCTCTCCGACAATTGGAGTGACAAAACCTAATCTCGAAATCGCCAACCCAACATCGCCTTTGGAGACACCGTAGTACTCCTTTATAATCACCCGATTCGTTGTGACGTTTGGTAGCACCAAAGTGTTCCTCCAGCAAGCGGAGTTGCATAATCTCATAGTTACAGGAACATGTATATGTCATGGATAAAAGCAGTAGCAACATACTAAACGATCGTGTGCTAAGCTAAGGGAATGGGTCATGTCAATCAGATCATTCTACTAATGATGTGACCTTGTTAATCAAATAACAACTCTTTGTTCATGGTTAGGAAACATAACCATCTTTGATTAACAAGCTAGTCTTGTAGAGGCATACTAGTGACATATTGTTTTGTCTATGCATTCACACATGTATCATGTTTCCGGTTAATACAATTCTAGCATGAATGATAAACATTTATCATGAAATAAGGAAATAAATAATAACTTTATTATTGCCTCTAGGGCATATTTCCTTCACCCTATTCACCTCAGTCAAATGGGGTGGCCGAACAAAAGAACCATACTCTAACTGATTTGGTTAACCCCAACACATCGGGTCTCTCCAAGGCATGGTGGGGGCAGGCGATATTGAATGCATGTCATGTCCTAAACCGAGTTCCCACAAAGAACAAAGAGATAACTCCATTCGAGGAATGGGAGAAGAAAAGGTTAAAGCTCTCTTATCTACGAACCTGGGGTTGTTTGGCGAAAGTCAATGTGCCAATTCCAAATAAGCGGAAGCTGGGACCAAAAACTGTGGATTGTGTTTTCCTGGGATATGCTTTTCATAGCATTGGTTATAGATTCTTGGTTATAAAATCTGAGGTACCTGACATGCATGTCGGTACGATCATGGAGTCGAATGATGCGACTTTCTTTGAAGATATCTTTCCCATGAAGGATATGGCTACCTCATCTAATCAGGAGATGCCTAGTTCATTGAATCAGGAACCAGTTACAATTACTGTGTAGGGGAACGTTGTAGAAAATTAAAAAAATTCCTACGGTTTCACCAAGTTCCATCTATGAGTTCATCTAAGCAACGAGTCATGGGAGAGAGTTTGCATCTACATACCACTTGTAGATCACGTGCGGAAGCTTTCAAGGGGATGGTGATGATGGAGTCGTACTCGACGTGATTCAGATCACCGATGTCCAAGTGCTGAACGGACAGCACCTCCGCGTTCAACACACGTACGGGACGGGAGACGTCTCCTCCTTCTTGATCCAGCAAGGGGGGAGGACAGGTTGAGGAAGATCGCTCCAACGACAGCACGACGACGTGGTGGTGTTGGTGCAGCAGTACTCCGACAGGGCTTCGCAAGCGCGTAACGGAGGAGGAGATGTGTTGGGGAGGGGAGGGGCTGCGCCTTGGAGGTGTGTTTGGCAGCCCTCCCCTCACCCCTCTATTTATAGGGGAAGGGGCAAGGGGGCCCGACCCCTCTAGATGGGATCTAGAGGGGGGGCGGCGGCCAGGGAGGGGGGACTTGCCCCCCAAGCAAGGGGGCGCCCCTTTTTGCGGCCCATGTGGCCCTCCGGGAGGGGTGGCCCCTCCCGGTGGACCCCCGGAACCCCTCCGGTGGCCCCGGTACAATACCGATAAGCCCCTGAAACTTTCCGGTGTCCGTATGACAACTTCCCATATATAAAACTTCACCTCCGGACCATTCCGGAACTCCTCGTGACATCCGGGATCTCATCCGGGACTCCGAACAACATTCGGTAGTCACATACTAGTCTTCCTAATAACCCTAGCGTCACCGAACCTTAAGTGTGTAAACCCTACGGGTTCGGGAGACATGCAGACATGACCGAGACCACTCTCCGGTCAATAACCAACAGCGGGATCTGGATACCCATGTTGGCTCCCACATGCTCCTCGATGATTTCATCGGTTGAACCACGATGTCGAGGATTCGATCAAATCCCGTATACAATTCCCTTTGTCAATCGGTACGTTACTTGCCCGAGACTCGATCGTCGGTATCCCAATACCTTGTTCGGTCTCGTTATCGCAAGTCACTTTACTCGCATCAGTAATGCATGATCCGTACAACACCTTGGTCACCTTGAGGTCATTATGATGATGCATTACCGAGTGGGCCCAGAGATACCTCTCCGTCATACAGAGTGACAAATCCCAGTCTCGATCCGTGTCAACCCAACAGATACTTTCGGAGATACCTGTAGTGCACCTTTATAGTCACCCAGTTACATTGTGACGTTAGATACACCCAAAGCACTCCTACAGTATCCGGGAGTTACACGATCTCATGGTCGAAGGAAGAGATACTTGACATTGGAAAAGCTCTAGCAAACGAACTACACGATCTTTATGCTATGCTTAGGATTGGGTCTTGTCCATCACATCATTCTCCTAATGATGTGATCCCGTTATCAACGACATCTAATGTCCATAGCTAGGAAACCATGACTATCTGTTGATCACAACGAGCTAGTCAACTAGAGGCTCACTAGGGACATATTGTGGTCTATGTATTCACACGTGTATTACGATTTCCGGATAATACAGTTATAGCATGAATAAAAGACAATTATCATGAACAATGAAATATAATAATACTTTTATTATTGCCTCTAGGGCATATTTCCAACATACTGAACCTGCCATTTTGATGGAACACTTTGAAAGTCCTGTGGAGGAAAACAATGAAGCTCCTACTAGGAGCAAGAGACAGAGGACTGCAAAGTCCTTTGGTGATGATTTTCTTGTGTATCTCATAGATGACACTCCCAGTTCTATTTTAGAGGCCTATGCATCTGAAGATGCTGACTACTGGAAGGAAGCAGTTCGTAGCGAGATGGATTCCATCTTGGCGAATGACACTTGGGAGATAACTGATCATACTTATGGGTGCAAACCTATAGGATGCAAATGGGTATACAAGAAGAAGCTTAGGCCTGATGGTACTATTGAAAAGTACAAGGCTCGGCTCGTGGCTAAGGGCTATACCCAAAAGGAAGGTGAAGACTTCTTTGATACTTACTCACCTGTTGCTCGACTGACCACTATTCGAGTTCTACTTTCACTAGCTGCCTCACATGGTCTTCTCGTTCATCAAATGGATGTTAAGACTGCTTTCATAAATGGAGAGTTGGACGAGGAAATTTATATGGAACAACCGGATGGGTTTGTAATAGATGGTCAGGAAGGGAAAGTCTGCAAGTTGTTGAAGTCTTTGTATGGACTCAAACAAGCACCCAAACAGTGGCATGAGAAGTTCGAAAGAACTTTAACAACTGCATGCTTTGTTGTGAACGAAGCTGACAAATGTGTGTACTATCGCCATGGTGGGGACGAGGGAGTTATGCTTTGCTTCTATGTTGATGACATACTGATTTTCGGAACAACTCTGAATGTTATTAAGGAGGTCAAGGATTTCCTATCTCGCTGCTTTGAGATGAAGGATTTAGGAATGGCTGATGTCATTCTGAACATCAAGTTGCTGAGAGACGATGATGGTGGGATTACATTGCTTCAACCTCACTATGTGGAAAAGATCTTGAGTCGCTTTGGATACAGTGACTGCAAGCCCTCTCCAACACCATATGATGCTAGTGTGTTGCTTCAAAAGATTCGAAGAATTGCTAGAGACCAATTGAAATATTCTCAGATTATTGGCTCGCTTATGTACTTAGCTAGTGCTACAGGACCTGACATCGCTTTTGCTGTTAGCAAACTGAGCCGGCTTGTCTCAAAACCAGGAGATGTGCATTGGAAAGCTCTAGAGAGAGTTTTGCGTTATTTGAAAGGCACTGCGAATTATGGAGTTCACTACATTGGGCACCCAAAGGTGCTTGAAGGGTATAGTGACTCAAACTGGATCTCATATGCTGATGAGATAAAGGCCACGAGCGGATATGTATTCACACATGGAGGTGGCACTGTTTCTTGGAAGTCTTGCAAGCAGACCATCTTAACAAGGTCAACAATGGAAGCATAACTCATAGCACTAGATACAGCTACGGTCGAAGCATATTGGCTTCGCCGGCTCTTGAATGACTTACCGGTTGTTGAGAAACCTATACCGGGTATCCTTATGAACTGCTACAATCAAACTGTGATCATGAAAGTGAACAACTCAAAGGATAACATGAAGTCATCAAGACACGTTCAGAGAAGGTTAAAGTCTGTCAGGAAAATGAGAAACTCCGGATTTATTGCATTGGATTATATCCAAACGTCTAAAAATCTAGCAGATCCTTTTACTAAGGGTCTATCACGTAATGTGATAGATAATGCATCGAGGGAGATGGGTATGAGACCCACAATATGAGTTGTTCACAGTGGTAACCTATTCTTTGTGATCGGAGATCCCGTGAATTAGATGTGGAAGACAAGTTGTTGGTCAACTCGGAGGAGAGTACCCTTATTATTAAAATACCACTCCATGAAGATGCAATACTCTCCTAAATCTGCATGGCAGATTGATGTATATCTTAATGTGTTCTAAGTGGCTTATTTAAGCAGAGATGTTGTCCTTGAGAACATCTTTTGAAGAACACACCTATATGAGTCTGATTGACAAACGTCGCACTCTATGAGAGTAGGGTTCTCTCTAGTGAACTCATGAAAGGTCTCGGAGTATGACGCATAATCTCCACCCGTGGGGAAGACCCACGGTAGCCACGTATCAGTTAAGGCTTTATGTGAAGCTAGATTCGCAGAAAACTTGCAGTACAAGGCCCAGTCCACTGTCCAAGTTGCTTACTAGTGTAGCATAGAGTTCTAGGTGGAAGTTCAACTTAACAGTCTCCACTGTAGTACCGGTATATAAAACAGTGTTTTGGAACCAAAGGCAAATTTTGTGTGCCTCTGGGAACTGGTGGGGGATTGCTGGAATTTTGTCTATTATGGGCCAGCCCAATAGCAGTTTCAGAAATTCCTAATAAATAGTAGAGGCCCACGCAGCCCATTCGTGCAAGGCAAGAGGTGGAATTAAAGTTTAGTCCCACATTGCTAGTTTAAAGGGAGTTGGACCTTTTTATAAGGGAGGTTCTTTCCCCACATGTATGAGCATGAGAACAAGAGGGACATCCACACGCGCTCCTCCGCCACCCGCCTCGCCACGCCACGCCACGCCACGCCTCGTCACGACGCGCCGCGCCGCGCCGTGGGTTGCGGGAATGAGCCGAGCTGATGTCTAAATTTTTGCCACGCACGACGGGTATATGAACGATCACACGGGAGCTAAAACGTTTTGCTATATTGGAAAATGAATACAAACGGCGCACCTCTTCGCGTGCTGCCTGTTCGCTTCGTCTCCCTCCGTTGCTTCACCTCTCGTCACAGCCTGTTCGTGTCCCTCTCATGTGCCTATATAAGAGAGGTCACTCTCCAGAGAGACACATCAGAAGGTCCTCTTCCTCTCGCCACAAAGTTCCTGAGCACTGCACTGCTGCTACAATCTTCCCCATCCCGGCTTGCGGCGTGCACGGCAGGTCGGGACAGTAGGCCTCTGAAATCGCACCTTTTGAGTCCTGCACGGGAGAAGGGTGATAAGGTTTTTGGGGAGCGCTTAGCGCGACTACTGACTTCTTCGTCACGGACGCCCCGGACTCCGACGACTACTTCCCCGATGTCGACAACCTCCTCGACGACATGGCTGGCGAGGACACCGACCCTAAGACCGGTGCATCTGCTCCCGTTCCGTACGTTCTAATACTCTTCCTGTTAGAGGTTCTGTCACAACTTCTTGCTCTAGTGTCTGTTCTAGATGTGTTCGGTTCTAGTTCATATATGCTGATGCTATTTACCTTCTCTCTGTCAAATCACTCGACTTGTTTTATCACTGCTATATTAGTCGTGCTTTATCTAGTATTTCTGTTAATAAAATCATTCGGTAAATTGCTCATATTTCCAACACTAACCTCGTCGAAGACAGCAGGAATCTATGTCAGAAATTTGTCGACTAAATCCAGATGGACGAACGCAAGGAGGATCAGAGTCAAGAAGACAAACTTGAAGAAGAAGTGTCGCCATCCGCCCAAGCGTTGCACCAGAAGTTCAATCATACACTTTTGGCTCAACGCAATTGTTCCACTAAAAAAACCTTAATCCTTCCATCATCCGTGTTCCTTGTCATCCCATTCTTCCCAAACAGCATACCTTATTGTGTTGCAAAAATTGGAAGCCTATGCACAATAATAGTCATACTAGCAATTAATTTTTTGATTTAATTGTGATTTTATTTATGCTCCAAGAGGTTTCTTTACCGCCGCATGCTTATAGGGATCAGAACGGAGTGGAAATCTCCCATTATGTTGAGGGGGGAAATGAAAATGTGAATGTAAACTTATAAACTTATAAAACAGATTAGAGAATAAAAAGTTTCTTGTGAAAATAGAAAGAAAGATGAGAAAATGAATTTTTATGTACGTACACATGAAAGTGCTCTGGGTTATAATGCATATACAAATTAATCAAACAAATGGTTAAGGTCGTCACCGAGCTTAAAGCTTATTTCTCCCTCATACGTTTGGACGTGTTCAGACGCCAAACGAGCGCTTAGTAGGCTCCCCAAAATTCAATTGTCTGGACAGTCCGGGCTCCCCCATATTCAGACCATATGTGCAGAAGAAATGTGGTTGTCCGGACTATCCATCATGGTATTTTTAAAACGACTATCTACCATGTTATCTCCAATATGTGGGCCTAACACAAAAAAACCACCCCACGACACACCCTTCCTTTTTCCTATCCGGCCCTCCCCTTTCTGCTCGGTTTCCAGCTGTAGCGGGACATTTCTCGCTGGAGCCTCCTCCTTTAAAACCAGGTGACGTCCACCTCACCTCCGTCATGCATTGCAACAGGAATGAAATTTTTCATATTCACAATATAACAGAGTGGGTTAAACTAACACATACTGTTGACACAAAACAACAAATAACTAGAGAGACCATTCTCAAAAGTCCATTCAACTTTGCAAATGCACATTGACGTGGGAGGGGAGTGGCAACCTGAACATATTCCCATTCACCAATAAGCTCCACCTCCAGCCCTCGTATCATTCATTGCTAGAAGGGATAATTATCGTCCTTGCCTTCCTCATCCTTCCACACATCTTCTACTTCTAGTCTCTTCGCCAACCCATTTCGTTGGCGCCAACCACTACCACGACAACATCACTGTGTTTGTCAATGACGCCTCATCTTCTTCCTCCTCCTTCCTCGCCAGGTTTAGTTCTCATTCCTACTTATTTCTAGAATATATTTGTTTTTTTGCTTTATTTTTGGAACACACTTCCCTTCTCCAACTCCATTGACCACTTGATCGCTTTAGTTCTTTTTCCTTCTTATTCTTGGAACACTCTTCATTTCTATTATAACATGAACCACCTGGTCAATGTAGTATCGTGTTGCTCTCACCCATGAATTTTTTATCACTGTTAACATGTGGACATCCTGCAAAGCATGGTCGTCATATTTATCTTGGTGAACCCTAGGTCGCCCATGTCGCGAGCGCATGATGGCCATTCTGCATGTTGGCAAACAGTGCTCGGCCCATGTACTTGAGAGCTTGTTGATTGTTCTTGCCCACAAGCGCTTTCAAAATTATTCAGCGTGATTAACTGCTTTCCTAATTAATTATACAAATATAACGGCCTACCTAATTCTCGGCATGCCTAATTAACTGTCATCCAAATCAATAAAGTATCTTCCTAATTGGAAAATTCCATACTTCTAATTATCTATAGGCATAATTACCTGCCTATTTAATTCATTAATTGCATTAATGACTCGGTTTCCAAATTAATTCGGTGCGAATATTTTTTATCTAAATGGACATAATTAATTGCACGCGTAATTAACTGTCCACCTAATTAATTACATTAATGATTTGACTTCCAAATTGATTTAGTGTTTGATTTTTAAAATATTTTTAAATGAATGGCTACTACGAACGACAATGACTACCGAGCATTGTAGAACACATTCCGTAATGAATTTCTTGACATTCAAATGTACACACTTGATTTGAGAACATAGCATGTCTGGCTCTCTGTATGCCTAATAAAAAATATAATATAGCTGCATCCACGAATGCCAGTACATAGTGATGGGACGGCCCGCATTCCGCCGTGGTTGTCCTCGACGCCGTGATCCACGCCCTCGCATTCTCAACCATCGTGCCGGCTTCAGGTCCGACCATGCCGTCCTGCATGGTGTCACGCACGGCGTCCCTCCATAGGGGTGGCGCAGATGCGTACGCCCACAAGAGAAAAAGATATGTTATTTTTGTTGTATTAGAAAACTTGTGATTGTCAACTAATTAATAGTACAAATAATGATAATAATAGATGGTATAGTGCACGCGATTAGCAGTTTGTTGTTGAGGAATATCTGATTTTTTTTGGAAGGTTATCATGAGAAAAATTATATCTGTGTCTTAGGAAGGTGATCTCACATATATGGCGCGCTTTCTGAATTCTTAGTTACCTGTTATTTACGTGATTAAATTTAATCAGCACCTGACAAAGCAAGCACGCAAACACTATCTCCTTTTTAATGGGATTTAATTGTTTAATGGGTGGGAGAAACCAAATGGTGGGGGGTGGGGCAAACAAAGCAGATGAAAATAAACCAGGCTACCAGGCTACCAACTCTCCTTTTATGAGTAGAGACGCCCATATCGTGAGCGCATGGTGGCCATTGTCCATGTTGTCAAGTGGTGCTCGACTATGTCGTTGAGAGCATGTTGATCGTCTTTTCCCGCCACCGCTCTCAAAATGATTGAGTGTGATTAATTGCTTGCTTAATTAATTAATTAATTACACAAATAATTAACGACCTACCTAATTCTCTGTATGTTTTATTAACTGTCAACCAAATCAATTATTTGTCTACCTAATTAGAAAAGATCCTCCTTCTAATTATTTGTAGGCATAATTAATTGTCTACATAATTAATTAATTGCATTAATAGCTCAGTTTCCAAATTAATTCAGTGCGAAAAAATTCCTATTTAAATGGGCCTAAATAATTGCATTAATGGTTTGATTTCCAAATTGATTTAGCACTTGATTTCCAAAATATTTTTGCATAAATGGCTGCTACAAACGAGAACTAAGTGTTGTAGGACATTTTTACTTAACGAATTTCTTCACATTTCCGTGGTCACATTTGATTTGAGAAAGTAGCATGTCTCACTCTCTCTATGACTGACCAAAACTATAATATGGCCGCATCCACGAAGGCATGTATGTGACGGTGCGACGACCTGCCTTCCGCCATGGTCGTACTTGATGCCGTGATTCACACCCTGGCATTCTTGAGCATCATGCCGGTGTCAGGTCCGGCCACGGCGTACTCCATGTTGTCGCACACGACGCCCCTCCGCAGGGGTGCGTGGATGCGTACACCCATAAGAATAAAGATATGTTATTTTTATTGTATTAGGAAACTTATGATTATTAATTAACAGTAGTAGAGATAATAATAATAAATGGCATAGTGCACGGGATTAGTGATTTATTATTGAGAAATATCTGATTTTGTTTTGGAAGGTTATCGAGAGAAATCTTATGTCTGTCTTTAAGGAAGGTGATCTCACATATATAGTGTGATTTCTGAAATATTGTCAGTACCTGCCAAAGCAAGCACGAAAAAGGACCTCCCGTTTAATGAGATTTGGTTTTTTTATGGAAGGGAGAAAACTCCAGTGTGGGTGGTGAAAGGTCAGGTAGAAAAAAATAGACAAAAATACACCGGGATACCAGGCTACCAATTCCCCCTTTAAGAGTAGAGATATTAATCTTGTTAGCAAAAAAATTTGTTGACTCCATTGGGTTTTTCTATATGGTTCAAGAGGTCATGAGTTCTCGACGGATCCCCCCTCACTCCCCTTTTTCAAACACCCCCTCCTCTCCCGTTTATAAAACACCCCCTCGCCTAGCCACGGGCTAACACCTACTCCTTTGGTAACGCTCCCTATCCCACCCTCTCCGCCTCCATGAGACCTCACGGTGGATCTCGATCTTAGGCCACCCTGCTCCCTCCACTGCTCCCTCCACCACCTCCCTTCACCACTTGATCCTGGTCTGATTTGCTTGATCTCCCCTGCAGAGAGGATGTGACTGGAGGCGGAGATGCAACGGGGCAGAGAGGATGTGACTGGAGGCGGAGATGCAACGGGCAATGAGGATCTGGCATGGGATGATCTGATGGATCAAGGCGCTCTTGCAAAGAGTGTGTGCATGTTTGATCTACGTGAATGTTCGATATGAGCATGGAGGCCTATCAGCGATTCAGCTCGGTGATCGAGTGAAGGGCAGACATGGTTCTCCCGGCAGCTGTCTCTACTCATCGAGGGGCGACAAAGGATGCAGCAGGGGTGGCAGTCGGTTACACCGGGATTGACAGTGCAGTGGGCTATGCTTGAAGCCGGTGTGGCAGATCCTATTCAGACAGCGAGATGGGAGTGCATCACAAGGATTCTGTCACGCCAATTCAGGCCAGTTTAGTCTCTGATCCATGTTAGGAGTCATGTCAGAGTATTTGGGAGAGCCTTTGAACTAATCTTGTAATTATCTATGACAATGGTGTTTATGTAGTTTGCTCTATCCATGTCACTGTAGTTCGCTCTATGCTTGAACTATTTATGTCAGTGTACCTTTGATGGCCAATGTATTCCAAGGTGACTTTGATCCCTCTTGTTCGAAACTGTTCCATCATTTTTTATTTACAGTTGACCATACAAATGGTTTCAAACATAACCATTGTGAAATCCATCACCTTTGGTTTCAAACATAACACCATGCATCACTCAATGCAATCCATTTGACCTCAATGCATACATCTAGCAAGGCTAGTGCCAAAATTCGAAAACTGCCTAGTAATCTTAAAACTTCATCATGTGGATCAAACACATGCATCACTCTAACATACCATCGAGCATGCCAGTGCCAAAAATTTAAACTACATACCAAGTTATCAGGATTCAAACTAAATCAAACATAACAACATTCATCAACTACTCACAATCATTACTACTACATATCAAGTTCTCATGATTCGAACTTAATCATACAAAGCATAGATAGTTCTCCAGGTACCATTGTTGACATAGATATTCATTAGGCACCACATATAGCAAAAGGTGATTCAAACTGCATCACTACATCATTCATCACAAATTTGATTGATCCTCTTTAGCTTGCTCTTAGATTACCCCCACCATCTGAAACTAGGTCAGAAATGCCATACTCCAGCTTCTTCTCCTTGAACACGTCCTCTCTTTCTTCAAGTTTCTGATCACACCTTCTTGGGCAACCTAAATTGACTTCAGCTGGACAATAAGATTATTGAGCCTCTTATTCTCTTCGTCCATCTTAGCCCTGTCTTTATCAGCTTGTTCTTTCCTATTATGATCTCCATTCTCCCTACTTACCCAATGAAAGTTCATGTTTTCCACCCTCTGCTCTGTTTGGTCCATTATGTTACTGCCATCCTCATTAAGCTTGTCAAATTACTCCTCTAGCTTATTTTTCGCGCATGAAGATGGGAATTGATCTGCATTTGATCAAGTTTGTCTTTAATTTCCTGTTTATTGGTCTACTGATACCTATCCTAGAGCTCTGCAGAGCCTTCTTGATTGAGTCAGGCCACTCCTGATGAATACATTCCACAAGTTCACATTTTATACCTCTCTACATATTGCAATAAAAAACAAGTTAGCTCATAACTCATCTGTGCCATTAACTAAAAGTTAGCTTTTTTGCTCTATCATACAAATAGATAACTTTGTTGTATTACTACAAATTGATTTAACACATTAAATACTAATGATGAGCACATGAATAATCCTATTCTACATAGTGAGTGAGAAGCATGAGAAAATAAAATACTTGTATAGTATTTTATTTAATAAACAATGAGTGTGCCCGTGATAAAATTGATGCCTTTATCCTAGTCTATATCGAAACAGTGAGTGGTTTACAGAGGAATACCTATGGGGTAGGCCCACAGATACATAATGGGCTAGCCAAGGATCCGGGCCCATCAAAGATGTGGACCAAAAGGTAATGAGCCATGGGGTAACACATTATGCCCATTGAAGTTACAACCCAACATATCAAAAGCTAGGGGTTCTTCACCAACGAATTAAGTGTTTACAATCAGATCCTACACCCCGTGACGGACAAGTATTAATGGTGGTCATCACCAAGATGGGAGCAGTCGGTTGCCCTACAAACGGCTGCGCCCTAGGATACGTACCCATGATCTTCATGATGCCTTCAATGCTGTCATTACTTAACGGTGACATTATCTAGATAAATACTACACTTACCAGTAGTAAACACTATTATTAAAATAGACATGGGTATGAGGTCTACTTTCACAACTTTATGTTTCTTATATTTATGCACGGGATCTTAATGATATTAATTTATGCTCTGAAAGGCAACCGTTATGATGTGCTTCCGATGTGAGGATGTGGGGATATATTCGAAGTATGTCTTGACCGATCTGTGACCTGTCCAAAAAACAAGCATTGGCAGAGCCCTGCAATACTTAGCTCCTTAGTCTTACCATGGTTGACATGTTTCATGCCAATTTTACCAAAATGGGTTGCACCGTATGGTGCTGCACATGTTCAAAAAATTATTATGGCTCGCAATGTGTACAGAATTTCCGGACGCAACCACCGCCTCCTCTTCAAGGAAAAAGCTTAGGGTTCTTATGCCTTCCATCGATGGTCGTAGGACTATGGAGGCATGGTGGACCCTAGCCATAGCCGGTGGAGGGGTCTTACTCTGTTTTTGGTGTTCTATGTGTTGGAAATATGCCCTAGAGGCAATAATAAAAGTATTATTATATTTCCTTGTTCATGATAATTGTCTTTTATTCATGCTATAACTGTATTATCCGGAAATCATAATACACGTGTGAATACATAGACCACAATATGTCCCTAGTAAGCCTCTAGTTGACTGGCTCGTTGTGATCAACAGATAGTCATGGTTTCCTGGCTATGGACATTGGATGTCGTTGATAACGGGATCACATCATTAGGAGAATGATGTGATGGACAAGACCCAATCCTAAGCATAGCACAAAGATCGTGTAGTTCGTTTGCTAGAGCTTTTCCAATGTCAAGTATCTCTTCCTTAGACCATGAGATCGTGTAACTCCCGGATACCGTAGGAGTGCTTTGGGTGTATCAAACGTTACAACGAATCGAGTGACTATAAAGGTGCACTACTGGTATCTTGAAAGTGTCCGTTGGGTTGACACGGATCGAGATGGATTTGTCACTCCGTAAACGGAGAGGTATCTCTGGGCCCTCGGTAGGACATCATCATAATGTGCACAATGTGACCAAGGGGTTGATCACGGGATGATGTGTTACGGAACGAGTAAAGAGACTTGCCGGTAACGAGATTGAACAAGGTATCGGTATACCGACGATCGAATCTCGGGCAAGTGCAATACCGTTAGACAAAGGGAATTGTATACGGGATTAATTGAGTCCTTGACATCGTGGTTCATCCGATGAGATCATCGTGGAACATGTGGGAGCCAACATGGGTATCCAGATCCGCTGTTGGTTATTGACGGAGAACGTCTCGGTCATGTCTACATGTCTCCGAACCCGTAGGGTCTACACACTTAAGGTTCGATGACGCAAGGGTTATAAAGGAAGTTTGTATGTGGTTACCGAATGTTGTTCGGAGTCCCGGATGAGATCCCGGACGTCACGAGGAGTTCCGGAATGGTCCGGAGGTAAAGATTTATATATGGAAAGTCCTATTTTGGCCACCGAAAATGTTCGGGATTTTTCGGTATTGTACCGGGAAGGTTCTAGAAGGTTCGGAGTGGGGCCCACCTGCATGGGGGACCCACATGAACGTGGGTAGTGGGGCAAGGCCCCACACCCCTGGTCATAGCGACCAAGATCCCCCTTAGAAGGAATAAGATCATATCCCGAAGGGATAAGATCAAGATCCCTAAAAAGGGGGGATAACAATCGGTGGGGAAGGAAATGATGGGATTTCTTTCCTCCCACCTTGGCCAACGCCCCAATGAACTTGGAGGACAAGAAACCAGCCCCTCCACCCCTGTATATAGTGGGGAGGCGCATGGGAGCTTCACACGAAGTTCTGGCGCAGCCCTCCCCCTCTCCCAAGTCCTCCTCCTCTCCCGTGGTGCTTGGCGAAGCCCTGCAGGATTGCCACGCTCCTCCACCACCACCACGCCGTCGTGCTGCTGCTGGATGGAGTCTTCCTCAACCTATCCCTCTCTCCTTGCTGGATCAAGGCATGGGAGACGTCACCGGGCTGTACGTGTGTTGAACGCGGAGGTGCCGTCCGTTTGGCACTAGGATCTCCGGTGATTTGGATCACGGACAGTACGACTCCTTCAACCCCGTTCTCTTGAACGCTTCCGCTTAGCGATCTACAAGGGTATGTAGATGCACTCTCCTTCCCTCTTTGCTGGTTTCTCCATAGGTAGATCTTGGTGACACGTGGGAAAATTTTGAATTTCTCGCTCGCTCCCCAACAAATGGCATCATGAGCTAGGTCTATTGCGTAGATTCTTTGCACGAGTAGAACACAAAGTAGTTGTGGGCATTGATTTTGTTCAATATGCTTACCGTTACTAGTCCAATCTTGTTTCGACGGTATTGTGGGATGAAGCGGCCGGACCGACCTTACACGTACTTCCACGTGAGACAGGTTCCACCAATTGACATGCACTTGGTGCATAAGGTGGCTAGCGGTGCGATCTCTCCCACTTTAGTCGGAACGGATTCGATGAAAAGGGTCCTTATGAAGGGTAAATAGCAATTGGCATATCACGTTGTGGTTTTGCGTAGGTAAGAAACGTTCTTGCTAGAAACCCATTGTCGGTGTCAAAACCGGCGGATCTCGGGTAGGGGGTCCCGAACTGTGCGTCTAGGCGGATGGTAACAAGAGACGAGGGACACAATGTTTTTACCTGTGTTCGGGCCCTCTCGATGGAGGTAAAACCCTATGTCCCGCTTGATTAATATTGATGATATGGGTAGTACAAGAGTAGATCTACCACGAGATCAAGGAGGCTAAACCCTAGAAGCTAGCCTATGGTATGATTGTTGAGATGTATGTTGTGTCCTCACGGACTAAGGCCCTCCGGTTTATATAGACACCGAGAGGCTAGGGTTACAGTCGGTTACAATGGTAGGAGATCTACATATCCGTATCGCCGAGCTTGCCTTCCACGCCAAGGAAAGTACCTTGGGACACGAGCCGAGTCTTCAATCTTCTATCTTTGTAGTGCGGGAGTCCGGCGGATATTGATAGTCCGGCTGTCCGGACACCCCTAGTCCAGACTCCATCAAGAGTCCCTGAACCAGTCTTCAATGACGATAAGTCCGGCGTGCATAATGTTCGGCATTGCAAGGCGGGTTCCTCCTTGAATAATCCGGAGAAGATAATGAACACCAGGATAGTGTCCGGCTCGCAAAATAATTTCCACATTCCAAACGAGAGAATAAAACATATACACCGATCCAATCTGCCGACGTATTATGCGGCGTGACATCACACCGCACCAAGCCTTTGTTTGAATTATGTACCACTTCAAAGACGCTTAGTGAAGCGGTTTCCTTGGCACGCCCCGTCAAGCGTAGATCGTGTTCCCCTTATTCCGGATTCTCATCAATACGTGCGTGGGTAACCCAACCGCGCCATTGATGGTGGCGCTTGGGAGATAAGCGAGTTTTACCGGGCGGTGAGGGACGATAGTTTTGTCCGCCTATATATAAGGGATAAGGATTTACCTTCTCACCCACGCCTTCTTCCTCCTTTGCTTATCCATCCCCGCGAACTCAAGCTCCAACGCCTAAGCTCACAAGATCTCACCTCAACCCTCTTCAATATGTCCGGAGGGGAGGCAAATGGATGGCCTCCACCGCTAAGGAGGAGGACATCACCAAGCTGCGCGACACCGGATACCTTTCCAGCGACATCGCAGATCGGCTGCCCGACGCGGGCAGCTCATCCCCACCCGTGGCCTCATGAGAGGGTCGTCTTCCTTCCCACTTCCTCCACGGACTGGGCTTTCCGCTCCATCCATTCGTCCGGGGCTCATGTTTTACTACGGCCTGGATTTCCACGATCCGGCGCCGAACTTCGTCCTCAACATCTCGGCGTTTATCGTCGTGGTGCGAGGCCTTTCTCGCATCCGCCCCACTTCGCCCGTGGCTCAAGACCTTCAACGCAAGTCAAGATTGTGAAGGGGATAAGCGGAATGCGGAGGTGCCATGTTGGGCAAGCCGCCCAGCGTCCCTTGGCTGGAAGGACCTTCGTGAGACTCCGTCAAGGGGTGGCAATCGGGTGGTTCTACATCACCGAGCCAGCGAGCCTACATGGGCGGCGGCCCCAATTTAGATCTGGAATCCCCGTAGCTCACTTCACGAAAGAGAAGGGCTTGCGGTGGGGTGATCCGTGGAGGAGCGGACTTGAGCCTGCATCAAGAAGCTGGTGAGCAATAGGCTCGGCTCGTCGACGTGGTCCAGTCATGCTCCTCCGTGGATTCTCCCATGCCAAGAACGGGCATTTAATCTGTGGAGTTTAATCCGGAACAGCACCAGATGTTAAGCGCGCTCTTCGACACAACGTACGAAGGCGCCTGGAGGGTGCTGTTCAAGGGCGCCGAAGCCCCCGCATCCGCGACCAAAGACCGCGGATTCAGCTTGCAGTCTCCGACTGACGAGGTAAGTGATTCGACCCCATTACGGGACACTTATAGTAGCTAGATTGACTCTAGCGAGGTTTTTAATCTACCTCTTCCTTTGACAGGATTGGATGGAAAAGGCCCAGCTGCTCATCAGCCCAGCTCCCATGCCAGAAGAACCAGTGGATGCCCGCTTAGCAAGGATGCTGGTTCCGGCACCGTACGTGGTGCCGGAGAAGAAGGCCAAGAAGGTGGCCGCGTTCCCACAATCAGGCGTCTGACGATGACGACGAGGACTCCTCCCCGGAAGACGAGGAGGAGGAGGAGGAGTACTCTCTCCCGGAGGAGGAGAGAGGAGAGGAAGGCCTCCCCAACCGGGCGGCGAAGGGTCCAAGAGGGGAGAACTATCCCCGGACAGTTTTGCCAACATCAACGTTGGCGGGGACGAAGTGGCCTCAAGGGCCGGCGTCCGGCAGGATCGTAAGTATCCGGATCATCCATATGCCGATATTGTATGTCACGTAGTGTCCTTCTAATGCCGCATTGTTCCTTTAGTCCGGCCGTCGGCGACTTTCCCGACTCGATGAGCGGGTCGTTGGCGCCGCCGGATGTAAATTCCATCCCGACCGCCTCTACCCCATGCGCCGAGGACGACGAGGCGGAATCCTGCTGGGGCGCGCCGGGAGGCTCGAGGCGCCCGCAGCAGCCTCGGACTTTGTGCGACTCTACTCCGAACCCGTGAAGCGGTTACAGAGTCCGCAAGCAGCCCCTCGAAGAGGGGCAGACCGTGACGCCGGGCGGCCTCCGCCCAACCGAGGCACCGGATAACCGCCGAGGCGCCAAAGGCGCCTCCATCGAAGAACACCGCACTCTCATGAGTGCGGTGATTGAGAAGGTCCAGCTTCGCCAAGGGCGGGCTGACCGAAGCCTCGCAACAACCTTCTAATGTGCTTTGAGGTAAGAAGGTTAAAATTAAGTAATATAATACCGCATAGACAAGAGTTCTCGATGCTTAGTCCGGTGTTCGGAAAGAAAAGCCGGACTAAGGATCTAACAAGATATACGCAGGGTTGTTAAAAAATATGTCGATATGGGTTTGCAGGCTGCGCTGTTGACCTCGGCCGCATTAACGGCGGAGGTCGAGGCGCTGAAGCAAGATCTTGAGCGGTCGGAGCAAGAGCTCGGCCATGCCAAAAGGCAGCTCAAGGAAAAAGAAGGTGAATAACACCACTTTAAATAGGTACCTTACAGAAAAGGGTTTTGGTTGCAAACAAGATTAACAAGGATAATATATGTAATGCAGGGCCACTAACGAGGTGGCAGCCTCAAGGATGCCGTGTCCATGGCCGAACGCATAATGCGCCACGTAACGGATGAGCGAGAAAAGCAAGCGGCTGGTGGCGGAAGTCCGGCAAGAGCTCGAGCTCTCATGAAAAACATGAGAGTTTGGAGCGTGACTCAAGACTCGAGAGTCCGAGCTTGCCTCGCTCTCGATAGGGCCGAGTCCGCCAAGGCCGAGGCCCGAAGGCCCATATGGAAATAGAGGACATGAAGAAGATAGCGGCGGTAAGGCGTTTTCATGCAGAGCAAGCATGTTAATGTAAATTACGGATACTTACCCGATTCGGAGCTCTCGTGGGCATTTGCAGATCTGCGCGTAGAGCGCGTCGATGCCGCTGCATTCTATCGTGGCGAGGAGGGGAGCTCAACGGAGAAGGTCTTTTGGTCTCAGTACGCTGAGGCCGGCCATCCGGTGCCCCCAAGCGACCAGCTGAAGCAGCTGGTCGAACTCCACAAGGTGGCTGAGGAGGCCATGAAGGGCCTCGCAGTCCGGCTGTGGCCTGGGAAGGCCATGCCTGGCAGCTACTTTGGCCTAGTGCGGCGGCTAGTGGATGCATGCCCCAGGCTGGATGTGATCAAGCGATCCGCCTGCATTGAAGGCGCTCGTCGGGCCCTTGCCCGCATAAAGGTGCAATGGGGCAAGCTGGATGCGAGAAGCTTCTCACGGATCCGCCCCGCCGGCAAGGAGCACCGTCACGGAGCGATATTATAAAGTTGTCTCAAGGGAGCCCGCGATATTGCGGATGAGTGCCCCTTAATGTAATCCTTGAGTGAACTCATTGTGTGTTTATCCTGCGGCGCTGAAACTTCGCTTGTATGCGCCATGAGGAACGCTTTGTTGAATTTAAAATATTACCTTCATGCGGCCGCTTGTTAAATCGAGAGATGGCAAGTCGCTGGCTTTAGCCCCAAGCCAGTGTTCGGTGATAAACTTGAGCACTCTTGTTCCCATCTTTGGGTCCATCTAGGAGGCGCCAACACGACGAACAAGGCGACCGGACTTATAATGCTTGAACACTCTCACTTAGCCATAGAATTCTATAATTTTAAATTTGGTGAAGCCCTCGGTATTCGAAGACCGAATCGGGCGCTATCCACGCCGTCGGACATCATCCGAACTTCGCTCAAGCGGCATGAGTCTTTAGGGACCCAAAAGACCTCTCGAATAGCGACCGATCTCTCGCCTTATCATGCCGATCGGTTTTAGCTTTCTCCATCGAGGCGTTAACCGGCTCAACCGGGCGCAATCGCATGGTTCTCCCAGTGCTACCTTAGCCGACAGGACGGAACGTAAGGTACCAAAACATGGGAGCCGGGCAAACCCAACTATTGACCCAAGACATGATTCGGAGCTGATTCATATAATGCTATAAGTTCGGGGTGCCGCACATATGAAAGTGTTAGGACTTAATCACACCATAATTTGGGGAACGAAGCCCTGGTGTATTCGGCCGCACTAAAGTATCTGGTGCAAGATGTCATATAATGAACATTTATAAAAGATAACGAATTGCAATGAAAAGGTAATGAACTTGCAAAAGGAAGTGCTGCGTTATTTATGAAAGGAGGTGCGCTAATAAAGCGGACTGATACAAATAGTGCGATAAGCAAGGGATTTGGACTAATTTGACATGTCCCTCCGAGGATAAGCTGCAGACTTGGTGTATGTAATCGAATTTAGTGCTCGTAATGGAGACCACCGAGTGTTCGTCGCAGCCTTCTTTGATCCTGACTATTGCCTCGTGAGTTCGGCAAGTTTGTCGCCTGGACAGGCTTCATTTAGTGGAGTCTGTATATAAAAAGAAAAGATAAGAAATAAAACCAAGGGGCGCTAGCACGAGCCCCGTGTGGTCGAGCCACACTCCTTAATCCTTGTGGTTTAAGCCCTCCCTGCGCCCATGGTATCTCCAAAGCGTAATGATGTACGCGGGTGTTATTCTTGTGATCATGCTGGCGAGGGGGGGCCGCATTACTCTGGCGTGCTCGATCGCGCCAGTGGTCTTGGTTAGTGTTGCTCGGCGCGCTTTGATGCATCCGCTTTTAATTGCCGGACTAGAGAATTGCCGTGAAGGCTGCTCTATACTTCGCCGAGAGTCAGCCAGATGTTCCCCGCTCGAGGGAGCGTTCCATATTCCCATTGACCATAATGACTCGCGAGGGCTGGCATCTTGAGCTTTAGGTATGCATAATGCGGCACCGCGTTGAACTTTGCAACGCAGTTCGCCCGAAAGCAGGCATGATAGCCGCTACTGAACGGGACTATATCAAGATTAACTCTTCGCCGGAAATTATCGGGGTATCCAAGACCACTTCGGTGTGGAGAACTGCATAGTTGGCTTCCACTCACAGGATGACACCTTTAAAGGTTGTCTTGGTAGGTTTGATCTGGATGGGTCTATGCCCATTTTGCGCGACCGTGTCCCGGTAAAGCAGGTTCAAAGTTGCCGCCGCCGCCCATCGGGACTCTTGTGAGGTGAAATCCATCGACGATTGGGTCTAGGACCAATGTGGCGAATCCGCCATGGCGATGCTGGTCGGATGGTCTCGTCGATCAAAAGTGATCGGACAGAGGACCATGGATTGAACTTCGGGCGATCGCTCCATCGCATAGACGTCCGTAGTGCGCGCTTCCTCTCCCTCTTGGGTATATGGGTCGCAGAATCATATTCACCGTCCGCACTTGTGGGGGAAACCTTCTATCCTCTCGTTGTTCGGTGGCGGGTCTCTTCCTCGTCGCCGCTATTTAGCACCTTGTCATTGTGTTCGCAATTAACTTGCCTACCTGCTTGAACACCCAACAATCTCTATTGGTGTGATTAGCTGGCTTTTCGGGGGTGCCATGTATCTGGCATGAGCGGTCGAGTATTCTGTCCAGATTGGACGGGCCCGGAGTTGTTCTTTTAAATGGCTTTTTCCGTTGACCGGGTTTGGAGCCTCGGAATCCGGCATTGACTGCCGTATCCTCTTTGTCGTCGCCATTAACACGGCGTTTGTTTTTGATTCGACGTGACCTGCCGTGATTGTCCTTAGTGTCCGGACTGCCAGAATTTTTGCGGAGATTGTTGCTGCGGGCTAGCCAGCTATCCTCTCCCGCGTAGAAGCGGGTCATTAACGATGTGAGGGCTGCCATGGATTTCGGCTTCTCCTGCCCCAGGTGCCGGGCTAGCCATTCGTCCCGGATGTTATGTTTGAAGGCTGCAAGGGCCTCCGCATCCGGACAATCGACAATTTGATTTTTCTTCGTCCAAGAACCGTGTCGAGAATTGTCCGCCGATTCGTTCGGCTGCTGAATAATGTGGCTTAGGTCATCGGCGTCCGGTGGTCGCACGATGTACCTTGAAAGTTATCAAGGAACGGCCTCGTGTCTTCCCAACACCCGTCGACTCTGCGGGCAGGCTGTTAAGCCAATGCCGAGCTGGTCCTTTAAGCTTGTGGGAGATATTTGATGGCGTGGAGATTGTCGCGCGGGCCATATGAATGTGGAGAAGATAATCTTGATCCACACCGCGGGTCTGTTGTGCCATCGTAAGATTCGATATTCACGGGTTTGAACCCTTCGGGATCGATGATCCATTACTTCATCGGTGAAGCATAACGGTGTGCGGCGCCAGATTGAGCAATATCGCGACGCAGCTCGAGGGAGCGCTGTCTCGCTATGTTCGCCCGGTCGGCGTTATGTCCGCGCGACGGCATTCGTCGTGGGTCGAGGGCGCCCACGTGATCCATAGATGGATCTGGATTGTCTTGCTTTGTCCTCCAAGATGTCTCGCAAGTCCGCGCGTTCCTTTTGGCTTCGTACTCTTGGATCGATGTCGGGTACGGTCTTGGCTGGGGTCTCAATGCCTCTCCGTCGCGACCACGGGTGGTCGGTCAGCCATGTCGTGGCGCTGGTGATAAAGGTATGTATGCTTCCTCCTCTAATCGGGGAGCAGCTTGCGCCTTGGGTAACTTTTGGAGGGAGTTCGAGTTTATACTCTTCGACGCGAGGACCTCGGTCCATCGATCGGCTAGCAGATCTTGATCAGCTTGAAGCTGTTGCTTTGCTTTTTCTTTAGGCTATTTGCGTGGCTATGAGCTGCGCTCAAGCGCTCTTGTTCGACGGCATCCTCGGGTATGACGAATTCATCATCGTTGAGGCTCGCCGTCTTCGGAGGAGGCATATAGTTATCATCCTCAACCCTTCGCTCGCCGCCTGTCATGGGCTTGCTTCGTGTCCTCTGTGCTAAGTCTTGTAGGAGGATCGTCTTCGCACTCTCCGAGTGTTATTATCTCTGCGCGGAATCTCCATTCTTGTTGTGGCGGGATTTAGAGCGGCGCCACGACGCCGTCGGCGTTTGGCCGCTTCTTTAGAGAATCTTCCTCCGCTGCTTTTTCGCCATCCCATTCTTTTGGGGTATCCACCATGTAGACGTCATATGACGAGGTGGCCTTCCAGTGCCCTGTGGGCGCTGGGTCCTGATCGTCTCTGGCATCATCGTCCATAGCGTCGATGTCATCGGAGTCGTAGTCTAGCATGTCGGTTAGATCCTCGATAGTGGCTACAAAGTGGGAGGTGGGTGGGCTTTGAATTTCTTCGTCGTTCGAACTCCAACCGCCCCGCCATAGTTCGCCAGATTCTCTGATAGCGAGAGATGCTTCAGAGAATTCGTGATATCGCCAAAAGGCGAGTGCTGAAAGATGTCCGCGGCGGTGAATTCCATAACCGCGCCTAATCCGGTTTAATTGGCGGGCGCGGAGGCTCGAGTCGGCGAGAATCTGGCGCCTCGGGATCACGAAGTTTCGCAGGGACGAGATTGGTATTCGCCCATCGCCAGATGTTGAAGCCCCTGTGGCAGCGTCTATCCACCGGCCCCGTCATGGCAATTGGCTCCGGGCCAGCAGCGGAGCGGTTCGAAAAGGGCCTCCAAAGCACCGTCCGCGGCAGAGCTAGATCATGCCCGTCGTGCCACAAAGGCGGCGCGCTGGTTGTGGCTCGAGCCCGTCGAAGATCAAATCTCCGCGGTCATCGGCCGTGAAGTTCAAGCTTCCAAATCTGACCTGACGGCCAGGGGCGTAGCTTTCGATCTACTCCAGATGGCCAAGAGAATTGGCCCGCAGTGTAAAGCCGCCGAATACGAAGATCTGTCCGGGGAGAAAAGTCTCACCCTGGACAGCGTTGATGGTTGAAGATGCCATCGAGCCTATCGGTGACGACACAGAGGAACTCTCAATGAAAGCACCAATGTCGGTGTCAAAACCGCGGATCTCGGGTAGGGGGTCCCGAACTGTGCGTCTAGGCGGATGGTAACAAGAAACGGGGACACAATGTTTTTACCTGTGTTCAGCCCTCTCGATGGAGGTAAAACCCTCACGCCCCGCTTGATTAATATTGATGATATGGGCAGTACAAGAGTAGATCTACCACGAGATCAAGGAGGCTAAACCCTAGAAGCTAGCCTATGGTATGATTGTTGAGATGTATGTTGTGTCCTACGGACTAAGGCCCTCCGATTTATATAGACACCGGAGAGGCTAGGGTTACACAGAGTTGGTTACAATGGTAGGAGATCTACATATCCGTATCGCCAAGCTTGCCTTCCACGCCAAGGAAAGTACCTTCCGGACACGAGCCGGAGTCTTCAATCTTCTATCTTCGTAGTCTGGGAGTCCGGCGGATATTGATAGTCCGGCTGTCCGGACACCCCCTAGTCCAGTACTCCCTCACCCATAGCAGCCACGTAAAACATGCAACAACAATTAGAGGACGTCAAACTTGTTTTTGCAGGGTATGCTATGTGATGTGATATGGCCAAGAAGAATGTGATGAATGATATGTGATGTATGAGATTGATCATGTTCTTGTAATAGGAATCACGACTTGCATGCCGATGAGTATGACAACCGGCAGGAGCCATAGGAGTTGTCTTTATTTATTGTATGACCTGCGTGTCATTGAACAACGCCATGTAATTACTTTACTTTATTGCTAACCGGTAGCCATAGTAGTAGAAGTAATAAGTTGGCGAGACAACTTCATGGAGACACGATGATGGAGATCATGATGATGGAGATCATGGTGTCATGCCGGTGATGATGATGATCATGGAGCCCTGAAGATGGAGATCAAAGGAGCAAAATGATATTGGCCATATCATGTCACTATTTGATTGCATGTGATGTTTATCATGTTTATGCATCTTGTTTACTTAGAACGACGGTAGTAAATAAGATGATCCCTTACAACAATTTCAAGAAGTGTTCTCCCCTAACTGTGCACCGTTGCTAAAGTTCGTCGCTTCTAAGCACCACGTGATGATCGGGTGTGATGGATTCTTACGTTCACATACAACGGGTGTAACACAGATTTACACACGCGAAACACTTAGGGTTAACTTGACGAGCCTAGCATGTACAGACATGGCCTCGGAACACAGAGACCGAAAGGTCGAGCATGAGTCATATGGAGGATACGATCAACATGAAGATGTTCACCGATGATGAGTAGTCCGTCTCACGTGATGATCGGACACGGCCTAGTTGACTCGGATCATGTAATCACTTAGATGACCAGAGGGATGTCTATCTGAGTGGGAGTTCATAAGATGAACTTAATTATCCTGAACATAGTCAAAAGATCTTTGCAAATTATGTCGTAAGCTCGCGCTTTAGTTCCACTGTTTAGATATGTTCCTAGAGAAAATATAGTTGAAAGTTGTGATGAGCGATTATGCGGACAAGAGAAAGCTTATGTCCTTAGTGCACCGCTCAGTGTGCTGAACCCCAAACATCGTTTGTGGATGTTGCGAACATCGACATACACGCTTTGATAACTACGTGATAGTTCGCTTAAACGGTTTAGAGTTGAGGCACCAAAGACGTTTTGAAACGTCATGAACATATGAGATGTTTCGGGGCTGAAATTGAGATTTCAAGCTCGTGCCCACGCCAAGAGGTATGAGACCTCCGACGATTTTCTTAGCCTGCAAACTAAGGGAGAAAAGCTCAATCGTTGAGCTTGTGCTCGATTGTCCGAGTGCAACAATTACTTGAATCAAGTGGGAGTTGATCTTCCGGATGAGATAGTGATGTTTCTCCAAAGTCATTGCCACCAAGCTGCTAGAGCTTTGTGATGAACTATAACATATCAGGGATAGATATGATGATCCTTGAGGTATTCACGATGTTTGACACCGCGAAAGTAGAAATCAAGAAGAAGCATCAATTGTTGATGGTTGGTGAAACCACTAGTTTCAAGAAGGGCAAGGGCAAGAAGGGATACTTCATGAAACGCCAAATCAGCTGCTGCTCCAGTGAAGAAACCCAAGGTTGAACCCAAACCCGAGACTAAGTGCTTCTGTGATAAGGGGAATAGTCACTGGAGCGGAATTACCCTAGATACTTTGTAGATGAGAAGGCTGGCAAGGTCGATAGAAGTATATTGGATATACATTATGTTAATGCGTACTTTACTAGTACTCCTAGTAGCACTAGGGGTATTAGATACCGGTTTGGTTGCTAAGTGTTAGTAACTCAAAATAAAAGCTACGGAATAAACGGAGACTAGCTAAAGGTGAGCTGACGATATGTGTTGGAAGTGTTTCGAAGGTTGATGTGATCAAGCATCGCACGCTCCCTCTACCATCGAGATTTGGTGTTTGCGTTGAGCATAGACATGATTGGATTATTTCTATCGCAATACGGTTATTCATTTAAGGAGAATAATGGTTACTCTATTTATTTGAATAATACCTTCAATGGTCTTGCACCTAAAGGAATGGTTTATTGAATCTCGATCGTAGTGATACACATTTTCATGCCAAGAGATATAAGATAGTAATGATAGTACCACTTACTTGTGGCACTGCCATGTAAGTCATATTGGTATAAAACGCATGAAGAAGCTCCATGTTGATGGATCTTTGGACTCACTCGTTTTTGAAAAGTTTGAGACATGCGAACCACGTCTATTGGTGTATACGCATGAAGAAACTCCATGCAGACGGATCGTTTGGACTCACTTGATTTTGACTCACTTGAGACATGCAAATCATACCACATGGGCAAGATGACCGAAAGCCTCGTTTTTCAGTAAAATGGAACAAGAAAGCAACTTGTTGGAAGTAATACGTTTTGATGTGTCCAGTCCAATGAGTGCTGAGGCATGAAGTGAATATTGTTATGTTCTTACTTCACAGATGATTCGAGTAGATGTAGAGTATATTTACTTGATGAAACACAAGTCTGAATTATTGAATGGTTCAAGTAATTTCAGAGTGAAGTTGAAGATCATTGTGACAAAAGGATGAAATGTATATGATATGATCATAGAGATAAGTATCTGAGTTACGAGCTTTGGCACGCAATTAAGACATTGTGGAAATTATTTCACAATTAATACCGCCTGGAACACCATAGTTTGATGGTGTGTCCAAACATCATAGTTGCACCCTATTTGATATGGTGCGTACCATGATGTCTCTTGTCGAATTACCACTATCGTTCATGGGTTAGGCATTAGAGACAACCGCACTCACTTTAATAGGGCACCACGTGATTCCGTTGAGATGACACCGTATGAACTATGGTTTAGAGAAACCTAAGCTGTCATTTCTTAAAGGTTTGGGGCTGCGACACTTATGTGAAAAAAAATTCAGGTTCATAAGCTCGAACCCAAAGCAGTTCATAGGACACCCAAATGCATCTTCATAGGACACCCAAAACAGTTGGGTATACCTCCTAATTCAGATCCGAAAGCAATAGGGATTGTTTCTTGAATCGGGTCCTTTCTCGAGGAAAAGTTTGTCTCGAAAAGTTGAGTGGGAGGATGGTGGAGACTTGATATGGTTATTGAACCGTCACTACAACTAGTGTGTAGCAGGGCACAGGAAGTTGTTCCTGTTGCACCTACACCAATTGAAGTAGAAGCTTATGATAGTGATCATGAAACTTCGCATCAAGTCACTACCGTACCTCGTAGGGTGACAAGGATGTGTACTGCTTCAGAGTGGTATAGTAATCCTGTCTTGAAGGTCATGTTGCTAGACAACAATGAACCTACGAGCTATGAAGAAGCGATGGTGGGCCCATATTCCGACAAGTGGTTGGAAGCCATGAAATCCGAGATAGGATCCATGTATCAGAACAAAGCATGGACTTTGGTGGACTTGCTCGATGATCGGCAAGCCATTGAGATAAATGGATCTTTAAGAAGAAGACGGACGTGGACGGCAATGTCACCGTCTATGAAGCTCGACTTGTGGCGAAGAGTTTTTCACAAGTTCAAGGAGTTGACTACGATGAGATTTTCTCATCCGTAGCGATGCTTAAGTCCGTCGGAATCATGTTAGCATTAGCTGCATTTATGAAATATGGCAGATGGATGTCAAAATGAGTTTCCTTACCAGTTTTTGTAAGGAAAGGTTGTATGTGATACAATTAGAAAGTTTTTGTCGATCCTAAGGATGCTAAAAGGTATGCTGGCTCCAGAAATCCTTCTAAGGACTGGAGTAAGCATCTCGGAGTTGGAATATGTACTTTGATAAGATGATCAAAGATTTCGGGTTTATACAAAGTTTGTGAGAAACTTGTATTTCCAAAGAAGTGAGTGGGAGCACTATAGAATTTCTGATGAGTATATGTTATTGACATATTGTTGATCAGAAATGATGTAGAATTTCTGGAAAGCATATAGGGTTATTTGGAAAGTGTTTTTCAATGGAAAACCTGGATTAAGCTACTTGAACATTGAGCATCAAGATCTATAATGATAGATCAAAAACGCTTAATGGTACTTTCAAAATGAGCACATAACTTGACATGATCTTGAAGGTTTTCAAGATGGATCAGTCAAAGAAGGAGTTCTTGCCTGAGTTGTAAGGTATGAAGTTAAGACTTAAAGCTCGACCACGGCAGAAAAGAGAGAAAGGACGAAGGTCATCCCCTATGCTTTTGTCATAGGCTCTATACTGTATGCCATGCTGAGTACCACACCTGATGTGTGCCTTGCCACATGTCTGGCTAGAGGGTACAAAGGTGATCAAGGAGTCGATCACAAGATGGTGGTCAATATTATCCTTAGAGGAATAAGGATATGTTTCTCGATTATGGAGGTGATAAAGAGTTCGGCGTAAAGGGTTACGTCGATACAAGCTTTAACACCTATCCGAGTGACTCTGAGTAGCAAGCCGGATATGTATAGTGGAGCAACTATTTGCAATAGCTCCAAGTGGAGCGTGGAAGCAGCGTTTACAATATGACCTAGAAATTTGCAAAGCACACACGGATCTGAAAGGTTCAGACCCGTTGGCTAAAACCTCTCTCACAAGCAAAACATGATCAAACCCCAGAACTCATTGAGTCTTAATCACATGATGATGTGAACTAGTTTAATGACACTAGTAAACTCTTTGGGTGTTGGTCACATGGTGATGTGACCTGTGAGTGTTAATCACATGGCGATGTGAACTAGATTATTGACTCTAGTGCAAGTGGGAGACTGTTGGAAATATGCCCTAGAGGCAATAATAAAAGTATTATTATATTTCCTTGTTCATGATAATTGTCTTTTATTCGTGCTATAACTGTATTATCCGGAAATCATAATACACGTGTGAATACATAGACCACAATATGTCCCTAGTAAGCCTCTAGTTGACTGGCTCGTTGTGATCAACAGATAGTCATGGTTTCCTGGCTATGGACATTGGATGTCGCTGATAACGGGATCACATCATTAGAAGAATGATGTGATGGACAAGACCCAATCCTAAGCATAGCACAAAGATCGTGTAGTTCGTTTGCTAGAGCTTTTCCAATGTCAAGTATCTCTTCCTTAGACCATGAGATCGTGTAACTCCCGGATACCGTAGGAGTGCTTTGGGTGTATCAAACGTCACAACGTAACTGGGTGACTATAAAGGTGCACTACAGGTATCTTCGAAAGTGTCCGTTGGGTTGACACGGATCGAGACTGGGATTTGTCACTCCGTGTAAACGGAGAGGTATCTCTGGGCCCACTCGGTAGGCCATCATCATAGTGTGCATAATGTGACCAAGGGGTTGATCACGGGATGATGTGTTACGGAACGAGTAAAGAGACTTGCCGGTAACGAGATTGAACAAGGTATCGGTATACCGACGATCGAATCTCGGGCAAGTGCAATACCGTTAGACAAAGGGAATTGTATACGGGATTAATTGAGTCCTTGACATCGTGGTTCATCCGATGAGATCATCGTGGAACATGTAGGAGCCAACATGGGTATCAGATCCGCTGTTGGTTATTGACCGGAGAACGCGTCTCGGTCATGTCTACATGTCTCCGAACCCGTAGGGTCTACACACTTAAGGTTCGATGACGCAAGGGTTATAAAGGAAGTTTGTATGTGGTTACCGAATGTTGTTGAGTCCGGATGAGATCCGGACGTCACGAGGAGTTCGGAATGGTCCGGAGGTAAAGATTTATATATGGAAAGTCCTATTTTGGCCACCGGAAAATGTTCGAGGATTTTTCGGTGATTGTCCGGGAAGGTTCTAGAAGGTTCGGAGTGGGGCCCACCTGCATGGGGGACCCACCTGAACGTGGGTAGTGGGGCAAGGCCCCACACCCCTGGTCAGGCAAGACCAAGATCCCCCTTAGAAGGAATAAGATCATATCCCAAAGGGATAAGATCAAGATCCCTAAAAAGGGGGGATAACAATCGGTGGGGAAGGAAATGATGGGATTTCTTTCCTCCCACCTTGGCCAACGCCCCAATGGACTTGGAGGACAAGAAACCAGCCCCTTCACCCCTATATATAGTGGGGAGGTGCATGGGAGCTTCACACGAAGTTCTGGCGCAGCCCTTCCCCTCTCCCAAGTCCTCCTCCTCTCCGCGGTGCTTGGCGAAGCCTCGCGGGATTGCCACGCTCCTCCACCACCACCACGCCGTCGTGCTGCTGCTGGATGGAGTCTTCCTCAACCTCTCCCTCTCTCCTTGCTGGATCAAGGCATGGGAGACGTCACCGGGCTGTACGTGTGTTGAACGCGGAGGTGCCGTCCGTTCAGCACTATGATCTCCGGTGATTTGGATCACGACGAGTACGACTCCTTCAACCCCGTTCTCTTGAACGCTTCCGCTTAGCGGTCTACAAGGGTATGTAGATGCACTCTCCTTCCCCTCTTTGCTGGTTTCTCCATAGGTAGATCTTGGTGACACGTAGGAAAATTTTGAATTTCTACTACGTTCCCCAACACTATGAGCTCCGCAAACTCCCTCCTCTTCTCCCTCCGCCGCCGCCGGAAGACGCCGCCGGGCTAAGCCCGGGGGCCGATGGCGGTGGCGGGGGATCTCCTCTCTCACGCATCTTCGGGGCGGGGCGGACCCCAAGGCGTGTGGTGGCGCGACCGATCTGGGATCTGCGGCGTGGCGGATGGCTGCAGGCGGCGGGAGGCCGGCCCGTCCTCGGACGGCGACTTAGTCTTGCGCGGAGGCAGGGCTGCGGCATCGCGGATGGCCCTTCGCGACGGTGGCAGCGGCTGTGGTCAGCGGCGCGGCTTGGCTGCGATGGCGTGCATGCTGCCTTCAGATCGGCGACGGCGGCATGGAGGGCCTGGTGGTCTCGTCAGCGGTGTTGGGGAACGTAGTAATTTCAAAAAAATTCCTACGCACACGCAAGATCATGGTGATGGCATAGCAACGAGAGGGGAGAGTGTATGTCCACGTACCCTCGTAGACCGTAAGCGGAAGCGTTAGCACAACGCGGTTGATGTAGTCGTACGTCTTCACGATCCGATCGATCCAAGCACCGAACGTACGGAGCCTCCGAGTTCAGCACACGTTCAGCTCGATGACGTCCCTTGAACTCCGATCCAGCCGAGTGTCAAGGGAGAGTTTCGTCAGCACGACGGCGTGGTGACGATCTTGATGTTCTACCAGTGCAGGGCTTCGCCTAAGCTTCACGACGATATGACCGAGGTGGAATATGGTGGAAGGGGGCACCGCACACGGCTAAGGAACGATCCGTAGATCAACTTGTGTGTCATGGGGTGCCCCCCTGCCCCCGTATATAAAGGAGCAAGGGGGAGGGGGCCGGCCAAGGAGAGGAGGCGCGCCCTAGGGGGGCAATCCTACTCCAAGTAGGATTCCCCCCTCTTTCCAAGTCCTACTAGGAGAAGGGAAGGAAGGGGAGGAGAAGGAGAAGGAAGGAGAGGGAGGAGAAGAAGGAAAGGGGGGCCGGCCCCCTAGTCCAATTCGGTTTGGGCTAGGGGGGCCGCGCGCCCTTCCTACTCTCTTCCACCACTTGGCCCATTAGGCCCAATGCTTCTTTCTCGTATTCCCGTAACTCCCCGGTACCCCCGAAAATACCCGAATCACTCGGAACCTTTCCGAACTCCAAATATAGTCGTCCAATATATCGATCTTTACGTCTCGACCATTTCGAGACTCCTCGTCATGTCTCCGATCTCATCCGGGACTCCGAACTCCTTCGGTACATCAAAACTCATAAACTCATAATATAAATGTCATCGAAACCTTAAGCGTGCGGACCCTACGGGTTCGAGAACTATGTAGACATGTCCTAGAACTATTCTTGGTCAATAAACAATAGCGGGACCTAGATGCCCATATTGGTTCCTACATATTCTACGAAGATCCTTATCGGTCAAACCGCATAACAACATACGTTGTTCCCTTTGTCATCGGTATGTTACTTGCCCGAGATTTGATCGTCGGTATCCAATACCTAGTTCAGTATCGTTACCGGCAAGTCTCTTTACTCGTTCCGTAATACATCATCTCATAACTAACTTATTAGTTACATGTTTGCAAGGCTTAGGTGATGAGTATTACCGAGAAGGCCCAGAGATACCTCTCCGACAATCGGAGTGACAAATCCTAATCTCGAATTATGCCAACCCAACATGTACCTTCGGAAACACCTGTAGAGCACCTTTATAATCACCCGATTCGTTGTAGACGTTTGGTAGCACACAAAGTGTTCTTCCGGTAAACGGGAGTTGCACAATCTCATAGTTGCAGGAACTTTGTATAAGTCATGAAGAAAGCAATAGCAGTATACTAAACGATCAAGTGCTAGGCTAACAGAATGGGTCATGTCAATCACATCATTCTTCTAATGATGTGATCCCACTAATCAAATGACAACACATGTCTATGGTTAGGAAACATAACCATCTTTGATTAATGAGCTAGTCAAGTAGAGGCATACTAGTGACTATAGTTTTGTCTATGTATTCACACATGTATTATGTTTCCGGTTAATACAATTCTAGCATGAATAATAAACATTTATCATGAAATAAGGAAATAAATAATAACTTTATTATTACCTCTAGGGCATATTTCCTTCAGTCTCCCACTTGCACTAGAGTCAATAATCTAGTTCACATCGCCATATGATTTAACACCAATATTCATATATGTATATGATTAACACCCATAGTTCACATCATCATGTGACCAACATCCAAAGGGTTTACTAGAGTCAATAATCTAGTTCACATCGCTATATGATTAACACCCAAAGAGTACTAAGGTGTGATCATGTTTTGCTCGTGAGAGAAGCTTAGTCAACGGGTCTGTCACATTCAGAGCCGTATGTATTTTGCAAATATTTTATGTCCACAATGCTCTGCACGGAGCTACTCTAGCTAATTGCTCCCACTTTCAATATGTATCCAAGTTGAGACTTAGAGTCATCGGATCGGTGTAAAAGTTTGCACCGATGTAACTTTTACAACAAACTCTTTTATCACCTCCATAATCGAGAAACATCTCCTTAGTCCTTACTAAGGATATTCTTGACCAATGTCCGATGGATCTACTCCTAGATCACTATTGTACTCCTTGCCAAATTCAGGGCAAGGTATACAATAGGTGCAGTACATAGCATAGCATACTTTATAGAACCTATGGTCGAGGCATAGGGAATGACTTTCATTCTCTTTCTATTTTCTCATTGTGGTCGGGATTTGAGTCTTACTCAATTTCATACCTTTGCAACACAGAGCAAGAACTCTTTCTTTGACTGCTCCATTTTGAACTATTTCAAAATCTTGCCAAGGTATGTACTCATTGAAAATCTTATCAAGCGCCTTGATCTATCTCAATAGATCTTGATGCTCAATATGTAAGTAGCTTTCTCGAGGTCTTTTAAAGAACTCCTTTAAAACACTCCTTTATGCTTTGCAAAAAATTCTACATCATTTCGATCAACAATATGTCACTCACATATACTAATCGAAAGGTGTAGTGCTCCCACTCACTTTATTGTAAATACAGGCTTCATCGTAAGTCCATATAAAACTATATGCTTTGATCAACTTATCAAAGCGTATATTCCAACTCGAGATGCTTGCACCAGTCCATAGATGGATCATTGGAGCTTGCACATTTTTTAGCACTTTTAGGATTGACAAAACCTTCGGTTGTATCATATACAACTCTTCTTTAATAAATCCATTAAGGAATGCAGTTTTGACATCCATTTGCCGATTTCATAAAATGTGGCAATTGCTAACATGATTCGAGACAGACTTAAGCATCGATACGAGTGAGAAAATCTCATCGTATTCAACACCTTGAACTTGTTGAAAACCTTTCGCAACAAGCCAAGCTTGGTAGATAGTAATACTACTATCGATTATGTCCGTCTTCCTCTTGAAGATCCATTCATTTAACATGGCTTGTCGATCATTGAGCAAGTCAATCAAAGTCCATACTTTGTTCTCATACATGGATCATATCTCGATTTTATGGCCTCGAGCCATTTCATGAATCTGGGCTCATCATCGCTTCCTCATAGTTCGTAGGTTCATCATGGTCTAGTAACATGACTTCCGAACATGATTACTACATCACTCAGTGCGGATCTTACTCTGGAAGACCTACGAGGTTCTGTAGTAACTTGATCTGAAGTTTCATGATCAATATCATTAGCTTCCTCACTAATTGGTGTATTTGTCACAGAACTGATTTACGTGATGAACTACTTCCCAATAAGGAACAGTACGATTACCTCATCAAGTTCTACTTTCCTCCCACTCACTTCTTTCGAGAGAAACTCCTTCTCTAGAAAGGATCCATTTTTAGCAACGAATATCTTGCCTTCAGATCTGTGATAGAAGGTGTACCCAACTATTTCCTTTGGGTATTCTATGAAGACGCACTTCTCCGATTTGGGTTCGAGCTTATCAGGATGAAAACTTTTTCATATAAGCATCGCAGCCCCAAACTTTAAGAAATGACAACTTGGGTTCCTTGCTAAACCACAGTTCATATGTTGTCGTCTCAACGGATTTAGATGGTGCCCTTTTAATGTGAATGCAGCTGTCTCTAATGCATAACCCTAAAACAATATTGGTAAATTAGTAAGAGACATCATAGATCGCACCATATCCAATAAAGTGCGGTTACGACGTTCGGACACACCATAACGTTGTGGTGTTCCAGGTGGCATGAGCTGTGAAACTATTCCACATTGTTTTAATTGAAGACCAAACTCGTAACTCAAATATTCGTCTCCGCGATCAGATCGCAGAAACTTTATTTTCTTGTTACGATGATTTTTCCACTTCACTCTGAAATTCTTTGAACCTTTCAACTATTTCAGACTTATGTTTCATCAAGTAGATATACCCATATCTGCGCAAATCATCTTGTGAAGGTCAGAAAATAATGATACTTGCCACGAGCATCAATACTCATTGGATCGCATACATCGGTATGTATTATTTCCAACAAGTTAGTAGCTCGTTCCATTGTTCCGGAGAACGGAGTTTTAGTCATCTTGCCCAAAAGGCACGGTTTGCAAGCATCAAATGATTCATAACCAAGTGATTCCGAAAATCCATCTTTATGGAGTTTCTTCATGCGTTTTAATCGATATGACCCAAACGGCGATTGCCACAAATAAGTTGCACTATCATTATTAACTTTGCATCTTTTGGCATCAATATTATGAATATGTGTATCACTACGATCGAGATCCAACAAACTATTTTCATTGGGTGTATAACCATTGAAGGTCTTATTCATGTAAACAGAATAACAATTATTCTTTAACTTCAAATGAATAACCGTATCGCAATAAACATGATCAAATCATATTCATGCTCAAGCATAACGCCAAATAACATTTATTTAGGTTTAACACTAATCCCGAAAGTATAGGGAGTGTGCGATGATGATCATATCAATCTTGGAACCACTTCCAACATACATCGTTACTTCACCTCAACTAGTCTCTGTTTATTCTCGTATCTCTGTTTGAGTTACTAATCTTAGCAACCGAACAAGTATCAAATACTGGGGCTACTATAAACACTAGTAAGGCACATATCAACAACTGTATATCAAATATACCTTTGTTCACTTTGCCATCCTTCTTATCCACCAAATGTTGTGGCATTTCCGCTTCGGTGACCATTTCCTTTGCGATTGTAAGCACTCAGTTTCAGGCTATGGTCTAGCTTTGGGCTTCTTCGCAGGAGTGACAACTTGCTTGTCTTTCCACTTGAAGTTCCCTTTCTTTCCCTTTGCCCTTTTCTTGAAATTAGTGGTCTTGTCAATCATCAACACTTGATGCTCTTTCTTGATTTCTACCTTCGTCGATTTCAATATCACGAAGAGCTCGGGAATCATTTTCGTTATCCCTTGCATACTATAGTTCATCACGAAGTTCTAGTAACTTAGTGATGGTGACTAGAGAATTCTATCAATCACTATCTTATCTCGGAAGATTAACTCCCACTTGATTCAAGCGATTGAAGTACCTGCACAATCGAGCACATGCTCAATAGTTGAGCGATTCTCCTCCATCTTTTAGCTATAGAACTTGTTGGAGACTTCATATCTCTCAACTCGGTATTTGCTTGAAATATTAACTTCAATTCTGGAACATCTCATATGGTCCATGACGTTCAAAACGTCTTTGAAGTCCCGATTCTAAGCTGTTAAGCATGGTGCACTAAACTATCAAGTAGTTATCATATTGAGCTAGCCAAATGTTCATAACGTCGCATCCGCTCCTGCAATAGGTCATCACCTAGCGGTGCATTAAGGACATAATTTTTCTGTGCAGCAATGAGGATAAACCTCAGATCACGGATCCAATCCGCATCATTGCTACTAACATCTTTCAACACAACTTTCTCTAGGAACATATCAAAACAAACATATGAAAGAAACAACGCGAGCTATTGATCTACAACATAATTTGCAAAATACTACCAGGACTAAGTTCATGATAAATTTAAGTTCAATTAATCATATTACTTAAGAACTCCCACTTAGACAGACATCTCTCCAGTCATCTAAGTGATCACGTGATCCAAATCAACTAAACCATGACCGATCATCACGTGAGATGGAGTAGTTTTCAATGGTGAACATCACTATGTTGATCATATCTACTATATGATTCACGCTCGACCTTTCGGTCTCCGTGTTCCGAGGCCATATCTGCATATGCTAGGGTCGTCAAGTATAACTCGAGTATTCGCGTGTGCAAAACTGGCTTGCACCCGTTGTAGATGGACGAGAGCTTATCACACCCGATCATCACGTGGTGTCAGGCACGACGAACTTTGGCAACGGTGCATACTCAGGGAGAACACTTCTTGATAATTTTAAGTGAGAGATCATCTTAAAATGCTACCGTCAATCAAAGCAAGATAAGATGCATAAAGGATAAACATCACATGCAACCAATATAAGTGATATGATATGGCCATCATCATCTTGTGCTTGTGATCTCCATCTCCGAAGCACCGTCGTGATCACCATCGTCACCGGTAGCGACACCTTGATCTCCATCGTAGCATCGTTGTCGTTTCGCCATCTATTGCTTCTCGACTATCGCTACCGCTTAGTGATAAAGTAAAGCAATTACAGAGCGTTGCATTTCATACAATAAAGCGACAACCATATGGCTCCTGCTAGTTGCCGATAACCGGTTACAAAACATGATCATCTCATACAATAAAATATAGCATCACGTCTTGACCATATCACATCACAACATGCCCTGCAAAACCAAGTTAGACGTCCTCTACTTTGTAGTTGCAAATTTTACGTGGCTGCTACGGGCTTAGCAAGAACCGTTCTCACCTACGCATCAAAACCACAATGATAGTTTGTCAAATAGACTCCGTTTTAACCTTCGCAAGGACGGGCGTAGCCACACTCGGTTCAACTAAAGTTGGAGAAACCGACACCGCCGCCAGCCATTGTGTGCAAAGCACGTCGGTAGAACCAGTCTCGCGTAAGCGTCGCGTAATGTCGGTCCGGGCGCTTCATCCAACAATACCGCTGAACCAAAGTATGACATCTTTGGTAGGCGGTATGACTTATATCGTCCACAACTCACTTGTGTTCTACTTGTGCATATAACATCAACGCATAAAACCTAGGCTCGGATGCCACTGTTAGGGAACATAGTAATTTCAAAAAATTTCCTACGCACACGCAAGATCATGGTGATGGCATAGCAACGAGAGGAGAGTGTATGTCCACGTACCCTCGTGAGACCGTAAGCGAAGCGTTAACAACGCGGTTGATGTAGTCGACGTCTTCACGATCCGACCGATCCAAGCACCGAACGTCACGGAGCCTCCGAGTTCAGCACACGTTCAGCTCGATGACGTCCCACGAACTCCGATCCAGCTGAGTGTCGAGGGAGAGTTCCGTCAGCACGACGGCGTGGTGACGATCTTGATGTTCTACCGGTGCAGGGCTTCGCCTAAGCTTCGCGACGATATGACCGAGGTGGAATATGGTGGAAGGGGGCATCACACACAGCTAAGGAACGATCCGTAGATCAACTTGTGTGTCATGGGATGCCCCCCTGCCCCCGTATATAAAGGAGCAAGGGGGAGGGGGCCGGCCAAGGAGAGGAGGCGCGCCCTAGGGGGGCAATCCTACTCCAAGTAGGATTCCCCCCTCTTTCCAAGTCCTACTAGGAGAAGGGAAGGAAGGGGAGGAGAAGGAGAAGGAAGGAGAGGGAGGAGAAGAAGGAAAGGGGGGCCGGCCCCCTAGTCCAATTCGGTTTGGGCTAGGGGGGCCGCGCGCCCTTCCTACTCTCTTCCACCACTTGGCCCATTAGGCCCAATGCTTCTTTCTCGTATTCCCGTAACTCCCCGGTACCCCCGAAAATACCCGAATCACTCGGAACCTTTCCGAACTCCAAATATAGTCGTCCAATATATCGATCTTTACGTCTCGACCATTTCGAGACTCCTCGTCATGTCCCCGATCTCATCCGGGACTCCGAACTCCTTCGGTACATCAAAACTCATAAACTCATAATATAAATGTCATCGAAACCTTAAGCGTGCGGACCCTACGGGTTCGAGAACTATGTAGACATGTCCTAGAACTATTCTTGGTCAATAACCAATAGCGGGACCTAGATGCCCATATTGGTTCCTACATATTCTACGAAGATCTTTATCGGTCAAACCGCATAACAACATACGTTGTTCCCTTTGTCATCGGTATGTTACTTGCCCGAGATTTGATCGTCGGTATCCAATACCTAGTTCAATCTCGTTACCGGCAAGTCTCTTTACTCGTTCCGTAATACATCATCTCATAACTAACTTATTAGTTACATGCTTGCAAGGCTTAGGTGATGAGTATTACCAAGAAGGCCCAGAGATACCTCTCCGACAATCGGAGTGACAAATCCTAATCTCGAATTATGCCAACCCAACATGTACCTTCGGAAACACCTGTAGAGCACCTTTATAATCACCCAGTTACGTTGTGACGTTTGGTAGCACACAAAGTGTTCTTCCGGTAAACGGGAGTTGCACAATCTCATAGTTGCAGGAACTTTGTATAAGTCATGAAGAAAGCAATAGCAGTATACTAAACGATCAAGTGCTAGGCTAACAGAATGGGTCATGTCAATCACATCATTCTTCTAATGATGTGATCCCACTAATCAAATGACAACACATGTCTATGGTTAGGAAACATAACCATCTTTGATTAATGAGCTAGTCAAGTAGAGGCATACTAGTAACTATAGTTTTGTCTATGTATTCACATATGTATTATGTTTCCGGTTAATACAATTCTTGCATGAATAATAAACACTTATCATGAAATAAGGAAATAAATAATAACTTTATTATTGCCTCTAGGGCATATTTCCTTCAAGCGGCACCTCCGATCAGATCTGTTCTGATCGGTGCAGCCGGCGGTGGTGGTCATCTCTTCCATCAGAGGTGGTCGACCAGAGGCTGGTTATTCGGATCTCGGGATCCGTCATCTGGCACCAGCTGCGAGTTGGGGAGACATAGTTATTGGTGAAAACCGAGCCGACGGCGGGTGATGGCGGCGTTCCACGTCGTTACCTTGATGAAGCCATCGTCATGTGACTACCGTCGACCCACTCGTATTGCTCCGGGGGAAATCCTAGGATCTGGGGTTCCAGACCGGACGATGGCGGCACTATGGTGTCGTTTCTCTCTTGGGAGCATCGTTTTGTGGAGCAAAGACCTTTGGAAGTCGAGGCGGAGGTGGAGCGGCCGTCTTGCGTGGAGCCGGTGGAGATGTCAAGTCATGCCCGACCGATGCGGGTGTTATGCTTGGTCATGCACGGTCGGCGGGTGCTACGCGACGACAGATCCTCCAAGGGCTTCAAGTCGTGTCGGTGATGGTACTTGGCGACATGGCGCCGAGGTGTATCGATGGCGACGCGACGTGTTCATTGTTCTTGTGAGGAGGGCTGTCGTTAGGCGCCGTGGTGGCGCTGACGATAGCTGGACCGAGCAAGGTTGATGCATCGATGCGATTACTCAAGATGGAGCGGTGGCGATTGGCGGCGGCGGCCTCGAGAGCACGCCGGACAGTGTGTGCCCTGACCCGGCAAGTGGCTAGGTTGGGGTCTCATGTCTTAGATGTTAGGCTTGGCTGCGACGTCACATTTGGTATTAGGCCAGAGCTATCTGCGCGCCTTCATCAACTGGATAGGTGTAGCGACAGTTTGTTGCTTAGACGGCGGCTTTAGTCTTCTTGTTGTATGACTTTATAAGGTCTTGTGAGAATAATTAATAAAGTGGCCGTATGCATCGCCCAGATGCAGAGGCCGGGGGTCATCCTCCTTTTCTAAAAAAAAAGGATTTGCATCCTGCTTAGGAAGACGAGGCGATGACGCCTCCCTAAAGATGGAATAAGGTTCTCCTCGTCTAGCCCCCATTCTGGCGATGCGTTTAACGTTGTCGGAGGGCGTGTTGAGAGTCTTCGGCCGATCTCGCGGGATTCGGTCGGTGCTTGTCTCCGGTGGATCTACTTAGATCCAATCTTTGCGTGTCTTCATTCGTGTGTCTATAGGTTGCATCCTTTTGATCTATACTTCTCTTCATCAGCGACTACTACTATTTTAATGCCCTAGCCCCGTGTGGTCTTAGCATGATGACTTCCCGAACTGTCTACTTCAACAAGTTTGACCCGGTTCAAATGAGGGAGGGGCGATGTCGGCGGCAGGCCTTCGACTTGCTCTTGTGCTTGTAGTCGTCACTAGGTGGTTTAAAAACACGGATGTGATTTTTTGTTATTTATATACTACCATGGCAGGTGATGGATGGATCGAAAGTTTTCTTAGAAAAAAATGTGTACATAATTTCACGCAGGCGCAGCGTGAGCATTGTCAGATCGAAGGAGGCAAGGAGAAGAAGCGAAGCAACGGAGAAACGGCAGACGGGATAAAGATAAGCGATACGGATATATGCTGAATCATCTGGCATGCGCGCGCAAGCGGCGGCGGCGGCCACGGAACGAACTGGTGTTAGTGTGACGAAACGGGAGATACACACAAGCGCAGGACACGGAGGAACAAACGACGAACGCAAAAGGGAGACGGATGCTTGGACGACTGCGCGCTGGAAGCTCCGTCCGACTCATAGCAGCAGCGTCTTGGATAACCCGGAGTACTACACAACTCTCCGTTGTTCTGTTTGGTTGATTGATGGGGCTTGGATTTGCTTCCGACGGCACAATCGTCTCCCGTTGGCCACGGCAGCAGGGCCAGCCGTCCACGTCGAAAGCATCGCAAGACCAGCCAGCACTTCTTCCCGTCTCTTCTCAAAAAAAGAAAAAGAAAACTCTTCTTTCCATCTCTAGCTTGCTTGTAGCCATTGCTGTAAAGCGCCTCTGGCTCGTGAGCCTCACAACTTTGTTCAATGAATCCAACATTTAACACCGGAGCCCCAATGCTTAAAACTACATACAGAATTCCTTGGCAAAGATACAGTACGCATCATCAGGCAGCCCATGAGGACCAGCCGATCAGTCCGGAGTTGAACTAGCGAAAAGCTCGAGAAGGGAGCTTCCTGATCTACAGCACTTGCTTGGTTTACAGATACAGAGTACCGAGTGAGGTACTCCATATCATCAGCTACAAGAGGAGGCTTTGCTCCAAAACTTCGATTTTCTGACATGGCCCCGCAAAGCGCTCTTCTTCTAACTACTGCTATCTCCAGCTGCAACGGCGGGCATTTGCAGTCCAGCTTCGGCTTGTCTGTCGGCGGACTTGAGCTGCAAAGGTTCTGAAGACGCATGAGTGATGTCAGTACAAGTCTTACCACATCTCTACAAGGCTGTTTGTTTATCCTACAGTATTTTGCAAGCATCAAACCATACGCATGAACAAATGGCCGCATGCAGCATGCATCGTCCAGATGCAAAGGCCGGGGGTTTATCCTCCTTTTCCAAAATAATAATAATAATAGCATGAACAATTTAATTAATTATATGCAACACAGCAACAGAGCATTGGCACTCAAATTATAACATGGAATCCAGTTTTAAAACAAAAAATATCTTCATCCTGTTTTTCAAACGTGGCAGACACAGTAGTGAACTGGTTATGTCGCAATACGCACAGGTGCCACATCAGCCAGCACCGCACTGGAACCATCAAAATCACCCCTAGGGACCAAAAGTAGATGGAATTAAGCGTTGGAAGGAAAAAAAAGGTGAACGGTTTAAGAGTTAGGTCCAAATCTACACTCAGCCAATAGTCAAGGGTCTGTCAGATATGCAAGTCTGGTTCACAAAGCAAAGCGCCATGTTGCTTCAGAAAGGGAAATCAAGTTTAAGGGGCTTCGTTGTTATCAAAATAGGGCTAGCCATGTCTTTAGCAAATTTTGCTCCAACGTACTGCATGCTGATAAGCTGCAGTCCAATTGAATATTCCAGTTTGGGCCATCCCTCTGGAAACCCTATGTAATTAAATGAATCTCTCTTTCCAGCAAAAAAATGGGGGCCTAATATTAACTTTTCCAAATATGTATGCGTTTAACAGAGATCCAGACAAGTATGACAAGCAAAGTAGTAACTCACCAAAAAGTTTCTACAGTCATTGTAGATACCAACCATATCACAACTAGCAAGCATGATAGGTGAAACAGCAGCTGAAAGGCTTGCCAGTCCTTCTCAAGGATGCCTTCTTGGTTGCCCTCACAGCACACTGATCTTCACTGACAGCACACTGATCCTCGCTGACAGAAACTGTAGTGCGCATGCCTTGTGCTTTCTTTTGAGCAGAACGTAGTTTGCCCAAAATTCTATCCATCGATGATGACCTCTTCTTTTCAAGCTTCATCTGTAATACAAAGGGCAGAACATGTAAGTGTGTAGCCAAAGCATAGAAACATTAGAAATAGTGCAAACATGGCTGATTGTGTACAACCAGAAACAATACCTCCAACTTTCGAATTGCTGCCTCTGCTTTTGCTTTCTGCAGATTTTCCCAAGCAGTGATCTTTGCTTCCTCTCTCTTGCACCTTGACAAACAAAAAAATACTAGGTATCAGCAACAGGATATATGTCAGAATTTGTGTCCTTAACTAGAAGTTAATGTTCAATAGTAACTAAGGACGTCAAACATTATTATCTTGTGTACAGTTGGGAAAACAGGACCATCACTTAGACTGCATAGCAAACAACTAAAAGTATGATTTCTATGAATCATAGAAATCTAGGATTCACACACTGTAAGCGCATATCTAGTCCATAAATCAATTGCACCCCATTGGTGCCGATTTCTCCTTTCATTATTTGCCAGTTGCTACCTTACTAATTAGAGAAAAATAACCTTTCACAATCTATGTCCTCCTATTCTAAAGATGGGAACCCTCTGGAATTTACTTATTAGAAGGGAACCTGTAATAAGTGATCTTATGACATCATAAAACACCTTCGAGCACTGAATTAAATTTGTAACCTGATATGTACTCCCTCCGTCCGAAAATACTTGTCATCAAAATGAACAAAAAGGGATGTATCTAAAACTAAAATACATCTAGATACATCCTCTTTTATTCATTTCGATGACAAGTATTTCCGGACGGAGGGAGTACCAGTTTGCTGAAGAAAGAAACTGGGAAAATTGCAATAAGGTAACTTTTGGAGTGTGTCATTTCAGTCGCAGTATTTGCATGTTACTCCAGCTAAATTTGCAACTTCAAATTGTGGAAGTTCGTCCAACCCACAGTTGACAGTCGATTGCTTATTCAGTTAGCCCACTAAGAACATGTCACAAGTAGCATATCAGGAGGCCACATAGTAGCTAGATCTATACTCGGTTTGCAACGGCTACCCTATTTAGCTCATTACCCTTCCTACCCATATGCATTCTGTACACTGTCAGGCATACAGCCAGATTAGCTTGGCACTGTAGGATGACCTTTTCATTAATCACAACAAACATTTCCAGAAAAGCAAGTCATCTGTGAAACTCTTGCTGGGAACTCTGACAGCAGGATGGGTATAAGTTTAACAGTGCTCTCTTCTCTGCGCATGCCTTCGTGCTAATCCAAATCAGTTTACTTGTAAACAAAATGGCAAACATGAAATAAGAACTTACTTTGATATGCATCTTTCTCTTTCTTTTTCATCAAAAGATGGAGCACGGGCCTCTGTAGTCTTCTTCCTCCATTCAACAATATTTGTTGATCGCTTATCAGAGCCTCGTGTTACATGTCGCTTGGACCACCGGGTAACAGTTACTTGATCATCTACCTGCACATCCCTAACTTCAACCTTAGGTGTATGACTATTTGATTCTCTAATAGCATGTCCTGACGGCAAGCTGGAGCAGGAATGCCTCGCTTTTGGGGAGGACGATATTATACTGTCATCAGGACTCATTTGTGTGGCAACATCTTTCTTTATGACTGGACTGGAAATCGCAGGAGTTGCTCCTTGCTGGCCTTGTAAGACATCATCTGTGTACAGGGTATAAAGATAGTAAGGTTGATTTCCCTCAACGTTGAAGATCATTTGAGCATTATAGGTTAAAATAAACTCAAAACTAGTTTATTTGAGCAGGAAAAGTGCATAAATATGGCACACGATAGCGTTGTTTTAGGTTTCTAAACTAGTGCTATTTGTCTGATTTTTGTAAGGGACAAATAACAGACTTCTTGCACCCTACCATTCATATACTCCCTCCGTTCCTAAATACAAGTCTTTTTAGAGATTTCAATCTGAACTACATACGGATGTATATAGACGTATTTTACAGTGTAGATTCACTCATTTTGCTCCGTATGTAGTACATATTGGAATATCTAAAAAGACTTATATTTAGGACCGGAGGGAGTATATGATTACGGGAAAGCCTTTTTAATGTCCAAACTAATGTAAACCAAAAGTGATGTATGATTTGAGATACACAAACGATTGCAGGGTTGAAATGTAGAATCTGCTAATTGTTCAACTTCAATGTATTGGCATGTAGAGGAGTTCTATCTTATGATCGAATTCGTACGTTATATGAGTATCTTCTCGTTGCATCTAATCAGGCAGATAAAATGTGAAGTAGCAAAAATGTGCTTGATACTGATGAGAAGAAACTAGCTCAAACCTTGTGCAGCTTCCTCTGAGATATGAGCAAAGGCAGATGCCTCCATAAGTGTTTCTGTCCACGCATGTGTACTTGCTGATCTCCATATATACGGTTCCTTCTCAGCCGAATATGACCTACTGCTTCCATCATCCCCACTTCTGGCTCTTCCACTGCTGAAGTCACCATTGCGCGCATGCCCCGGCATGAGAACCCCAGCAGAGAAAGGCGAATGAGCCGCAAAATTAGCGGCCGCCAGAACACCATCGAAGCAGGGAATCATCGGCGAAACAGATGCATAAGCTCCCGGAACACCAGCAGGGTGACCAAGCGGCCCACTCTTGGACTTTGGCCGTCTATGATGCGGCGCCGGTGCCGACATCCTCCCCATCCCATCACAGGAAACCGGGCTCAGGATCCACTTCTCGGCGTCCTCCCATTTCGACGGCAGCTTCCTCCCATTGTTGAAAGGGAGCACGACCCCGCTGCCCCCATACCTCCTGTTGGCGCCTGCCCCCAGCGGCACCCGCTCCGAGCTCCAGCCCTTGGGGTACTGCATGTTGCCAGCGCAATGCCGGTTGTAGTTGGGCGTCCCGGGGCTCGGAAACGTGCCTGATCTGCTTCTGGACGACGCGGTCGAGCTCTTGCTCATCCCTCCCACGGCAGCCCCGAGCAAGCACCTCGGCGAGAGCACGAGCAGCTCGATCCCCCCGAACGTGTCGCCGTTGCCGAGCTCATGCGCGGCCGCCGGCGGCCGCGCCTCCGCCCTGCGCTGCAGCTGCTTCTGGCACTCTGCCGAACAGCCAACAAACAGTGAGCAATCACTTCACTTCACTCGGCACAAAAGGCATCATGTAGAGCGGGATTTTAGAAAAGGCATCATGTAGAGCGGGATGGGAATGGATTACCTTTCAGCGAGTGGGAGAAGGAGTCGCCGGCGGCCGCTTCCTCCAAGCCGGCCGCGTCGTAGCCCCTCTCCGCCTCGTCGTCGCCGTCGCCCTCGTCTGCGCGCGTGTGAAAGGGGTTAGCTGCTGCGACGGCAGGAGGAGACAAAAATGCGGAGCGTGGTGGGCACTGGGATCGCTTGACCCACCTCTGGGAGCTGTGGCGTGGCTGCCGCCGCGGGGGTGGAGGTGGTGGAGGAGGCCCGGATCTGGATCGGCTGCACCGCGTGGCCCCACCGGCGGCTGCGAAAGGAGCCAAACAAAGGGAGCGTCCCTCTCAGCAAACTGAAATCCGGGGCGGAGCACCGACCGAGAGAGCAAGCTCGCTCGGGCAGGGCACGGCACAGTCACCGCCGAACAGCGAACGGGAAAAAAGGCGACGCAACGGAACAAAAGAGCCAGCAATGATAGAAAAGCGACGACGCAGCGCGAGCGAGCGGCCCGTCCTCGCCTTTTTTTGGCTTTATCCCTTGCTTAGGCAGAGGGTTTCGACTTTCAAAGTTGAACTGACCTCGGCGGCGCGCATGTGCGGCGACGTGCGCGCGCGCGTGCTCTGGATTGGATCTATTGACTCGCAGCAGTAAAATAATCCGGCGAGCGGCCGGCCTGGGACGGCAATGTGGACGCAATGCGGAAGAGGGATAGATAGGGGGGAAGAGGGTTTTTACCGCGGGTGGCGGCGGCGGTGCGGGCCGCCTTCTGCGCGGCGGCGGCTTCTTCCGCCGGGAGGACGGAGGGTGGCGGCGCTCGGGCGCCGGGTCGGCGGCGGCGGCGGGGAACCCTAGCCCGGGCGCGGCGCGAGGCATGGTCGGCCGCGCGGCCGCATTCCCCGAGGACGGCGCCAGTGCGGGGGCAGTTGAGTGGAGCGGGGCGGGGTGGGCGGGGCTTCCCTCTCTCTCCGCGGATTAAAAATGGCGCGTGGGTGGGAGGCAGGAAGATGATGCTACTACTTCCTCCACATTCCTTCCTCGGTGGGTCTTGTACTTTTGTTCTCGGGCCGGGCCCGGGCCGGCCGTGCGAGCGCCCGACGAGATGCGCACGGGCCGGCCGCCGTGCTCCTGCGCCGACGGAGTACGGCGAAAACTTCCCGCCGTCACGTTTCACATTCGATTTTGTTTTTTCAGCGCACTGCTGCTATGCTACACAGTACACACCGACGCGACGCTCATGGGCCCCGCCCGCCTCGCCCTCGCTGCAGGGGCAGCGGGCCGGGCCCGGCTGACGGACGGACGGACGGACGAACTCGTGGGTGGGCTAGGCGCCGTCCGGTGTCAGCCTGAGCCCTGCTCGCGCGGGGCCCGACGGCGTCGGAGCAGCTTTGACTTGCGCGAATCTTTCCTGACGAATGGACTGTTCATACAGTACCGGGTTTACACCCAGCCTCCTCAGGCACGTGGTGGGCGGTCCCGCGCGTCAGCGGAATGTCACGTGAGGTGGTGGTCCGGGCGCAGCTGCACGGGCGCACACGGGACACGGCACAGCGCAAGGAATGGCCCAGGGGGGCTAGCGATAAAACTAGACTGCTGTTCCGTTGGCATCGAGGCGAGCAGCCAGTGCACTGCCATTGCCGTGGCCATATGCTTGCCAGCCAGGTGCGGCAGCCGCGTGCTGTGTCCTGCGTACTGATGGCTGCCACTGCCGCGCTGCCGCTGGCCAACCATCATCTTTTCTCCTCTTTGTTTTTCAGTGACTGCTTTTCATGGCTAAACTCACTCACTCTCCTTTTTTTACCCCAAAACTTTCGGCGATAGCCAGTAGGGTTAAATTAGCATGTCTGATCTACAGGTATAACAACACTTTTAGCCTGCTTGCTCCTGTAATTAGCATGCTTTGTGCTAGCAGATGTCAGGTTAAAGCTAGCGGTCTAGGGAAATGTGGCATTATTGAACTCGTGTTCCCTGCGGCGCGTTGGGCGGCGACGCTTTTAACGCCGGTCGGGGTCACGTAGCAGTGCGGCGACCATCAATGGTGGACTGGCGTCGCCGGTGGCGGACTAGCCAGCAGTGCTCGCGCGCGCGCGGCGGACGCAATCAAAGCCATGGCACGCTCGTTCATTTCTCTCAGTACCGACCGTGTGTCCGTGTCTGATGATGATCGCCCGTAGCCTTGCTCGTCCTGGGTTCAGTGGCTTGCGCCGGTGCCCTTTTCGTGTCGCAGCAAATGCTGCTACGGTGCCGCACCGGTCACGGCTGGCTGGTGTGGTGTGATGTGATCCGACAGCATGAACAGACATTTGATGGACCAATAATCGTACCTGACCCATGACCCAGCCCCTTGGGTATAGACAGAGTAATGTTTGGTGTGTGTGTGTGTTTTGTTTTGTTCTAGTACTAATGGATATGTGGATGGTGGTAAAATATAGACGGCCCAAATCTGTGATCGCATCACCGAATGGATTAGTAAAAGGTTGTAACGGTCTTCTGATTTTTGTACATGTACTCTTTGGTACTTGTACGTATTACTATAATAGTAGTACAGAGCATTGAGCGTTGGATTCTCTGGCGAGGTCTCGTTTGGCCAGCGGTGCTGCCTCGCCTCAACCGCCAGCGTGGTGTGTGCTTCAGGTGTCAGTTCAACTCCTACTCACGTGGCCATGTGAGAATTTGTGCCCTTTGCTTCTTCCTCTTTTTTCTTACCAGTTGCTGCATCATGCTTTCTCGAGAAATAACTCCTCTGCGGTAATGATGTTTTCGAGTAAGGGCATGGTCAATGCATAGTCATAAGATGACGCCGCGCAGGTCATTTAGGATCGGATATTAGCAAAAGTAGGTTCGGATGGTCTAGCGGGATCGTTGGCAGGAGGTGGGTGCTTGGGGAGAAAAAATGTGGTCCGGTGCATAAGCTCAAAAAGTTGAAATGGAGAGTAGGGATGAATGTGTCATGGGAGTCTACTTTCTATCCTTTAATGGGGCCCACTAGTAGAAGCTTGCATTGAATGAAAAATCAATATAAATGGCTCAAGCTATTTTTTCTCATGGGCATATGTATTCATACGTTACCATTGTACATGTCCTAACATGATGGTTTGAAACGATCACTCCTCAAACAAATGGATCAGAAGTTGCATACTGTTTTGCATCGGGACCACCTGTGCGTTGTCTGCATTAGTTTTGCAAATCACTAGATTATTCGAGCCGTCCGATTTGCATCCGGTCAATGTTTTCTCCACCCTCTGGCCATTGTTCATCCCCGCCCACCATCCTGTTGCGACATGATTGCTTGCCGCAGCTTTCCGTGCGCAACGGGCGTTACCGCATGTCACCTCGCCTGCCTGAGGTGTTTCCTCTGCTGTGATGCTGTCAACACAACCATCCTCGAGGACGTGGCCAACGGGCCACGCTGGACAACTGCCCTAGGTCTCCGCGTTGGATTTAACAGTCTAGCTCATATGAACATGTCGTCTGCGGATCAAAGCAGAATCCTGCAGAGGAACTCGTCACCTCGCTGACAAAAGTAAGAGATAGAAGAAAAAGCAAGAGAAATGCCCCCCCCCCTTGATGTGCTCATCCTCTCCTTGCTAAAGAAAAGGAAGAGCACTTGTCCTCCTTCGTGTGCGCTCAGCAGGGACGCGTTTGATTGCTCATATTTGGGCCAACCAGGCCCGCACGGGATGAAAATCTGTTTGGTTGCCTGGGCTGCACCCACGTCTCGGCCCGCACGAAGCTTAAAGCAGTCCCGGGCCAGGCCCGCGAGCTACTGCCGAATCGGCAGTTTCTCCGCAGCCAGACTGAGCGCCGACCACGCGTGGCTCCTCGCTGCACGCCTCGGGAAGCGCGGGAGACGGACGAGATGTCTCATAACTCCACCTCTCTCTCTCTCTCTCTCTCTCTCTCTCTCTCTCGTGTCACAACCCACTCCCTTTCACTCCACGCTTCCCCACTCTCCTCTCATCACCCCTTGCTCTCCTCTCCTCTCCTCCGACGAGTCGTCCACCGCCGCGCCGTCCTCTGACCCCCATCAACGTCGGCAACACCCGCATCCACGAGCGGTGGTTTGTCGGCTTGGTGAACTCCGGGGTCGATCTCATGCGGGCTTTGCACGCGCCGTCTCCTATCTGCACCAGGCCGCCTCGTCTGGTCAATGCGGTGCCGGCCACTCCAGCTCCTCCGCCGTTATCGGACCTCGTGGTCCTGGGTTCGGTGGCGCCGCCCCCGCGCCACTGCTTGGACCCCTGTGGGTGAGGGCGGTTTTTTACCCCCATCCAAGGGTTTTCTTCGGGCATCGCGGCAGGCCCATGGACGACGGCACCCTACTCCTCGACCGTGCGCGTGGCCAAGAGCGTCGAGCCAATGCCGACGGTCGTCGGCTTTGGCGGCTCCTCCTCCTCTTCGCCCGCCATCTCCTTCCCGCCGAGGTTTTCTCCCCGGCTGGCATATGCTCGAGCTACACCTGCTCCGGTAAGAACCAAATCTCCCTATGCTCATAGATTTGTAGAATAGGGTTTTCATCATTAGCATTGCCAATGAATCGATTTGATTTGATTTGATTCCAATCGAATGGATTGGATTCAATCCCTTCTTATGTGGTACCGTTCATAGGCAGGGTAATGTTCATGCTTGTTCTGTGTTAATGGGCATGCCTAGTAATGTTCATAGGCATGCAAGATTGGAGTGTGCTTAGTGCTCATGACGTACAATGTGTCCATGGGCATGGTAGATACTTTCTCCGTTCCTAAATATAAGTCTTTGAAGAGATTTCACTATGGATCACATACGGAGCAAAATGAGTGAATCTACACTCTAAAATGCATCTATATACATCCACATGTGGTTCATAATGGAATCCCTACAAAAACTTATATTTAGGAAGGAAGGGAGTAGGTGCTGTGTTTGATGTTCATGCTTAGGCGGCGCGTTGGGCGACGGCGCTTTTAAGGTCAGTCGGGGTCACGTAGCAGTGCGGTGACCATCAATGGTGGACTCACTAGCGTCGCCGGTGGCGGACTAGCCAGCAGTGCGCGCGCGCGCGACGGACGCAATCAAAGCCATGGCAGGATCGTTCCTTTCTCCCTGTACCGACCGTGTCTGATGATGATCACCCATCGGCTCGCTCGTCCTGGCTTCAGTGGCTTGCAGCGGTGCTCTCCGTGTCGTAGCAAATGCGACGGTGCCGCACCGATCACGGCTGGCTGGTGTGATGTGATGCGACAGCATGAACGGACATTGATAGACTAATAACCGTACCTGAACCCAGCCCCTTGGTACAGACAGAGTAATGTTTGGTGTGTATGTGTGTGTTTTGTTCTACTAGTAGTACTAACTAGCGGGTAGTGCGCGGCGGCACGCCGCGCCACATGGACTAATTAGATATTTAGTTTTTTTTGTAATATTTGGTAAGTTGACCCAAGACTTCTTTGGTGGCAAGGTAGTCCATAGAAGAACATACTACATCTAGTTGGTCAATAGGTAGGAAATTGTGACAAAGTATTTCATACAAGAAATTCATCTAGTTGGTACATACATTTGAGATTTACGACACATAGTAATATAGTAGATATCGGGCGCAAAATTGAGAAGCTCTTGCTCTCTTCTTAGAACTTAGATGTTGATCGTCCGGCTGGGTTTGGGTAATGGGGCTGAGAGGCCGGGAGTGCGAGATTCAGGGGACTCATGATAATGAGGCCTTTTATGAGTGATACTTGGCGCAGAATTGGGAAGCTCTTATTCTCTTCTTAGAACTGAGATGTTGATGGTCCGGCTGGGTTTGGGTGAAGGCCGGGAGTGTGAGATTCGGGGGAATCATGATAGGGAAGCCTTATATGATTTATTTAGCGGCAAAGCGGCGCATGATCTGATACAATCTGACGGGATCCTTCGAGAAAGACAAATCTAGAAAACACCATGCAAAATATCTGAAAATCATCACCGTCTAGAAGGCCAAGCTAAAGCAGCAACTGGCATGAAAGTATAAATGTTTTTGGAGGAAAGGTAACTGTAAGCAATACATTTGGCCACAACTTACATTTTTTGAGAAAAGGTGATGGACCTTGCTTATATTATAACCATTTCACCAAGTTCCTTGTGTCTCAGCAATAGCTAAGTACACAAATCTGAAACAGATAGTGGAAAACCAGATTGCCTGATGAGTCCTCTGAAAATCATGTAGCAAGTCCTTCCTTCTCCAATATAGCACTAATAACCATGCTCAGATATTTCTCTACAAGAGAAATGGGTATAGATGGAGTTAATTTTGTGCAGTATTTATCTATAGATGCATCATTTTCCTATAAGCTCCTAATTTAGTTCTTGAAAAGAGTAAGAGGAACACAAAGGAGGATTGGTTTTTCTTTCTTTTGTCTTAGATAATTTTACAAGAAAAATGAGAACACAAGGGAGAAGGAATTGGCTTTTCACACATTGTGTGCGCTACGCCGCGTCGCACCTTGTTGTATATTTATGTGTACTTACTTGTTTGATTCGTAAATTTGATGTTGTTTCACACATTTAGTGGTAGGGTTGAAGAAATTTGATAGATAAAACATTTTTGGGGTAATAAAGAGCATGCCCATTTGATAGAGACAATGGTGTATCACGCGAACAGAAAATTACATGAGAAAAAAGAGACACACTACTAATAAACTAAACAAAACATATTACATAGATATACAAAGTTAGTGTGGCTTAGACTTGACGATTCTACACTTCTCTGGTGCTATTGAGTTGTTCATTCCTGCACAATTGGGGGACATGCGAAACGGCATAATTTATGAGAAGTTGTCACAAATCTTGGTTAGAATTCTTGTCCGTCTTGTAAACTCTTTCTGCAGGGAAAGAGCATGTTGATGCGCCATTGCTTGGTATAACTTTACTCCTAGGCTGACTGAATAGTGGCAGCTTGGGCTTTTTCTTTTTGAGTAGAATGTTATTTTTCTTATTACATTCTTCTTGTTACAGATATCAAATTATTGTTTTCCATTTCATTCAGAAGTAGAGAATGATACATCTACATATCCATTAATTCATATTTGCACTTCTTCAATCTCAGTTTGCCGCGATAGTAAAACGGTTGCCGCGAAGCCGTTGCTGTCATACTTTGGTTCCTAAATAACAGAATTTCACACTCATGCATAAATATATGTGTTATGTTTAATTGATGATTATGAATTAGGGCTTGAATTTCAACACCTTGAACAAAGCGTACAAATTATCAATGCGTACAAAGCAACAAAAGGTGTTGGATATGTATGTCACGCCCAATATGCGACCCTATCTAAAATGAACTCGAAGGTCCCACCAAGGATAGACCCGCATATTGGAACGCTTTTGCAAGGTGGATATCATTACATCAACATTACATAATAGATGGGGATACATATAAAAGGCATATAATGCCACAGGAATACAACATCATCATACATAAGAGCATCATCCGATTACGGATGAAACACAAACAGAAACTCAAACGACATCCACCACCGCTAGCCGGGCTGCCGACCGAACGTATCCCCGATCGAAGAAGAAGCGGAAGAAGAACTCCAAACAAGCAAGCGTCGCTCTCGCGTCATGGTCATCGCATAACCTGTACTCGCAATCGTTGTTGTAGTAATCTGTGAGCCACGAGGACTCAGCAATCCCATTACCATGGGTATCAAGACTAGCAAAGCTTAATGGGAAAGGAAGGGGGGTAAAGTGGTGAGGTTGCAGCAGCGACTAAGCATAGTATGGTGGCTAACATACGCAAATGAAAGCGAGAAGAGAAGCAAAGGAACGGTCGTGAAGCTAGCAATGATCAAGAGGTGATCCTGAGCACCTACTTACGTCAAACATAACACAGAAACCGTGTTCACTTCCCGGACTCCGCCGAGAAGAGACCATCACGGCTACACACGCGGTTGATGCGTTTTAATTCGGATCTGGTGTGAAGTTATCTACAACTCGACATTAACAAATTCCCATCTACCACATAACCGCGGGCACGACACTCGAAAGTTTAAACCCTGCAGGGGTGTCCCAACTTAGCCCATGATAAGCTCTCGCGATCAACGAAGGATATACCTTCTCCCAGGAAGACCCGATCAGTCTCGGAATCCCGGTTTACAAGACATTTCGACAATGGTAAAACAAGACCAGCAAGACCGCCCACTGTGCCGACAATCCTGATAGGAGCTGCACATATCTCGTTCTTAGGGCACACCGGATGAGCAAGACGTCGGGTTGGCATAGACCCTGGTTGCCCAGGGGGCGCCGGACATCGCTCGGTTTGGACCAACACTTAGACAAGCATTGGCCCGGGGGGGGGGCTAAAATAAAGATGACACTTGGGTTAATTACTCCCAAGGGAAAGGTAGGTGGAGGTGAGGCAAATGGTAAAACCAAGGTTGGGCCTTGCTGGAGGAGTTTTATTCAAAGCGAACTGTCAGGGGGGTCCCATAAATCACCCGACCGCGTTAGGGACGCAAAATCCGGGAACATAACACCGGTATGACAAGAAACTAGGCGGCAAGAGTGGAACAAAACACCAGGCATAAGGCCGAGCCTTCCACCCTTTACCAAATATATAGATGCATTAATAATATAAGAGATATTGTGATATCCCAACCAAAAATCCTGTCCACCATGAAGAAATCTTCAACTTCACCTGCAACTAGCAACGCTATAAGAGAGGCTGAGCAAAGCGGTAGCATAGCCAAGCAACGGTTTGCTAGGAAGAGTGTCAAAGGTTAGAGGTTCAGGGCAATTTGGGAGGCTTGAAGAGCAAATGATAGGAAGCGCAACATAGCGATAGAACGAAGCAACTAGCATAGCAATGATAGTAGTGAGATCCAGGGTAGCGGTCATCTTGCCTGAAATCCCGCTAGGAAGAAGAACGAGTCCATGAAGAAGATGAATCCACGAAGATGAACCAAGCGTGAGCGAGCGAATCCTCACGATCATAGCGAAAGCGGAACTATCGAGAAGAAGCACACAACATGGTAAACACACCACACATGAACAAGACATGATGCACAACAAGTATGATGCATGACAAAGCTACATGAAGCTACTCATGGCAAGAGACGATGGAAACAAGAACAACACATCAAGGCAAGTTTAAATGAGGCCGGGAACAACATATAACAATTCCGGTAAGTCCTCATATGCAAATTTCGAAATGGGTCCAGAACTGAATAAACCTTAAGTTGAAGTTGTTAAACAGCAAGTTAAAGAGCACCAAGAGAATCTACACGAAATTCTAGTCAAGTTACATATAAAGTTCATTAGATTCGGAGCAACGGCCTAGAAGATATGAGCAAAACAAGTCAAACATGGCATTGATGCAAAATAGATACAAACATCAAGCAAACACACCAAAACAAGGATGCAACATGATAATATGGAACTACATGCAAAAACAAGCAAGTTTCATATAAAGCACACTCAAAACGGAGCAACGGTTCAACACACACACTATACAAGTTATAGCAACAATCTGTCCAAAACAGCAACTAGGCATATTGCAAGCATCAAAACAATATGCTACAGGACCTCAATATGATAACAAAAGGCATGGGCATGAAGTACAGGTAAAGCATAACAAAACATGAACACTGAGCTATCTCCAGAAATCACTAGAACATGCTCAAACACACACGGTAAGATTCCAAATAATAACAGTTTCAGACTTTAGCAAGAATAATATCAGGTTGCAATGTTTAGGGCTATCAAACAACATGTTACAGGAACATAACATGGCAAACAAAGGCATGGCATGATACTACTAAATGCATAGAACAAAAGTCCTTTACTGACCATGAGCTAAAAGGGCACAGAAAATATGATGGCACCCATGTAAACATGGCAAGTTATATGACAGATTCATACATGGCAGGGACAACAATAAGTAGGCATGTTGGTGAGCTTGAACCACTCACTACAGAGCAATACATGGAAGACATGTCTGTGAAGCTATACATGGCAAGATCAAGGTCATAGGATGCATGGATCACTAGCAAACAATCATGGAAACATTGAACTTAATGTTAACAGGCTGACAGCAACATCATTTAGCAACTTTGGAGCAAGATAACAACAAGCTACAGCAAGCTATAATTGCAACCAAGGGCATGAATGGATAGAGCAAGACATGTATAACAAAACATCCTTAGTGAACATCTCCAAAATAATGCACGAAATGACTTGTAGCAGCAGGTTTACATAGCAACAAAATATAACAGAATCTGTCTAGCAAAACAGCAACAGCAAGTACCCCACTTAACAAGCTTGATGCACTCACCACACAAGTCACAAAAATACATGGATGGCACCTATGGAAATATGGCATAGCATAGATCAAAACATATGTAGAGCTCATGCTCATAAGATGCACACATCAATCATGGAAAAAAATGACAAATGAGCAAGTTATAACAGTTTCAGCAGATTAACATCAACATGCACTCTTCCAACAGCATTTCGGGCATCAAGATGAGCTCAAATGAAAAAGATGCAATGAGATGAAATGAAGTACTCGTTGAGACGACCAATTTGACATATTACACGCACGAAACGGAGCTACGGATGCAGAGATACAACATGATGAACATGGCATGATAAGGTTGCAGATTCGGGGACTTAGTGAAAATTGGACCTCGGCGAAGTCAACGTGGGCAGTGGATCCGGGTCGGGGCGGACTCCGGTGAGGTAGGCGCCGGAGAGGAGCGCGGATCCGGCGACGGAGATGGCCGGGACGACGGCCGGGAAGGTCGGGGGCTCCGGATCCGGCGGATCCCGATCGGATCCGAGCATCGGAGGCGGGGAGGCGGCTCGGGCGCCGGAAGGATCGGCTCCGGCGAGCTGGTCGATGGCGGCGGCGGCCGAGCCGGAAGCTTGGCGCCGGCGACGAAGAGCGGGGCGGCGAAAGCAGCACTGGGCGGCGGGCGAGGCGAACTGGCGGGCGCGACGGCGAGGGCGCTTCGCCGGCGTGGCGGAGTTCGCGCGGCGGCAAGCGGCGTGGTGGCGCGGCGACGGCGGATGTGGGCAGCGGCCGGTTCGGCCCGGCGGGCGGATCTGGCCCAGTGGCGGCGCGGTGGAGACGGCGGCGGGTGACGGGCGGCGTCGGATTCGTCGGGACAGCGAGCGGACATGTCCGGCGCAGAGGTGGACGTGTCCGGCGGCGCGAGGATGAAGAAGGCTAGGGTTAGACCGGGATTTCGGGGGAGATGCACATATTTATAGGTAGAGGGAGCTAGGAGAGTCCAAATGAGATGCGGTTTTCGCCCACACGATCGTGATCGAACGACCGAGAGCATGGAGGGGAGTTTGCTGGGTTTTGGGCCACTTTGGAAGGGTGTTGGGCTGCAAAGAGTAAGGGGGTTTTACGGTTACCCGGTTAACCGTTGGAGTATCAAACGACCTCCAAATGGCACGAAACTTGACACGCGGTCTACCGGTGCTATACCAAGGCCGCTTGGCAAACCTCGGGCCATTCCGAGAAAGTTTAACACCCGCACAAGAGAAGAGGCAAAAAGGGGCGCCGGATGACATAGGAGTGCCGGATTGCAAAACGGACAACGGGGAAAATGCTCGGATGCAAGAGACGAACACGTATGCAAAATGAAATGCACATGATGACGTGATAAAATGCAACACGCAAGCAAATGACATGGAAATGATGGCGAATAACTGGAAGACACCTGGCACATCAGATCCCGGGCGTTACAACACTCCTCCACTAACAAGAGATCTCGTCCCGAGATCTTAGGACCAAGACGGAAGGAAAAAAAGGAATGAGGTGAAACAAGAACTCAACAGAAAAGATGAACAAAGTCGAGAGCACTCGGTTAGAAAAGATGAACGGTGAATATGACGAGAATCGAATGCTCACGGAATCAGATAGACTATGAAACCACTCGTTCTAACCGGAGTGGTTAGAATGAGAAAAGAAACGAATAAGACTGAAAGGATTTAGGTAGCACTCCAACTGAAAATGGGAGGATTAGAACGAACTTGAGAGGATGGAATGATACTTGATGAAGACATGACACATGACCTCCGGAAAGAATTGAAACAATGGAATGAAAAGAACGGATGAGAGAACAACATCTTCCACCATGAATGAGTTCAATAGCATCCTTAGAAGAAGGTTAGAATGGAGTTGTTGAGAAAATCAACAACGAAAGAATAAGCTTGTTGTGGACTTATGGATAACATCGCAAAATCATAAGGTGATAACCGACCACAAACGGAATAGATTGAAAAGCTAAGAAGAACGAAGAAATGCAAAACTCCACTTCAAAAGAATACGGAGATTTAATTACACTTCGAGACGCGAGAAGAAAAGATACTTGAACTCCTTGAACAAGAATCTTGATGAACTCTTGAAGAATGGATTAAATCATGAAGAACCACCATGAAGAACTACGGTAACCAAAAGGATGATGAGATAGAATGAAGGATGAAAGAATAAGATGAGCCTTGCGATGATTTCGATGGAGGTTCCGACCAGATGGCCGAGGAAAATTTGAACTCCGGAAAAGAAAGAATGAAAACACTTGAAACTAGAATTTATTCATCAAGAACAAACTCCAAAGAAAAGGGATTACTCACTTGGATGAAATAAGAATAAGATTTATTGTATGCTTATCCTTCATCAAGTTAAATTGATGACAAGCAATGGATTTTGCATACTACTTATTCGTCTTGAAAGAGAATTGAGAAGTGACATATCGCAAACTTGAGAAGGTCTTCATGAACCACCGAATGGATTGAAAAGAACGAATGGATTAATATACCGACAAGGAATAGGAATGTTGATCGAACCACCGTTAGAAATGAAAATGAACGAATAAAAAAGAAAGAATAGCCGGGAAGAATTAGAAGAACAAATATGCTTGAGGGGTATTAGATGCAAAAGAACAAAGAGAATCGTGAGCTGATTAAAGAACACTTGAACGAAGCACCGGGATAAATGGATAACGGTAGCTGAAATATGAGGATGAAGAATTCTTCTGGAACGACGGCCTCCGGTGAAAAGAAATGGAAAACAACTTCTGACATACTCCGGATGGGTACGAAAAGAATATCTGACAAATGGAATAATTCGAGACTGATAACATGAAGCTAGAACCGCGAATCTTCGAGAGAACGGACAAGATTTAGAGGAAAAACTCTTCTTCAATCTTCAAAGCTGAGAATGACGACGAGAAACACCACCGAAATTACTGAGATACTCCGGGATAATGAAAAGCAAAGAGGTTAAGCCAACAATGAAGAGCATTGAAAGAGATCTTGGAGAAGGCAAGTGATTGATGGGATCCATTCTTACATCACACTTGAAAAGAATTGAGAATAGCTCCGGAATAATTAGAAGAGTCATGTAAGATCCTGGGAAAAGACCTGTGGGTTAGGGCCCACTGGAGAGATAACACCGTTGAAAAGGATTGTTGAACAGATAGATGATGCACCGGAACAATTGAAATATTCGAATGAGGTGACAACCTCGAATTAATTCAAACACAGACGAATCTCTTGAGATGTCTTGAGCACTCCAGAAGGATTAACTGGCGAGAGGCGAACGAGCAAGGAGAACACTTGAGCCGAGGAAAAGAATATGATCAACACCGAAAAACTTGAATTGATTCCACCGGAAAAGAGATGAAGAATGTCCAACAAAAGAGAATTCACCGGTTGAAACAATTGAGGGAAGACTGAAGAGGCTCCGTACGAATGAAATTGATGCTCGAAAGAGACTCAGGCCCCGGGAAGAAAAGGGTGGGAGGGCGGGAAAACAAAGGCAACTTGGAAGGTAGAGCCGACGAATATCTTGAAGAGAGAACATCGGTGGAAATAATTGAGGGAAGAAAGCAAAGGCTTCGCACGAGTAGGATGGATACTCGATTATGGACTCCGGATTCGAGAAGAAGAAGGGAGGGCGGGTGGGAAAATGAAACAACTGAGGATTGAACTTGGCAAAGATGAAGAGGCTCGAGTCAACTTGACGAGAAATGCACTGGATAAAAGAGGATGGACAACTCACGAAACTAACCACGTGATCCTAAAGAAAAATTTGAACGGGAAGAGGAGTAGTTCAAAACACCTACGTCAAGATTCCTCACCAGAGCGACGAAGGGGGGCTGAGGAGTAAAAAAAGAATTCCTACTCTCCGATATAACTAGACTCCGAAAATAGTTTTCTTCTAGACTCAACAACGGCCAAACTACACGATCAATCAAGGGGGCTCCTAAGGTCGGTCGAGGCTCGATACCAACTTATCACGCCTAATATCGACCCTATCCAAAAGGAACTCGAAGGTCCCACCAAGGATAGACCCGCATATTGGAACGCTTTTGCAAGGTGGATATCATTACATCAACATTACATAATAGATGGGGATACATACAAAAGGCATACAATGCCACACGAATACAACATCATCATACATAAGAGCATCATCCGACTACGGATGAAACACAAACAGAAACTCAAACGACATCCACCCTGCTAGCCCAGGCTGCCGACCCAGAACCTATCCCCTAATCGAAGAAGAAGCAGAAGAAGAACTCCAAACAAGCAAACGTCGCTCTCGCGTCATGGTCATCGCATAACCTGTACATGCAACTGTTGTTGTAGTAATCTGTGAGCCACGAGGACTCAGCAATCCCATTACCATGGGTATCAAGACTAGCAAAGCTTAATGGGAAAGGAAGGGGGTAAAGTGGTGAGGTTGCAGCAGCGACTAAGCATAGTATGGTGGCTAACATACGCAAATGAGAGCGAGAAGAGAAGCAAAGGAGCGGTCGTGAAGCTAGCAATGATCAAGAGGTGATCCTGAACACCTACTTACGTCAAACATAACACAGAAACCGTGTTCACTTCCCGGACTCCGCCGAGAAGAGACCATCACGGCTACACACGCGGTTGATGCGTTTTAATTCGGATCTGGTGTGAAGTTATCTACAACCGGACATTAACAAATTCCCATCTGCCACATAACCGCGGGCACGGCTCTCGAAAGTTTAAACCCTGCAGGGGTGTTCCAACAGCAACGGCCAAGGCTACCGCGGCGGTGGCGGCGGCGGCGTCCGTGGACGTGGCCGCAACGGACGCGGCCGTGGACGCAGTGAACCATGGATGTTCAATCCGTGGACAGGGCTGCCAACTCGTGCAGGCCACGTCCAACACCCGGCGCCGTCCCAGCCTCAACCATGGCAGCAGACACGTGCATGGCGTGCTCCAGCTCCAGGACTCCTTGGTCCTCGTCCTACAAGCACTTCTCAAGCATATGCAGCATATGCTCCGGCGGTAGCTATACCAACACGCAGCTACAAAGAGCGCCACCTCCTCTCAATTTCCGGCAGCAACAACTCGACCCAGCGCTTGTCACCATACATATAACATGCACTTCCCCAACAACGAATGGTACATGGATTCCGGCGCTTCCTCCCATATGGCATCCGATCCGGGTAAACTTCAATCTCTCACACCCTCCTCCGCTCACACAGTAACCATTGGCAACGGCGCATCTCTTTCCATTACTCATATTGGTTCCCAAACACTTGCATCTCTCTCTAAACCTCTCTATCTTCGTAATATTCTTGTTGTTCCCAACATTATCAAAAATCTCGTATCTGTTCGTCAATTTACCATTGATAACTATTGTTCTATTGAAGTTGATCCCTTCGGTTTTTCTATGAAGGCCCTTCCATCCAGGACCGTGATTCTTCGATGCAATAGCTCTGGACCACTTTACCCTCTCCACCAACCAGCACTTGCTGAAGCTCACGCCATCATTGCCTCCACCTCGCTTTGGCATCGTCGACTTGGACACCCCGGCGATCACACCATGTCACGTCTTCATAGCTCGCAGCATATTTCTTTCAATAAAGGAGGGCCTCCCCCCTGTCATGCATGTCAGTTAGGCAAACATGTTAGGCTACCATTTTATGCTTCTCAAACTTCTACTACTCGCCCGTTTGAAATAACTCATTGTGATTTATGGACATCCCTGGTCCCTAGCACTTCTAGTTTTTGTTATTATCTTATCATCGTCGATGACTATACACATTATTTTTGGAGCTTTCCCCTACGCAAAAAGTCTGATGTTTATGCCACCTTCACTGCCTTTCACGCCTACGCTCGTACCCAATTTAATCTTTCTATTTCTGCACTCCAATGTGACAATGGTCGAGAATTTGAAAACTCTAAACTAAATACATTCTGCACCACCCATGGCATTCTTTTTCGCCTATCTTGTCCTTACACCTCCCAACAAAACGGTACTGCCGAGCAAGCAATCCGTACGACTAATGATGTCATTCACACACTTCTCTTCCAAGCCTCCATGCCACCATCTCTTTGGGCCGAAGCCCTCCATACGGCCACCTACCTCATAAACATTCGCCCTACAGCCGCACGTAAATTTTCAACACCATATACCCTGCAATTCAGCCTCTCTCCATCTTACAACGACCTTCGAGTATTCGGTTGTCTTTGCTACCCTAACACATCCTCCACTTCCCCTAATAAGCTCAGTGCCCGCTCAACTAAATGTGTTTTTCTTGGTTATCCTACACGTCATCGTGGGTACCGCTGCCTTGATCTCACAACCCGGCGTATCATTATCTCGCGTCACGTTATCTTTGACGAGACCACATTTCCCTATGCACCTGAATCCTCTCCTACACCAGCATCACCACCCCCTGCTCTATTCGATCCACCACCAGCCCCTCAATACGTGCACCACCCAGCAGCTCATGCTCCAACACCAAGCACTCCACTCAATTCATCTCTCCATGTACCAGCTGCCCAACCCACTATGCATGCACCCGTTATGCATGGTTTTCCCGGCCACACTTCCCAAAGCATCCAAATAGCCACGCCTAGCTCACCTCCTCCCGCCTCTCCACCACTAGAGGGTCCTACATCTCCAGCCGAACCACCATCTGTAAGTTCTCTGTCTCAAACGCAATCTGCTACACTTCCGTCTGAATCAACTACACATCCAGCGCCACCACTTCATCGTACACGCTCAGTAACCGGTCGGCTTCCACCACCAATTGATCGCCTTAATTTATCAGTCATCACAACCTCTCCCATTCCGCACAACTATCTCACAGCCCTACGTGATCCCTCTTGGCGACACGCCATGCAGGAAGAATTCGAGGCTCTCACAATCAATCAAACTTGGCAATTAGTTCCTCCCCCTTTTGGTGCTAATATTGTTAGCGGAAAATGGGTCTTTCGTCACAAATACAATCCCGATGGTTCTCTCTCTCGCCATAAAGCTCGGTGGGTTGTTCGAGGTTTCTCTCAGCAACATGGGGTCGATTTTGACGAGACTTTTAGCCCCGTCGTCAAACCTACGACCATTCGTCTTGTTCTTTCTTTAGCTACATCCCACTCCTGGCCGATCCATCAACTAGATGTTAAAACGCCTTTCTTCATGGTCATCTTGATGAAGTAGTCTACAGCCAACAACCATCCGGCTTCGTGGATCCTCAACATCCCACTCATGTCTGTTGTCTTCTCAAATCTCTCTATGGCCTCAAACAGGCACCCCGTGCATGGTTTCAGCGTTTCGCAGCCTTTGCTCGCACAATGGGATTTACTGAGTCCAAGTCTGATGCCTCTCTATTTATCCTTCATCGCAACAATAGCCTAGCCTATCTACTTCTTTATGTCGACGACATCATTCTCAGCGCTTCTACTCACACACTCCTATAGTCTATCATCCAGTTCCTTAGCACCGAATTCGCCATGAAGGATCTCGGCACCCTCCACCACTTCCTTGGTATTTCTGTAACTCGCACCGCCTCTGTTCTTCATCTATCTCAACGCCAATATATTCTCGACATTCTCTCTCGTGCAGGTATGCGTGACTGTCATCCCGTCCAAACTCCTATCGATACCAAGGGCAAATTATCCGGTTCGGTTGGCACTCCCATCACTGATTCCTCTCTCTACCGGAGTCTTGCAGGAGCTCTTCAGTACGTCACTCTCACTCGTCCCGAAATAGCCTATGCTGTTCAACAAGTTTGCCTTCATATGCATGATCCTAAAGAGCCTCACTTCCATCTAATTAAACGCATTCTTCGATACCTCAAAGGTACTCTCCATCATGGTCTTCTCATACACTCTTCTTCATCCCATTCTCTCTTTGCCTACTCCGATGCTGATTGGGCTGGATGCGGACACCGACATTCGACGTCGGGTTTTGCATGTTCCTCGGTGATAATCTTATCTCTTGGTCCTCGCGACGCCAAACAACGGTGTCACGCTCTAGTGCGGAGGCGGAGTCTGAGCTGTTACAACGGCGGTGGATGAATCTTCTTTGGGTCCACCAATTACTACATGAACTTCATCGACCTATTAATAGTGCTACCACTGTCTATTGCGATAACGTCAGTGCAGTTTATCTTTCTGCCAATCCGGTTCAACATCGTCGCACGAAGCATATCGAGCTGGACATTCACTTTGTTCGTGAGAAGGTTGCTCTGGTTGCCGTTCGTGTTCTACATGTCCCCTCGTCCTCTCATTTGCGAACATTTTCACCAAAGGACTACCGACGACATTATTTCATGACTTTCGGATCAGTCTTCACGTCGCTGCTCTCCCGGGTTCAGACTGCGGGGGCGTGTGAGAGCATGACCGGACGGCCGTATCCGGCCGTTCCGATTCTTCCGCATCAGCCACGTCCGCTGCTGCTTATCTTGGCCTTCACGCCAAGTCTCATATAGATGGCATGATATCTTATGTACATGGAAACTGCTTGTAACCTGATTGTATCTCTGTAATGTATATATATATACATGAATATGAGACGGACGAGGCATGCGATCAGCAGCCCGTTCTTTCCCAACTTACAATATCAGTAGCCCCCGAGACTTGAAACAGTTGGCACGACTGATTTAAGGATCATTGTACAACGAGGTGCTCAAAGAGAAGAACAACCTGTTGTCTCAAGAGCTGGAAAAGTGTCAGGCCCAGCTAGCTGCTGCTAACGCCGAACTGGAGAAATCCAAGAAGGTAGTGTCTGGTATTGTTCCCCTCTATCGAGAAAATATAATCATCTACCCGGATTATTAATATAGGTGCATATCTTATGACAGAGTCAGCAGATCGTCCGAGAGAGGCACCGGAGGTCGCATAAGCGGGAGGTCCAGAAGCCGCGGGCGAATGTATACTCACACTGGTCAGGGAGGAGAAAAACAAACTCCAAGATTCCCATACCAAGCTGGGCGAAGAGCTAAAAGATGTGCGGGCCCAGCTGGCTGACTCCATGAAGGAGAATAAGAGGCTTCAAGGCGGCATATTTAGTATGTGTTTAAACTTACCTCTGCGTAATTCGGCTAGGGAAGGAACTGACAAAATTATGTCTGTAGGTATGCTGGCGGGCCGTCCCGAAGAGGAGGTGTCCGGATGTTCGAGCGATCTGTTACAAGAGCTGTCGCAAATGCACGAGCGAGCCCGACAGGCGATGCGGAGTATTGTCAAGGCCTTGTGGCCATCCGACTCCCCTCCAGGAAGTATGGAGGAGCTGGTACAGCTATTCAAAGGAGCGCGGCAGTGCTTCCGAATATGGAAGATATCGGCCTACCGGGAAGGCGTGCGAGAGGCTTGGGCCATGGTGAAAACACAGTATACCAAGCTAGATCCGAATCACATGGACCGGGTCGGACCTTTAGGGTCAGATGAAGAAGAAATCCCCGTTAGTTTGGTATATGACCAGGTACAAGTAGCCGCCAAATATTCATGACAGGATTGTAGGCTAGATAGCCTGTTAGATGGCATAGAGGAAGAAGTTTTGAGTCCAAGTGACCATGTACTTCTATCGACAAATTTGTCCCTAGCCGGATTATAAAACAAGTGTCATGGCAGACCTTTTCGCTTCGACCTATGAACCCAAAGGTGCGGAGTGTTTCCGAATACCCGCTCGGTAATATATACCGGGGTACACGTGAAAACCAGGCATAGGGCTCATAGTTGCTTGAACAGACAGGTATCCGGCTAGCTATGTTATATTACATTTTTGATCGTAAGAAACATCTTCCAGAGAGAATAGTTCCGTTAAGGGTTCCTTTCCCTGGGTCAGCATGCGTTAATGTGCATGTTCGAACTGTGATTGAAAAAACCACAACATGTGTAACATCTGGGGGTTCATAGTCTGGCAAGTAAAAAACATCTTTAGTCCACCAACCGAGTATTCCCTTAAGAATGCTAGCTTTCGGCTTCACCCAGTCTGAGGTACACATCCGGATGACCCGGCAGTAACAATCGCATAGGTGCTCCCTTTATGCCCTAGCCGAACTAACGGGAACGTAGGGCATAAGCACACGAGCCAGGCAACCCAGCTTGGCCAAAACTTAAGTCATATCAATGCATATAATGGCGAAGAAAAGGTACATACGCGGAAAAGACACATATGTGGTGAGCTTGATGCTCGGAAAATAATAATAAGCTTCTGTACAAGAAGCCCCCAGGTATAATTGACATACATATTTAAGAATTGTATGCGTCGTAGGTGTATGGTTTAGCCGCACGAGAGCTTTAAGGCTTATTATTGTAAAAAGGATAAAAGGTGAAAAGAGAGAAAAATAAATAATGTAAACAAAAGGGAGAAAGGAGACGAACGAAGAGTCCGACGTTAGGCATAGAATCTTCGAAGTCTGGCCGCGTTCCATGGGTTTGGCTCTAGGCGATTGTCTGATGCATCACGCAGGCGGTACGCTCCTCCGGTGAGGACTTCGTCAATGATGAAGGGACCCTCCCACTTGGGTTTTAGTTTGTCCTTTTTCTTCTCTGGCAAGTGTAGAACGAGTTCACCAACATTATAAGTCTTGGCCCGTACTTCTCTGCATTGATATCTACGGGCCTGTTGTTGATAAAATGCGGAACGGGCTTTTGCGACATCGCGCTCCTCCTCCAGGGCATCTAAGTTGTCATGCAGATCAAGCTCGGCCTCTCTCTCTTCATACGTTCGCACTCTAGGTGAGTCATGAATAATATCGTAGGGTAACACAACCTCTGCGCCGTACACCATGAAGAAAGGTGTGTATCCGGTAGATCGATTGGGCGTGGTCCACAGCCCCCAGAGTATGGAGTCGAGCTCTTCGACCAAGTGCTTGTCCGATTCTTTCAAAGAACGCACTAGTCTGGGTTTAATGCCGCTCATAATAAGACCATTGACTCGTTTGACTTGCCCGTTGGTTTGTGGGTGATAGACGAAGGCGTAATCAACATTGATGCCCAGATTAGCACACCAGGTCTTGTTGAGGTCTTTGAAATCAACACATAGGCACCAGGATTTATCCTTCTTTGGTACCATCACCAGGTTTGCTAGCCAGTCCGGGTGTTTTATTTATCTGATGAATCCGACCTCGAGTAACTTGGCTAGCTCCTCCCCCATAGCTTGTCGTTTGGGTTCTGAAAAGTGCCGTAGTGTTTGCTTGACTAGTTTATATCCCTTCAATATATTAAGGCTGTGTTCGGCCAGCCTGCGTGGGATCCCTGGCATGTAAGAAGGGTGCCAGGCGAATATGTCCCAATTTTCACGTAGAAACGCTCGTAGTGCAGCGTCAACCGTTTGGGTCCAGCTGTGCCCCGATGGCTGCTATCTTCTTGGGGTCCGTCGGGTGGACTTGGAATTTGACTATTTCATCTGCTGGTTTGAAGGAGGTGGACTTGTGTCGCTTGTCCAGGATCATGTCGTCCCTATCCACCGTGGAGCGCAATGTGGTTAGTTCTTCGGCCGCGAGGGCTTTAGACAATGCCTCGAGGGCCAGGGTTGCGGTTTTATTTTCGGCGTGGAGTGCTATGTCCGGATCACTTGCAAGAGTGATAATACCGTTGGGCCCCGGCATCTTGAGCTTCATGTACCCGTAATGGGGTATAGCTTGGAAGAATGCAAATGCATCTCGCCCTAATAATGCGTGATATCCACTGTTGAATGGAGCCGCTTGAAAGGTTATCTCTTTGGACTGGTAATTCTCCGACGTGCTGAATACCACATCGACTGTGATTTTTCCTGCGCATTGCGCCTCCCGACTAGGAATGATTCCTTGGAAGGTCGTGCTGCTTTGCTCAATGCGGTTCCTGTCTATTTCCATTTTGTTGAGAGTTTCCTCATAAATGAGGTTTAGTCCGTTGCCGCCGTCCATGAGTACTTTGGTAAGCCTAAAGCCGCCCACGATCGGACTAAGGACCAGTGCGGCTGGTGCTCGGACTGTTCTGAATTTAGGTTCGTCACTGGCATTAAAGGTTATGGCCGTGTCGTTCCAGGGGTTTATTGCTGCGACTTGGCAGACTTCAGTGAGGCCATGGAGTGCCCTTTTGCGCCTATTGTTTGAGGCAGAAGTCTCGAATACTGTCAATATTGTAGGGTAGTTGTCTTCCGTGTGATGTTGCTATGCGGTATTTTTGATGAGGAGATCCTAGCCGCTCTTGTCCACTTGCCGGAGTATCCAACAAGCTCTAATGTTGTGGGTTGGTACGGTATCAGGTGTTGTGTGTATTTTGCAGGGACTATCGAACCATCCCTCCAGAATGGTTCCGCGCCCCATAATGGGCTTCGATTTCTTTACTATTGGATCAGGCGACCGACAAGGGTGCATCCTTTTTGTCCGGACGAGGGGTTGAGTGGAAACCGGTGGCTCCCAAGAAGCTGCCTGAGCTTTCCAGGCGCTTTCCATTGCGCAGTACTTCTGTACTATAGTTGCCAAGTCCGCGAAGTGTGATACGTGATGGCGGTTGATTGCATTGACGATTCCCTCGTCCGTGCAATTTTTGCAGAATAATGAGATTGCGTCTTCATCGCGGGAGTCGGGGAATGTAGTAATTTCAAAAAAATCCTACGCACACACAAGATCATGGTGATGCATAGCAACGAGAGGGGAGAGTGTTGTCCACGTACCCTCGTAGACCGAAAGCGGAAGCGTTAGCACAACGCGGTTGATGAAGTCGTACGTCTTCACGATCCGACCGATCCAAGTACCAAACTTACGGCACCTCCGAGTTCAGCACACGTTCAGCTCGATGACGTCCCACGAACTCCGATCCAGCAGAGTGTTGCGGGAGAGTTCCGTCAGCATGACGGCGTGATGACGGTGTAGATGATACTACCGACGCAGGGCTTCGCCTAAGCACCGCTACGATATTACCGAGGTGGAATATGGTGGAGGGGGGCACTGCACACGGCTAAGAGATCAATGATCAATTGTTGTGTGTAGAGGTGCCCCCTGCCCCCGTATATAAAGGAGCAAGGGGGGAGGTGGCCGGCCAGGAGGAGGGCGCGCCAAGGGGGGAGTCCTACTCCCACCGGGAGTAGGACTCCTCCTTTCCTTGTAGTAGTAGGAGAAGGGGGAAAGAGAGAGAGAGAGAGAGAGGAAGGAAAGGGGGGCGCCGCCCCCCTCCTTGTCCAATTCGGACTAGAGGGGGAGGGGGCGCACGGCTTGCCCCTGGCCGCCTATCCTCTTCTCCACTAGGGCCCATGAGGCCCAATAAACTCCCAGGGGGGTTCCGGTAACCCCTCGGTACTCCGGTAAATACCTGAATCACTCGGAACCTTTCCAATGTCCGAATATAGCCGTCCAATATATCGATCTTTACGTCTCGACCATTTCGAGACTCCTCGTCATGTCCCCGATCTCATCCGGGACTCCGAACTACCTTCGGTACATCAAAACACATAACTCATAATATAAATCATCACCGAACTTTAAGCATGCGGACCCTACGGGTTCGAGAACTATGTAGACATGACCGAGACACGTCTCCGGTCAATAACCAATAGCGTAACCTGGATGCTCATATTGGTTCCCACATATTCTATGAAGATCTTTATTGGTCAAACCACATAACAACATACGCTATTCCCTTTGTCATCGGTATGTTACTTGCTCGAGATTCGATCGTCGGTATCTCAATACCTAGTTCAATCTCGTTACCGGCAAGTCTCTTTACTCGTTATGTAATGCATCATCCCTCAACTAACTCATTAGTCACATAGCTTGCAAGGCTTATAGTGATGTGCATTACCGAGAGGGCCCAGAGATACCTCTCCGACAATCGGAGTGACAAATCCTAATCTTGAAATACGCCAACTCAACAAGTACCTTCGGAGACACTGAGAGCACCTTTATAATCACCCAGTTATGTTGTGACGTTTGGTAGCACACAAAGTGTTCCTCCGATGGCGGAGTTGCATAATCTCATAGTCATAGGAACATGTATAAGTCATGAAGAAAGCAATAGCAACATACTAAATGATCAAGTGCTAAGCTAACGGAATGGGTCAAGTCAATCACATCATTCTCCTAATTATGTGATCCCGTTAATCAAATGACAACTCATGTCTATGGCTAGGAAACTTAACCATCTTTAATTCAACGAGCTAGTCAAGTAGAGGTATACTAGTGACACTTTGTTTGTATATGTATTCACACATGTATCAAGTTTCCGGTTAATACAATTCTAGCATGAATAATAAACATTTATCATGAAATAAGGAAATAAATAATAACTTTATTATTGCCTATAGGGCATATTTCCTTCAGTCTCCCACTTGCACTAGAGTGAATAATCTAGTTCACATCATCATGTGATTTAACACTAATATTCATATCTGTATATGATAAACACCCATAGTTCACAGCATCATGTGACCAACACCCAAAGGGTTTACTAGAGTCAATAATCTAGTTCACGCTATGTGATTAACACCCAAAGAGTACTAAGGTATGATCATGTTTTGCTCGTGAGAGAAGTTTAGTCAACAAGTCTGTCACATTCAGAGCCGTATGTATTTTGCAAATATTCTATGTCTACAATGCTCTGCACGGAACTACTCTAGCTAATAGCTCCCACTTTCAATATGTATCCAGATTGAGACTTAGAGTCATCTGGGTCAGTGTCAAAACTTGCATCGACGTAACCCTTTACGACGAACCTTTTGTCACCTCCATAATCGAGAAACATATCTTTATTCCACCAAGGATAATTTTGACCAATGTCCAGTGATCTACTCCTAGATCACTATTGTACTCCCTTGCCAAACTCAGGGCAGGGTATACAATAGGTCTGGTCCATAGCATGGCATACTTTATAGAACCTATGACTAAGGCATAGGGAATGACTTTCATTCTCTTTCTATTTTCTGCCATGGTCGGGATTTGAGTCTTACTCAATTTCACACCTTTGCAACACAGGCAGGAACTCTTTCTTTGACTGTTCCATTTTGAACTACTTCAAAAACTTGTCAAGGTATGTACTCATTGAAAAAACTTATCAAGCATCTTGATCTATCTCAATAGATATTGATGCTCAATATGTAAGTAGCTTTACTGAGGTCTTTATTTTGAAAAACTCCTTTCAAACATTCCTTTATGCTTTCCAGAAAATTCTACATCATTTCCAATCAACAATATGTTATTCACATATACTTATCAGAAAGGCTGTAGTGCTCCCACTCACTTTCTTGTAAATACAGGCTTCACCGCAGGTCCTTATAAAACTATATGCTTTGATCAACTTATCAAAACGTATATTCCAACTCCGAGATGCTTGCACCAGTCCATAGATGGATCACTGGAGCTTTCACATTTTGTTAGCACCTTTAGGATTGACAAAACCTTCTGGTTGCATCATATACAACTCTTCTTTAAGAAATCCATTAAGGAATGTAGTTTTGACATCCATTTGCCAGATTTCATATAATGCGGCAATTGCTAACATGATTCGGACAGACTTTTAAGCATCGATACGAGTGAGAAACTATCATTGTATTCAACACCTTGAACTTTGTCAAAAACCTTTTTCGACAAGTCTAGCTTTGTAGATAGTAACACTACTACCAGCGTCTGTCTTCCCCTTGAAGATCCATTTATTTTCTATGGCTTGCCGATCATCGGGCAAGTCCACCAAAGTCCACACTTTGTTCTTATATATGAATCCCATCTTAGATTTCATGGCTTCAAGCCATTTCGCGGAATCTGGGCTCATCATTGCTTCCTCATAATTCGCAGGTTCATCATGGTCTAGTAACATGACTTTCAGAACAGGACTACCGTACCACTTTGGTGCGGATCTTACTCTGGAAGACCTACAAGGTTCTATAGTAAGTTGATCTGAAGTTTCATGATCATCATCATTTGCTTCCTCACTGAGGGAGTCTTGGATAAGGGGGTATCCGGACAGCCGGATTATATACTTTGGTCGGACTGTTGGACTGTGAAGATACAAGACTCAAGACTTCGTCCCGTGTCCGGATGGGACTCTCCTTTGCGTGGAAGACAAGCTTGGCGATTCGGATGTTAGATCTCCTTCTTTGTAACCGACTCTGTGTAACCCTAGCCTCCTTCGGTGTCTATATAAACCGGAGGGTTTAGTCCATAGGACAACAACAATCACAATCGTAGGCTAGCTCCTAGGGTTTAGCCTCTACGATCTCGTGGTAGATCAACTCTTGTAATACTCATATCATCAAGATCAATCAAGCAGGAAGTAGGGTATTACCTCCATCAAGAGGGCCCGAACCTGGGTAAAACATCGTGTCCCCTGCCTCCTGTTACCATTAGCCTTAGACGCATAGTTCGGGACCCCCTACCCGAGATCCACCGGTTTTGACACCGACATTGGTGCTTTCATTGAGAGTTCCCGTGTGTCGTCGCAACAAGGCTCGATGGCTCCTTCAATTATCAACAACAACGCGGTCCAGGGTGAGACTTTTCTTCCCGGACAGATCTTCATGTTCGGCGGCCAAGATCAAGGGCCAACTTCGCAGCTATCTGGAAGCGGATCGATAGCTCGCCCAGCCATCGAGTCGTTGGAAACTTGAACTACACGGCTGATATCCGCGAAGACTTCACCTTCGACGGATTCAGGCCTACGTCAGGAGCGCCAAACAGTCACGACGAGCATGGCTTAGATCTGTTGTCAGACAATATTCGGGATATCACACCTGCAGTAGCTCCGGACCTAAATCTGGGGCAGATTGCGTCGTCTGAGGACGGGTGGATGGACCCCGCCCCGGAGGCCGCATACTCATTGGCGGTAGAGCCGAACACAGACTCCACCTCCAAGGAGATCTGTGTCACCGGACCCCTGGACTTGCGTCTGGCTGTAGGTTCTAGACTGTATGCACTCGGGCCCGTCGAATCCGATTGGGCTCCGGTAATGGAGTTCGCCGCTGCGGACATCCTTCAGCATTCGCCCTTTGGCGACATGTTGAACTCACTAAAGTCTCTCTCTTTGTTAGGAGACTCTTGGTTGAACTATGTCCGGCTCGAGTGGGAAGCGGGTGACGAGGAAATTCGTTACCCACCCACCACCCACTTCATTGCCACTGTCGATGATTTGACCGACGTGCCTGACTTCGACTCCGAAGACATCGACGGTGTGGACGATGGACACTCCCAAAGAAACCAACGGCGATGAGGCAATAGAAGATAACCCCTTACGGAAGAAATCAAAGCATGGGCGTCATCGGCGCTGCCCTGAGCCCCGCCACAACAATACCGACGCAGGAGACGAAAACAATCCGGATGGTGTCGAAGATGCATACAATCCCAATCAGCCTGCCTTCGAGCAGGCCGAATAGGAAGACGGGCAGGTTAGCCCAGATGAACAGGCGACGGACGGATAATTGGAGAAAGACAACTACATGACTCTCTCCGAAGACGAGGTGAGCCTCGGCGACGATGAATTCAGCGTGCCTGAGGATCCCGTAGAGCAGGAGCGCTTCAAACGCCGGCTTATGGCCCTTTGCAAGAAGCACGAAAAAAGAAGCAGCAGCTCAAGCTGATCGACATCGCTCCACGAGATAGATGGGTGAGGTCACGGCAGCGAGGAATACACACTCGAGCGCCTCACCAAAGGGTACCCAAAGCACAAGTTGCTACCTCAACTTGAGGAGGAGGTCCTAAAGCCCACGCCTCGACGCCAATACATCATGGTCCGGGGCAATACGCAGGAAATGCGAGCCAGCATCCATAAACCTCGACGCAACAAACATAAGCGTCACAAAACTAATGATGACGCCCAAGACATGGCAGTCGACGCCGGATTTCGCGGCTCCCAGTCCGGTCAGTGGAAAGAAAACAATTCAGGCCCATCCGGCCTGGGCAGCATACTCGACCGCCCATGTTAAATTCATGGTACCCCTGGAACGGCAGCCAATCATACCAATAGAGAATGCCGGATCTTCAAAACAAACCGACCGGTCGCGCGCCGGAAACAATAAGGGGTCTCAAAGCTATGAAGACCACGAGGAGACCAGACCATCAAACATTATGAGGCAAAAGAAAATTCTCCGCAAACCAACAAGGCGAACGTGGTAAACACCACCCACATCCCCAAATGGGAACGAATGTGTACTCCTTGGAACACCTACTCAACAATACAAGTCACCCCACGATACAAAAATACGGCCGATCATCTCCGATCACTCAGACTGTCCAGCCAATTTCAACCATGGCAATTCAGTTCCACTTATACTCAAATCAATAGTTGGTGGGTTCCACCTCACACGAGCCCCTATTGGCATAAACAGCAGCCCAAACTTGCTGCCCCAGGACACAGTGCACCAGATAGGTATTGATCGCTTGAGCATCAAACCCACTAAAAACATCTTGTCATACCAGGTGTAAAGGTCAGTTTTACAGGCCCACCACCCTGGAGGCTGTCTTCGAACCACTAAACAATCACCACACCGAAGAGTAAGTCTTTGACATTGTCCCCTTATACAGTAACTATTACGTACTGCGGGACGAACCGCGTTGGCTCGACTCAACACGATACCACACCATGGCAAGCCCACGTGACATAGTCACAATTATAGGCAAGGCCGAACTCCACCCCGACACTGGAAAATATAGAGCCACTGAGGTAGCAAGTTGTGCCTTTCTATCGAACCTCGATTCGACAGCCAACCCCCCGGACACCAACAAAGGAGTCCGAGCTACTTTATGGCTTGATAGCCCGGCTTGACCGGACTCCAATCAAGCATCTGACATAAGCTGGGGAGGGTCCCGCGGTTCAACCACCCTATGACACACAAATGTCCCCAAGCATTTTCTTTACAGACTCACTTTTGCGCAGAACAGGACTGGTGACATGGAATCAGCTTGGATGCACAAAGAGGGGACACACAAATATTCCCCAAGAAGACAATCCGGATACACTTCGGATCCGCACACAGCTTCCTCCCGCCCGGTCGCAACAGGTTCCTCCATCATACCTCCTTTTATAGCATAAACCGTAATCATACGAATAGACGTGTCACTCCACTACAACATATAGAGTTATATGACACTTACCGGCTGTCATCCCTCATTGACGCCTTTTTCATCATAACGGCACCCGCACAAAGTGTCATGCCCTACTACGCCAGGGGCTTCATTGTACCCATAATATGGCAAGAAAGTCTAGCCACCTTCCCGGTCGCTCGGCACCCCGAACTTATAGCACTATATGCATCAGCTCTGAATCATGTCTTGGGTCATTAGTTGGGTTTACCGGCTCCCATGTTTTGGTACCTTACATTCCGCTCCATTGGCTAAGGTAGCGCTGGGAGAACTACTGCGATTGTGTCCCGGTTCTTCCGTACAAGCACCTCAGTAGAGAAAGTCGAAAACTGACTGTCATGATACGGTGAGAGCTGGTCAGCTGTTCGAGAGGTTGTAAAATATTTAAAGATTTATTCCGCATAATGCCATAACAAATGCAGAGTGCGACGGATCGGTCTTCCGATCGGTCTTTATTAGAGCCCTAAATGCGGTCTTGTCTAAGTACACGAAAAGGACAAAGGACATGTTTCTCGTTTATGGAGGAGGCGAAGAGCTCGTCGTAAAGGGTTACGTCGGCGCTAAGCCGACTCAGATCTGGATGACTCTAAGTCACAAACCGGATCGTGTATATGTTGAATGGTGGAAGCGATGAAGCTGGTGCAGCCGCAAGCGAGCGTCGTGGCGGGATCTCGTGTGAAGCGGAGTACATGGCAGCCTCGGAGGCAGCGCATGAAGCGATTTGGGTGAAGGAGTTCATCACCGACCTAGAGTCATACCCAATGCGTCGGGGCCGATCAAGCTCTTCTCGTGACAACCTTTGGAGCTATTGCCCTTGCCAAGGAGCCGGGTTTCACAAGAAGACCAGCACATCAAGCGTCGTTTCAACTCCATCCGTGAAAATGTTCAAGATGGAGACATAGAGATTTGCAAAGTACACACGGATCTGAATGTCGCAGATCCGTTGACTAAACTTTCTCTCTCACGTGCAAAACATGATCAACACGAGAACTCTATGGGTGTTCGATTCATCACAATGTAACTAGATTGGTGACTCTAGTGCAAGTGGGAGACTGTTGGAAATATGCCCTAGAGGCAATAATAAAAGTATTATTATATTTCAATGTTCATGATAATTGTCTTTTGTTCATGCTATAAGCGTATTATCCGGAAATCGTAATACACGTGTGAACACTTAGACCACAAATGTCCCTAGTGAGCCTCTAGTTGACTAGCTCGTTGTGATCAAGCGATAGTCATGGTTTCTGACTATGGACATTGGATGTCGTTGATAACGGGATCACATCATTAGGAGAATGATGTGATGGACAAGACAATCATAAGCATAGCATAAAAGATCGTATAGTTCGTTTGCTAGAAGCTTTGCCAATGTCAAGTATCTCTTCCTTCGACCATGAGATCGTGTAACTCCGGTTACCGTAGGAGTGCCTTGGGTGTATCAAAGCGTCCTGGCGATGGCGGGTGACTATAAAGGTGCATTACGGTATCTCGAAAGTATCTGTTGGGTTGACACGGATCGAGGCTGGGATTTGTCACTCCGTATGGCGGAGAGGTATCTCTGGGCCCACTCGGTAATGCATCATCATAATGAGCTCAAGATGACCAAGGTGTTGGCCACGGGATCATGCATTACTGATGCGAGTAAAGTGACTTGCGATGCGAGAGGTGAACAAGGTATTGGGATACCGACGATCGAGTCTCGGGCAAATAACGTACCGATTGACAAAGGAATTGCATCGAGGTTTGATCGAATCCTCGACATCGTGGTTCAACCGATGAAATCATCGAGGAGCATGTAGGAGCCAACATGGGTATCCAGACCCGCTGTTGGTTATTGCCCGAGAGTCGTCTCGGTCATGTCTGCGTGTCTCCCGAACCGTAGGGTCTACACATAAGGTTCGGTGGCGCTAGGGTTAGTAGGAAGTCAAGTATGTGACTACCAAATGTTGTTGAGTCCGGATGAGATCCGGACGTCACGAGGAGTTCGGAAGGGTCCGGAGGTAAAGAATAATATATAGGAAGTGGTGTTTGACCATCGGGAAAGTTTGGGGTCTCCGGTAAAATCTGGGACCACCGGAAGGTCCCGAGGTCCACCGGTGGGGCCACCTATCCGGAGGGCCCCATGGGCTAAAGGGGAAGGAACCAGCCCACGGGGCTGGTGCGCCCCTAGGCCCACCCCTGCGCCTAGGGTTGAAACCCTAGGGGTGGGGCGCCCCACCGCTGGGGGCACTCCACCCCCTGGCCGCCGCCCCCGGAGATTGGATCTCCAGGACCGCCACCCAGGGGCCTATATAAAGGGGGGGGAGGGGGCTGCTGTACCCATCTCCAAGGCGCAGCCCTCCCTCCCAACACTTCTCCTCCTCCGTGGCGCTCGTGAAGCCACAGCCGAGATCTTGCTTCTCCACCATCACCACGCCGTCGTCTTTGCGGTGGAGCTGTCTTCCTCAACCTCTCCTTCCTCCTTGCTGGATCAAGAAGGAGGAGCGTCGCTCGTCCCGTCACGTGTGTTGAGCGCGGAGGTGCTGTCCGTTCAGCACTTGGACATCGGTGATCTGAATCACGTCGAGTACGACTCCATCATCACCTTGCAAGCTTCACGCGATCTACAAGTGGTATGTAGATGCAAACTCTCTCCGTTACTCGTTGCTTAGATGAACTCATAGATGTATCTTGGTGAAGCCGTAGGAAAAATTTTAATTTTACGCAGCGTTCCCCAACAAATGGCATCATGAGCTAGGTCTATCGTAGTTCTCTAATGCGAGTAGAACACAATTTGTTGTGGGCGTTGATCTTGTCATCTTACTTGCCTCTACTAGTCTTTTCTTGCTCAGCGGTATTGTGGGATGAAGCGGCCGGACCAACCTTACACGCGCTTACGTGAGACCGGTTCCACCGGTGACATGCACTAGTTGCATAAGGTGGCTGGCGGGTGTCTGTCTCTCCCACTTTAGTTGGAGCGGATTCGATGAACACGGCCCTTATGAAGGGTAAATAGAAGTTGACAAAATCACGTTGTGGTGATTCGTAGGTAAGAAAACGTTCTTGCTAGAACCCAATCGCAGCCACGTAAAAGATGCAACAACAATTAGAGGACGTCTAACTTGTTTTTGCAGCGATTGTTCATGTGATGTGATATGGCCAGAAGTTGTGATGAATGATGAATTGTGATGTATGAGATCATGTTCTTGTAATAGGATTCACGACGTGCATGTCGATGAGTATGACAACCAGCAGGAGCCATAGGAGTTGTCTTTATTTTTTATATGACCTGCGTGTCATTGAAGAACGCCATGTAAACTACTTTACTTCATTACTAAACGCGTTAGTCATAGAAGTAGAAGTAGTCGTTGGCGTGACAACTTCATGAAGACACGATGATGGAGATCATGATGATGGAGATCATGGTGTCAAGCGGTGACAAGATGATCATGGAGCCCGAAGATGGAGATCAATGGAGCTTGATGATATTGGCCATATCATGTCACAACTATATAATTGCATGTGATGTTTATTATGTTTATGCATCTTGTTTACTTAGGGACGACGGTAGTAAATAAGATGATCCTTACTAAAATTTCAAGAAGTGTTCTCCCCTAGCGTGCACCGTTGCTACAGTTAAGTCGCTTCTAAGCACCACGTGATGACCGGGTGTGATGGATTCTTACGTTCACATACAGCGGGTGTAAGACAGTTTACACAGCGAAAACACTTAGGGTTAACAGCGAGCCTAGCATGTGCGGACATGGCCTCGGAACACGGAGACCGAAAGGTCGAACACGAGTCGTATGGAAGATACGATCAACATGAAGATGTTCACCGGCGATGACTAGTCCGTCTCACGTGATGATCGGACACGGGCTAGTCGACTCGGATCGTGTAACACTTAGATGACTAGAGGATGTCTAATCTAAGTGGGAGTTCATAATTTGATTAGAACTTTATTATCATGAACTTAGTCTAAAACCTTTGCAAATATGTCTTGTAGATCAATGGCCAGCGCTAATGTCAACATGAACTTCAACGCGTTCCTAGAAAACCAAGCTGAAAGATGATGGCAGCAACTATCGGATTGGGTCGGAACACGAGATCATCCTCATAGCTGCCGAGGAAGCAATATGTCCTAGACGAACCGCTAGGTGGCGCTCCGTCGAAGAACCAAGGCGTTATGAGCGGCAGCAATCTCGTCTTGATGATTACTCCCTCGTTCGATGCGGCATGCTCTGACTTAGAACCGGGGCTCCAAAAGCGTTTTGAGCATCACGGAGCATATGAGATGTTGAAGAGCTGAAACTAGTTTTCCAAGCTCATGCCGGGTCGAGAGATATGATGTCTCCGACAAGTTCTCTGATTGTAAGATGGAGGAGAACAGTTACATCGGTGAGCACATCTTGAAGATGTGCAGGTTGCACAACCGTATGACCCGGTGAACATTAACCTCCAGATGAGGCGGTCATTGACAGAATCCTCGATCGCTCCCACCAAGCTACAAGAGCTTTGTGATGAACTACAACATGCGGGGATGGAAAAGACCATTCTGAAGTGTTCTCGATCTTTGAAGTCAGTGAGAGGCTGAAATCAAGAAAGAACATCAAGTGTTGATGGTCAATAAGACCACTAAGATCAAGAAGGGCAAGGGTAAGAAGAACTTCAAGAAGGGCGGCAAGGATGTTGCGCGCCCGTAAGCTTGTTGCGGGAGGAAGTCAAAGAACGGACCCAAGCACGAGACCGAGTGCTTTTATTGCAAGGGAAGGGTCCTTTGGAAGCGGAACTGCCCCAAATACTTAGCGGATAGGAAGGCCGGCAACACCAAAGGTATATTTGATATACATGTAATTGATGTGTACCTTACGATTACTCAAGTAACTCTGGGTATTTGATACGGTGCCGTTGCTCATATTTGTAACTCACAGCGAGGAGCTGCGGAATAAACGGAGGCTGGCGAAGGGCGAGGTGACGATCTTGGCGTCGGGAATGGTTCGAGTCGATGTGATCGCGCCGTCGACGCTGCCTCTACATTTACCCACGGGATTAGTTTTGAACCTTAATAATTGTTATTTAGTGCCATGTTTGAGCATGAACATTGTATCTGGATCTCGTTTAATCTGAGATGGCTACTCATTTAAGTCTGAGAATAATGGTTGTTCGATTTATATGAGAGATATGTTTTATGGTCATGCTCCGATGGTCAATGGTTTATTCTTAATGAATCTCGGCGTAATATTACACATGTTCATAGTGTGGATGCCAAAAGATGTAAAGTTGATAACGATAGTCCCACATACTTGTGTACTTGCCGCCTTGGTCACATTGGTGTAAAGCGCATGAAGAAGCTCCATCTTGATGGACTTTTAGAGTCTCTTGATTATGAATCGTTTGACACATGCGAACCATGCCTCTTAGGCAAAATGACCAAGACTCCGTTCTCCGGAACAATGGGCGAGCAACCAACTTGTTGGAAATCATACATATCTTGATGTGTGCGGTCCAATGGCGTTGAGGCTCATGGAGGATATCGTTATGTTCTCACTCTCATGATGACTTAAGTAGATATGGGTATGTCTACTTAATGAAACACAAGTCTGAGACCTTTGAAAAGTTCAAAGAATTTCAGAGTGAAGTAGAGAATCAAGCGTGACCGAAAGATAAAGTTCCTCTGATCGGATCGTGGGGAGAATACTTAAGTCACGAATTTGGTACACACTTAAGAAAATGTGGAATCGTTTCACAACTCACGCCGCTGGAACACCTCGGTAAGCGGTGTGTCCGAGCGTCGTGTCGCACTCTATTGGATATGGTGCGGTCTATGATGTCTCTTACCGATTTACGCTATCATTTTGGGGATACGCTCTAGAGACAGCTACATTCACTTTAAATAGGGCACCGTCTAAATCCGTTGAGGCGACACCGTATGAATTATGGTTTGGGAAGAAACCTAAGCTATCGTTTCTAAAAGTTTGGGGATCGATGCTTATGTCAAGAAACTTCAACTGAAAAGCTCGAACCCAAGTCGGAAAAATGCGTATTCATAGGATACCCTAAGGAAGCTGTCGGGTATACCTTCTACTTAAGGTCCGAAGGCAAGGTCTTTGTTGCCAGAACGGATGCTTTACGGAGAAAGAGTTTCTCTCGAAAGAAGTAAGTGGGAGGAAAGTGGAACTTCGATGAAGTACTACCTCTCGAGCGGGAAAGTGGTGCGGCACGAAACCGTTCTGTGATGCCCACACCAAGCGAAGAGGAAAACCATGATGATGATCAAGGTACTTCGGATCAAGTTACTCTTGAACTTGAAGGTCAGCGAGGACACGTTCCGCACTGAGTGGTGCGGCAACCTGTCATGGAAATCATGTTGCTAGACAACAATGAACCTTGAACTATGAAGAAGCAATGGCGGGCCGGATTCCAACAAATGGCTTGGAGCCATGAAATCGAGATAGAATCCATGTATGAAAACAAAGTATGGACTTTGGCAGACTTGCCGATGATCGGCGGCGATAGAAAACAAATGGATTTTTAAGAAGAAGGCGGACGCGGATGGTAATGTTACCATTTATAAAGCTCGACTTGTCGCTAAGGGTTATCGACAAGTTCAAGGGATTGACTTCTGACGAGACATTCTCTCCGTAGCGAAGGTTAAGTCCGTCCGAATCATGTTAGCAATTGCGCATACTATGATTATGAGATATGGCAGATGGACATCAAAAGCGGCATTCCTTAACGGACATCTTAAGGAAGAGCTGTATATGATGCAGCGGAAGGTTTTGTCGATCCTCGAGCGCTAACAAAGTATGCAAGCTCCGGCGATCCATTTATGGTGGTGCAAGCATCTCGGAGTTGGAACATTCGCTTTGATGAGATGATCAAAGCGTTTGGGTTTATCTTGGACTTATGGAGAAGCTGCGTTTACAAGAAAGTGAGTGGGAGCTCTGTAGCATTTCTCCTATTATATGTAGATGACATACTCTTGATGGGAAATGATACAAAACTTGGACAACATTAAGGCCTACTTGAACAAGTGTTTTTCAATGAAGGACCTTGGAGAAGCTGCTTATATATTAGGCATCAAGATCTATAGAGATAGATCGAGGCGCCTCATAGGTCTTTCACAAAGCACATACCTTGATAAGATTTTGAAGAGGTTCAAAATGGATCAGTCCAAGAAGGGTTCTTGCCTATGTTACAAGGTGTGAGATTGAGCTCGGCTCGATCACCGACCACGACAAAAGATAAAGAAGAGATGAGTGTCATCCCTATGCTTCAGCCATAGGATCTATTATGTATGCCATCTTTGTGTACGGACCGATGTAAACCTTGCCGTAAGTTTGGTTGCAAGATACCAAAGTAATCCCGGCAAGGAACACTGACAGCGGTCAAGAATATCTGAAGTACACGAAAGGACAAAGGACATGTTTCTCGTTTATGGAGGAGCGAAGAGCTCGTCGTAAAGGGTTACGTCGATGCTAGCCGACTCAGATCTGGATGACTCTAAGTCACAAACCGGATCGTGTATATGTTGAATGGTGGAAGCGATGGTAGTGCGGTTTTGCAAGCGAAGCGTCGTGGCGGGATCTATGTGTGAAGCGGAGTACATGGCAGCCTCGGAGGCAGCGCATGAAGCGATTTGGGTGAAGGAGTTCATCACCGACCTAGGAGTCATACCCAATGCGTCGGGGCGATCAAGCTCTTCTGTGACAACACTGGAGCTATTGCCCTTGCCAAGGAGCCAGGTTTCACAAGAAGACCGAGCACATCAAGCGTCGTTTCAACTCCATCCGTGAAAATGTTCAAGATGGAGACATAGAGATTTGCAAAGTACACACGGATCTGAATGTCGCAGATCCGTTGACTAAACCTCTCTCGCGAGCAAAACATGATCAACACCAGAACTCTATGGGTGTTCGATTCATCACAATGTAACTAGATTGGTGACTCTAGTGCAAGTGGGAGACTGTTGGAAATATGCCCTAGAGGCAATAATAAAAGTATTATTATATTTCAATGTTCATGATAATTGTCTTTTGTTCATGCTATAACTGTATTATCCGGAAATCGTAATACACGTGTGAACACTTAGACCACAAATGTCCCTAGTGAGCCTCTAGTTGACTAGCTCGTTGTGATCAACTGATAGTCATGGTTTCCTGACTATGGACATTGGATGTCGTTGATAACGGGATCACATCATTAGGAGAATGATGTGATGGACAAGACCCAATCATAAGCATAGCATAAAAGATCGTATAGTTCGTTTGCTAGAAGCTTTGCCGATGAGGATGGTTCGGCGCGAGGCCTCGCCGGGCTGCACAAAGTATGGCGCAAGTTAAAATATTACACCTTAGTGATCCTGGGTGCGTGGGCGTGTTCGGATTTCGTGTACTCATGATTTTACCAGGGGCTGGGCCCTGGGATCCCACTTCGGGCTGCTATTGGTAGCCATGGTGGACGCCTCTGGAAGGGATTTTTCCCCCTCTTTGGCGATTCGGCCTCCAAGGATGAGGAGGCCGTCCTTTTCTTTCCTCCCCCCATGGAGGACTCGTCTTCTTCCTCCTCCTCTTCATCTTCGGAGGAAGGATGGGCGTTGGAGTCTTCTGATTTTGTGTCTGAAGCACCGCGGTGACGGAGGCCGCCCCGGGTCTCCTTGGCCTCCTTGAAGGCCTCTTTCTTCTGCGCCTTGTAAGGCACTGGGACCAGCATCTTCTTTAGAAGTGGTCCTGCCGATTCTTCTGGCAGCGGGGCCGGACAATGTATCCGCCCTGCCTTCTTCGTCCATTCCTGGGGTAATTGTGGAGAACATGATAAATCGTCTCCCTTGGGATATTCCAGCTAAACACGGATGGACAGAACATAGCGGTAACTTACCGGACTGGCGGGGCATGACAGTTGATACCCACGGTCTTCGGCGGAGTCCGGCCATGGTTTGCCGGACTTGAAGAGCACCTTCCAGATATCCTTGTGCGAGGAGCCATAGAGCTCCCGCGGGGTCTGGTGCTCGGCCGGGTCGTATTCCCACAAATTACAGGTCCGGTGTTGTCAAGGAAGAACTAGGCGGACTAACATCACCTGGACTACATTACCGAGTTTGACGTCCTTGTCTACCACGCCCTGGATGGGCGTCTGGAGCACTGGCAGCTCATCGGACGAGGACCAGTTCAGGCCCTTCTTGGGCCAGGATGTGAGCCGCAGGGGGGCTCCGGATATGAATTCGAGAGCAGCGGCCCATTTTTTGCCGCGCGGCTCAGTGATGTAGAACCACTGCTGCTGCCACTCCTTGACGGAATAATTGAAGGTGCCTGTCAGCCATGTGACCTTGAGCATCTTGCTCACCATGGCGCCTCCGCACTCGGCGTGCTCGCCGTTCACCACCTTGGGCTTCACATTGAAGATCTTCAGCCATAAGCCGAAGTGTGGTGAAATACAGAGAAAGGCCTCACATGCGACGATAAACGTCAAGATGTTAAGGAAAGAATTAGGGGACAGATCATGAAAATCAATCTCGTAATAATACATGATGCCGCGAACAAATGGGTGAAGGGGAAACCCGAGCCCGCGGACGAAGTGAGGAAGAAACACAACCCTCTCGTGAGGCTCTGGATTAGGGACGATCTGTCCCGCCGTCGGAAGGCGATGGCCGATTTTCTTGGCCAAGTACCCGGCCTCTCGAAGCTTCTTGATATCCTTCTCCCGGATGGTAGAGGCTTGCCTCCTGCTCCGGATCCGGACATCTTCAGAGAACCTCTTTTTTGGTGGAGAAGACGAGCGCTTGGGCGCTAGGGCTCGATCAAAAGGAAAGGGACGAGCGGAAGGAAAGGGCGTGAGTAAAGAGGAAGAGGCCTTATCTCTTTATAGAGGCAATAAAAACTTTTGCGCCTCCCTACTTGTTGGAAATATGCCCTAGAGGCAATAATAAAAGTATTATTATATTTCAATGTTCATGATAATTGTCTTTTGTTCATGCTATAACTGTATTATCCGGAAATCGTAATACGTGTGAACACTTAGACCACAAATGTCCCTAGTGAGCCTCTAGTTGACTAGCTCGTTGTGATCAACCGATAGTCATGGTTTTCGACTATGGACATTGGATGTCGTTGATAACGGGATCACATCATTAGGAGAATAATGTGATGGACAAGACCCAATCATAAGCATAGCATAAAAGATCGTATAGTTAGTTTGCTAGAAGCTTTGCCAATGTCAAGTATCTCTTCCTTCGACCATGAGATCGTGTAACTCCGGTTACCGTAGGAGTGCCTTGGGTGTATCAAAGCGTCACAGCGTGGCTGGGTGACTATAAAGGTGCATTACGGTATCTCCAAAAGTATCATTGGGTTGACACGGATCGAGGCGGGATTTGTCACTCCGTATGACGGAGAGGTATCTCTGGGCCCACTCGGTAATGCATCATCATAATGAGCTCAAGATGACCAAGGTGTTGTACGGGATCATGCATTACTGATGCGAGTAAAGTGACTTGCGTAACGAGACTGAACAAGGTATTGGGATACCGACGATCGAGTCTCGGGCAACGTAACGTACCGATTGACAAAGGAATTGCATACTGAGGGTTTGATCGAATCCTCGACATCGTGGTTCAACCAATGAAATCATCGAGGAGCATGTAGGAGCCAACATGGGTATCCAGACCCGCTGTTGGTTATTGCCGAGAGTCGTCTCGGTCATGTCTGCGTGTCTCCGAACCTGTAGGGTCTACACACTTAAGGTTCGGTGACACTAGGGTTAATAGGAAGTCAAGTATGTGACTACCGAATGTTGTTGAGTCCGGATGAGATCCGGACATCACGAGGAGTTCGGAAGGGTCGGAGGTAAAGAATAATATATAGGAAGTGGTGTTTGACCATCGGGAAAGTTTCGGGTCTCCGGTAAATCTGGGACCACGGAAGGGTCCCGGGGTCCACGGGTGGGGCCACCTATCCGGAGGGCCCCATGGGCTAAAGGGAAGGAACCAGCCCACATGGGGCTGGTGCGCCTCTAGGCCCACCTGCGCCTAGGGTTGAAACCCTAGGGGTGGGGCGCCCTACCGGCAGGGGCACTCCACCCCCTTGGCGCCGCCCCCTGGAGATTGGATCTCAGGGCAGCCCCTGGGGTCTATATAAAGGGGGAGGAGGGGGCTGCTGTACCCATCTCAAGGCGCAGCCCTCCCTCCCAACACTTCTCCTCCTCCGTGGCGCTTGGCGAAGCCACAGCCGAGATCTTGCTTCTCCACCATCACCACGCCGTCGTCTTTGCCGGTGGAGCTGTCTTCCTCAACCTCTCCTTCCTCCTTGCTGGATCAAGAAGGAGGAGACGTCGCTCGTCCCGTACGTGTGTTGAACGCGGAGGTGCTGTCCGTTCAGCACTTGGACATCGGTGATCTGAATCACGTTCGAGTACGACTCCATCATCACCTTGCAAGCTTCCGCACGCGATCTACAAGTGGTATGTAGATGCAAACTCTCTCCCGTTACTCGTTGCTTAGATGAACTCATAGATGTATCTTGGTGAAGCCGTAGGAAAAATTTTAATTTTCTGCAACGTTCCCCAACACTACTTGCCTGGTGGAACCTGCTCGTTCCCCACTCACCACGATTGACGGTATGGTTGGGCTACCCGCACCCGTATTGATGAAAGTCCCGTGATAAGGGCGACACGATCTCTGCTTCGACAAGACATGCCCAGGAAACCGCCTTGCAATATGCGCAGTAGCGGGTTGGGAAAATGGTTCAAATAATGACTCGGTCATGGTGTGATGTTACGTTATCTAAAGTTGTCAGCAGATTATATTTGTGTAATATTGTTCTCTCTACGGTGGTATGCGAAAATCGTCTTGCAGAGCCGGACACGATTTAAGTGTTCGAGATTTACTTTGGAGTATTCGGAGATGGAACCCGCCTTGCAATGTCGAAGATAATCTGCACGCCGGACTCATCGTCATTGAAGCCTGGTTCAGGGGCTACTGAGGGAGTCCAGGATAAGGGGGTATCCGGACAGCCGGACTATATACTTTGGCCGGACTGTTGGACTGTGAAGATACAAGACTCAAGACTTCGTCTTGTGTACGGATGGGACTCTCCTTTGCGTGGAAGACAAGCTTGGCGATTCGGATGTTAGATCTCCTTCTTTGTAACCGACTCTGTGTAACCCTGGCCTCCTCCGGTGTCTATATAAACCGGAGGGTTTAGTCCGTAGGACAACAACAATCATAATCACAGGTTAGCTCCTAGGGTTTAACATCTATGATCTCGTGGTAGATCAACTCTTGTAATACTCATATCATCAAGATCAATCAAGCAGGAAGTAGGGTATTACCTCCATCGAGAGGGCCCGAACCTGGGTAAAACATCGTGTCCCCTGCCTCCTATTACCATTAGCCTTAGACGCACAGTTCGGGACCCCCTACCCGAGATCCGCCGGTTTTGACACCGACACTCACTAATTGGTGTAGGAATCACTGGAACTGATTTATGTGATGAACTACTTTCCAATTCGGGAGAAGGTACAATTACCTCATCAAGCTCTACTTTCCTCCCACTCACTTCTTTCAAAAGAAACTCCTTCTCTAGAAAGGATCCATTCTTAGCAAGAATATCTTGCCTTCGGATCTGTGATAGAAGGTGTATCCAATAGTTTCCTTTTGGGTATCCTATGAAGATGCACTTCTCTGATTTGGGTTCAAGCTTATCAGGTTGAAACTTTTTCACATAAGCATCGCAGCCCCAAACTTTAAGAACCGACAACTTTGGTTTCTTGCCAAACCACGGTTCATAAGGCGTCGTCTCAACGGATTTTGATGGTGCCCTATTTAAAGGGAATGTAGTTGTCTTTAATGCATAACCCCAAAACGATAGTGGTAAATCGGTAAGATACATCATAGATCGCACCATATCCAATAAAGTGCGGTTACGACGTTTGGACACACCATTACGCTGTGGTGTTTCATGTGGCGTGAACTGTGAAACTATTCCACATTGTTTTTAAATGAAGGCCAAACTCGTAACTCAAATATTCTCCTCTACGATCAGATTGTAGAAACTTTATTTTCTTGTTACGATGATTCTCCACTTCACTCTAAAATTCTTTGAACTTTTCAAATGTTCCATACTTGTGCTTCATTAAGTAGATATACTCATATCTGCTCAAAACATCTGTGAAGGTCAGAAAATGACGATACCCGCCACGAGCATCAACACTCATTGGACCGCATACATCGGTATGTATTATTTCCAACAAGTCAGTAGCTCGTTCCGTTGTTCCGGAGAATGGAGTTTTAGTCATCTTGCCCAAAAGGCACGGTTCGCAAGCATCAAATGATTCATAACCAAGTGATTCCAAAAATCCATCTTTATGAAGTTTCTTCATCGCTTTACACCGATTATGACCCAAACGGCAGTGCCACAAATAAGTTGCACTATCATTATCAACTTTGCATCTTTTGGTATCAATATTATGAATATGTGTATCACTACGATCGAGATCCAACAAACTATTTTCATTGGGTGTATGACCATCGAAGGTTTTATTCATGTAAACAGAACAACAATTATTCTCTGACTTTAAATGAATAACCGTATTGCAATAAACATGATCAAATCATATTCATGCTCAGCATAAGCGCCAAATAACATTTATTTAGGTTTAACACTAATCCCGAAAGTATAGGGAGTGTGCGATGATGATCATATCAATCTTGGAACTACTTCCAACACACATCGTCACTTCACCCTCAACTATTCTCTGTTTATTCTGTAACTCCTGTTTCGAGTTACTAATTTTTAGCAACCGAACAAGTATCAAATACCCAGGGGTACTATAAACACTAGTAAGGTACACATCACTAACCTGCATATCAAATATACCCTTGTTCACTTTGCCATCCTTCTTATCCACCAAATATTCAGGGCATTTCCGCTTCCGTGACCAATTCCTTTGCAATGGAAGCACTCGGTTTTAGGCTTTGGTCCAGCTTTAGGCTTCTTCGTGGGAGTGACAACCTGCTTGTCATTCTACTTGAAGTTCCCTTTCTTTCCCTTTGCCCTTTTCTTGAAACTAGTGGTCTTTTCAATCATCAACACTTGATGTTCTTTCTTGATTTCTACCTTCGTCAATTTCAACATCACGAAGAGCTCGGGAATCGTTTTCGTCATCCCTTGCATACTATAGTTCATCATGAAGTTTTAGAAACTTGGTGATGGTGACTAGAGAACTCTGTCAATCACTATCTTACCTAGAAGATTAACTCCCACTTGATTCAAGCGATTGTAGTACCCAGACAATCTGAGCACATGCTCACTAGTTGAGCAATTCTCCTCCATCTTTTAGCTATAGAACTTGTTTGAGACTTCATATCTCTCAACTCGGGTATTTGCTTGAAATATTAACTTCAACTCTTGGAACATCTCATATGGTCCATGACGTTCAAAACGTCTTTGAAGTCCCTATTCTTAAGCCGTTAAGCATGGTGCACTAAACTATCAAGTAGTCATCATACTGAGATAGACAAACATTCATAACGTCTGCATCTGCTCTTGCAATAGGTCTGTCACCTAGTGGTGCATCAAGGACATAATTCTTCTGTGCAGCAATGAGGATATACCTCAGATCACGGACCCAGTCCGCATCATTGCTACTATCATCTTTCAACTTAGTTTTCTCTAGGAACACATATAAAACATAGGGAAGCAACAACGCAAGCTATTGATCTACAACATTATTTGCAAAATACTATCAGTACTAAGTTCATGATAAATTAAAGTTCAATTAATCATATTACTTAAGAACTCCCCCTTAGATAGACATCCCTCTAATCATCTAAGCGATCACGTGATCCAAATCAACTAAACCATGTACGATCATCACGTGAGATGGAGTAGTTTTCAATGGTGAACATCACTATGTTGATCATATCTACTATATGATTCACGCTCGACCTTTCGGTCTCAGTGTTCCGAGGCCATATCTGCATATGCTAGGCTCGTCAAGTTTAACCTGAGTATTCTGCGTGTGCAAAACTTTCTTACACCCGTTGTATTTGAACGTAGAGCTTATCACACCCGATCATCACGTGGTGTCTCGGCACGAAGAACTTTCGCAACGGTGCATACTCAGGGAGAACACTTATACCTTGAAATTTAGTGAGAGATCATCTTATAATGCTACCATCGAACTAAGCAAAATAAGATGTATAAAAGATAAACATCACATGCAATCAAAAATATGTGACATGATATGGCCATCATCGTCTTGTGCCTTTGATCTCCATCTCCAAAGCATCGTCATGACCTCCATCATCACCGGCATGACACCATGATCTCCATCATCTTGATCTATATCAATGTGTCGTCACATGGTCGCCTCGCCAACTATTGCTCTTGCAACTATTACTATCGCATAGCGATAAAGTAAAGCAGTTATTTGGCGCTTGCATCTTATGCAATAATAAGACAACCATAAGGCTTCTGCCAGTTGCCCATAACTTCAAAAAAACATGATCATCTCATACAACAACCTATATCTCATCACGTCTTGACCATATCACATCACAACATGCCCTGCAAAAACAAGTTAGACGTCCTCTACTTTGTTGTTGCAAGTTTTACGTGGCTGCTATGGGCTGAGCAAGAACCATTCTTACCTACGCATCAAAACCACAACGATATCTCGTCAAGTTAGTGTTGTTTTAACCTTCGCAATGACCGGGCGTAGCCACACTCGGTTCAACTAAAGTTGGAGAAACTAACACCCTCCAGCCACCTATGTGCAAAGCACGTCAGTAGAACCAGTCTCGCATAAACGTACGCGTAATGTCGGTCCAGGCCGCTTCATCCAACAATACCGCCGAACCAAAATATGACATGCTGGTAAGCAGCATGACTTGTATCGCCCACAACTCACTTGTGTTCTACTCGTGCATATAACATCTATGCATAAACCAGGCTCGGATACCACTATTGGGGAACGTAGTAATTTCAAAAAATTCCTACGCACATGCAAGATCATGGTGATGCATAGCAACGAGAGGGGATAGTGTTGTCCACGTACCCTCGTAGACCGAAAGCGAAGCATTAGCACAACACGGTTGATGTAGTCGTATGTCTTCACGATCCGACCGATCCAAGTACTGAACTTACGGCACCTCCGAGTTCAGCACACGTTCAGCTCGATGACGTCCCATGAACTCTAATCCAATAGAGCTTTGTGGGAGAGTTCCATCAGCACGACGGCGTGATGACGGTGTTGATGATACTACCAACGCAGGGCTTCGCCTAAGCACTGCTTCGATATTACCGAGGTGGAATATGGTGGAGGGGGGCACCGCACACGGCTAAGAGATCAATGATCAATGGTTGTGTCTAGAGGTGCCCCCTGCCCCTGTATATAAAGGAGCAAGGGGAGGCGGTGGCGGGAGGAGGCGCGCCAGGGGAGTCCTACTCCCACAGGAGTAGGACTCCTCCTTTCCTTGTAGTAGTAGGAGAAGGGGGAAAGGGAGAGAGAGAGAGAGGAAGGAAAGGGGGGCGCCACCCGGCCCCCTCCTTGTCCAATTCAGACTAGAGGGGAAGGGGGCGCGCGGCCTGCCCTGCCCGCCTAAATACCCGAATCACTCGGAACCTTTCCGATGTCCGAATATAGTCGTACAATATATCGATCTTTACATCTCGACCATTTCGAGACTCCTCGTCATGTCCCTGATCTCATCCGAGACTCCGAAATACCTTCGGCACATCAAAATCAATAACTCATAATATAAATCATCACCGAACTTTAAGCGTGCGGACCATACGGGTTCGAGAACTATGTAGACATGACCGAGACACGTCTCCGGTCAATAACCAATAGCGGAACCTGGATGCTCATATTGGTTCCCACATATTCTACGAAGATCCTTATCGGTCAAACCGCATAACAACATACGTTGTTCCCTTTGTCATCGGTATGTTACTTGCCCGAGATTCGATCGTCGGTATCTCAATACCTAGTTCAATCTCGTTACCGGCAATTCTCTTTACTCATTATGTAATGCATCATCCCGCAACTAACTCATTAGTCACATTGCTTGCAAGGCTTATAGTGATGTGCATTACCGAGAGGGCCCAGAGATACCTCTCCGACAATCGAGTGACAAATCCTAATCTCGTGTCGCCAACTCAACAAGTACCTTCGGAGACACCAGAGAGCACCTTTATAATCACCCGATTACGTTGTGACGTTTGGTAGCACACAAAGTGTTCCTCCGTAAACGGGAGTTGCATAATCTCATAGTAATAGGAACATGTATAAGTCATGAAGAAAGCAATAGCAACATACTAAACGATCAAGTGCTAAGCTAACGGAATGGGTCAAGTCAATCACATCATTCTCCTAATGATGTGATCCCGTTAATCAAATGACAACTCATGTCTATGGCTAGGAAACTTAACCATCTTTGATTCAACGAGCTAGTCAAGTAGAGGCATACTACTGACACTCTGTTTGTCTATGTATTCACACATGTATCAAGTTTCCGGTTAATACAATTCTAGCATGAATAATAAACATTTATCATGAAAAAATGAAATAAATAATAACTTTATTATTGCCTCTAGGGCATATTTCCTTCATCCTTGATCTTGTCTTTGACAAGGAGGAATCTGGCCCAAAAGTGATGGACCGTTTCTTGGGACTACTGTCTGATGTGGATAAAATTGTGTGTATCTGGGTGGGTGGGCGGATTTAAGTCCGAACCCTAACCCAATCTGGGATCCGGAGTTTGAGAAAATTCCGAGCTTGACAGTTCGGGCTCCGGGATATCAACCAATTTTTCAGGCCCACAGTCCGACTCTGGGTTCGGAGCATGGGGCACGTCTTCTCGTGGGCGGGTGTCCGGCTCTGTGTGCTCGGAAATCCAAACATAGTTCGTCCTCAATATAGAGGAAGAGTTGTTGTGTTGCTCCTCCACTACCTCTATCTGATGGGTGATTGGTGGAGATTCAATTTCTCTCTGATCGGGTTTAAGCCCAATCTGATCGTAGTCTGTAGCGACCCCCAAGGCGGCGATGCGATCCAGGAGTTTGTTTAAAGACGACAACTCCGTCGGGCCCATATGTTTGGAGTATTCTGAGTTCACGCGGAGGCAATTTTCGATGACCCGAGAAGTCAACGTCGGCCCGACGGCCGAACGGGCGGTCATAATGAAGCCGCCCAACCGGAGGGTTTGGCCCGAGGCCAGGGCTCCTCCTGAGGTGATGTTGTCCTTGATAACAAGGCGAGCCATCAATCCTGTCTTCAACGTCACAGCGGAACTCTCAATGAAAGCACCAATGTCAGTGTCAAAACTGGCGAATCTCGGGTAGGGGGTCCCGAACTGTGCATCTAAGGTCGATGGTAACAGGAGACGGGGGACACGATGTTTACCCAGGTTTGGGCCTCTCTATGGAGGTAATACCCCTGCATGATTGATCTTGATGAATATGAGTATTACAAGAGTTGATCTACCTCGAGATTGATATGGCTAAACCCTAGAAGTCTAGCATGTATGATTATGATTGTGTCCTATGGACTAAACCCTCTCGTTTATATAGACACCAGAGGGGGCTAGGGTTGTATAAAGTCGGTTACAGAAAAAGGGATCTACATATCCGAATTGCCAAGCTTGCCTTCCACGCCAAGGAGAGCCCCATCCGGACACGGGAAGAAGTCTTCTATCTTGTACTCCCTCCATCCGGAAATACCCGTCGTTGAAATGGATGTATCTAGACGTATTTTAGTTATAGATACATCCATTTTTATCAATTTCTCCGACAAGTATTTTTGGACGGAGGGAGTATCTTCATAGCCCAATAGTCCGGCCCACACTAATAGTCCGGTTGTCCGAGGACCCCTTAATCCAGGACTCCCTCATCCATATCTGCTCAAATCATCTGTGAAGGTCAGAAAATAACGATACCCGCCGCGAGCATCAACACTCATCGGACCGCATACATCAGTTACTCGCTCCATTGTTCCGGAGAACGGAGTCTTAGTCATCTTGTCCATGAGGCATGGTTCGCAAGCATCAAGTGATTCATAATCAAGTGATTCCAAAAGCCCATCAGCATGGAGTTTCTTCATGCGCTTTACACCAATATGACCTAAACGGTAGTGCCACAAATAATTTGCACTATCATTATTAACTTTGCATCTTTTGGCTTCAATATTATGAATATGTGTATCACTACAATTGAGATTCAACAAAAATAGACCACTCATCAAGGGTGCATGACCATAAAAGATATTACTCATATAAATAGAACAATCATTATTCTCTGATTTAAATGAATAACCGTCTCGCATTAAACAAGATCCATATATAATGTTCATGCTCAAATCTGGCACCAAATAATAATTATTCAGGTCTAAAACTAATCCCGACGGTAGATGTAGAGGTAGCGTGCCGACGGTGATCACATTGACTTTGGAACCATTTCCCACGCGCATCGTCACCCCGTCCTTAGCCAATCTTCGTTTAATCTGTAGCCCCTGTTTCGAGTTGCAAATATGAGCAACAGAACCAGTATCAAATACCCAGGCGCTACTACGAGCATTAGTAAGGTACACATCAATAACATGTATATCAAATATACTTTTGACTTTGCCATCCTTCTTATCCACCAAATAGTTGGGGCAGTTCCGCTTCCACTGACCAGTCCCTTTGCAGTAGAAGCACTCATTTTTAGGCTTAGGTCCATACTTGGGCTTCTTCCCGGGAGTAGAAACTTGCGTGCTGGTCTTCTTGAAGTTCCCCTTCTTCCCTTTGCCCTTTTTCTTGAAACTAGTGGTCTTGTTAACCATCAACACTTGATGCTCCTTCTTGATTTCTACCTCTGCAGCTTTTAGCATCGCGAAGAGCTCGGGAATAGTCTTCTCCATCCCTTGCATATTATAGTTCATCACGAAGCCTTTATAGCTTGGTGGCAGTAATTGAAGAACTCTGTCAATGACACTATCATGAGGGAGATTAACTCCCAGCTGAGTCAAGTGGTTATGATACCCAGCCATTTTGAGTATATGTTCACTCACAGAACTATTCTCCTCCAACTTGCAGCTAAAGAACTTGTTGGAGACTTCATATCTCTCAACTCGGGCATTTGCTTGAAATATTAACTTTAACTCCTGGAACATCTCATATGCTCCATGATGTTCAAAACGTCTTTGAAGTCCCGATTCTAAGCTGTAAAGCATGGCACACTGAACTATCGAGTAGTCATCAACACGTGACTGCCAGGCATTCACAATGTCTGCAGTTGCTGGCGCAGGTGGTACACCTAGCGGTGCTTCCAGGACGTAATTCTTCTGTGCAGCAATGAGTATACTCCTCAAGTTATAGACCTGGTCCGTGTAATTGCTACCATCATCTTTCAACTTAGCTTTCTCTAGGAACACATTAAAATTCAAGGAAACGGTAGCACGGGCCATTGATCTACAACAACATAGACATGCAAAAACTATCATGTACTAAGTTCATGATAAATTTAAGTTCAATTAATCATATTACTTAAGAACTCCCACTTAGATAGACATCCCTCTAGTCATCTAAATGATCACGTGATCCATATCAACTAAACCATGTTCGATCATCACGTGAGATGGAGTAGTTTTCAATGGTGAACATCACTATGTTGATCATATCTACTATATGATTCACATTCGAACTTTCGGTCTCAGTGTTCCGAGGCCTTATCTGCATATGCTAGGTTCTCAAGTTTAACCCGAGTATTCTGCACGTGCAAAACTGGCTTGCACCCGTTGTATGTGAACGTAGAGCTTATCACACCCGATCATCACGTGGTGTCTCGGCACGACGAACTGTAGCAACGGTGCATACTCAGGGAGAACATTTATACCTTAAAATTTAGTGAGGGATCATCTTATAATGCTACCGCCGTACTAAGCAAAATAAGATGCATAAAAGATAAACATCACATCCATCTCCAAAGCACCGTCATGATCTCCATCATCACCGGCTTGATACCTTGATCTCCATCGTAGCATCGTTATCGTCTCGCCAACTATTGCTTCTACGACTATCGCTGCCGCTTAGTGATAAAGTAAAGCAATTACATGGCAATTGCATTTCATACAATAAAGCAACAACCATAAGGCTCCTGCCAGTTGCCGATAACTTTTACAAAACATGAGCATATCATACAACAATTTATATCTCATCACGTCTCAACCATATCACATCACAACATGCCCTGCAAAAACAAGTTAGACGTCCTCTACTTTGTTGTTGCAAGTTTTAGGTGGCTGCTACGGGCTTCTACCAAGAACTGTTCTTACCTACGCATCAAAACCACAACGATTTTTCGCCAAGTGTGTTGTTTTAACCTTCAACAAGGACCGGCCATAGTCAAACTCGATTCAAGTAAAGTTGGAGAAACAGACACCCGCTAGCCACCTATGTGCGAAGCATGTCAGTAGAACCAGTCTCATGAATGCGGTCATGTAATGTCGGTCTGAGCCGCTTCATCCAACAATACCGCTGAATCAAAGTAAGACGTTGGTGGTAAGCAGTATGACTATTATCGCCCACAACTCATTGTGTTCTACTCGTGCATATATCATCTACGCATAGACCTAGCTCGGATGCCACTGTTGGGGAACATAGTAATTCAAAAAAATCCTACGATCATGCAAGATCTATCTAGGAGATGCATAGCAATGAGAGGGAAGAGTGTGTCCACGTACCCTCGTAGACCGAAAGCGGAAGCGTTTAGTAACGCGGTTGATGTAGTCAAACGTCTTCACGATCCAACCGATCCAAGTACCGAACGTACGGCACCTCCGTGTTTAGCACACGTTCAGCACGATGACGTCCCTTGAGCTCTTGATCCAGTAGAGGGTCGAGGGAGAGTTCCATCAGCACGACAGCGTGGCGATGGTGTTGGTGATGTGATCCGCACAGGGCTTCGCCTAAGCACTACGACAATATGACCGAGGTGGTAAACTGTAGAGGGGGGCACCGCACACGGCTAAGAAAATAATTGTGTGTCTTTGGGGTGCCCCCTGCCCACGTATATAAAGGAGGGGGGAGGAGGCCGGCCCAAGGGGGGCGCCATGAGGGGGGAGTCCTACTAGGACTCCGTTCCTAGTAGGATTTGGCCCCCCCTCCATCCATCTAACGGAGAGAGGAAAGGGGAAGGGAGAGAGAGAGAAGGAAAGAGGGGGGTCGTGCCCCCTCCCCCTGTCCAATTCGGATTGGGGCAAGGGGGGCGCACGCCACCTCCTGTGGCCTGCCTCCTCTCCTCCACTATGGCCCAATAGGCCCATTAACTTTTTCGGGGGGGTTCCGGTAACCTCCCGGTACTCCAAAAAATCCCCGATCTTCTTCGGAACCATTCAGTATCTGTATATAACCTTCCAATATATCAATCTTTACCTCTGACCATTTCAAGATTCCTCGTCATGTCTGTGATCTCATCCGGTACTCCAGACAAACTTCGGTCACCAAAACACATAACTCATAATACAAATTGTCACCGAACGTTAAGCGTGCGGACCCTACGGGTCCGAGAACTATGTAGACATGACCGAGACACATCTCCGGTCAATAACCAATAGAAGAACCTGGATGCTCATATTGGCTCCTACATATTCTACGAAGATCTTTATCAGTCAAACCGCATAACAACATACGTTGTTCCTTTTGCCATCGGTATGTTACTTGCCCGAGATTCGATCGCCGGTATCATCATACCTAGTTCAATCTTGTTGCCGGCAAGTCTCTTTACTCGTTTCGTAATGCATCATACCGTAACCAACTCATTAGTCACATTACTTGCAAGGCTTATAGTGATGTGCATTACCGAGAGGGCCCAGAGATACCTCCCCGATACACAGAGTGACAAATCCTAATCTTGATCTATGCCAACCCAACAAACACCTTCGGAGACACCTGTAGAGCATCTTTATAACCACCCAGTTACGTTGTGACATTTGATAGCACACAAAGTGTTCCTCCGGTATTCGGGAGTTGCATAATCTCATAGTTAGAGGAACATGTATAAGTCATGAAGAAAGCAATAGCAATAAAATGTAAACAATCATTATGCTAAGCTAACGGATGGGTCTTGTCCATCACATCATTCTCTAATGATGTGATCCTATTCATCAAATGACAACACATGTCTATGGTCAGGAAACATAACCATCTTTGATCAACGAGCTAGTCAAGTAGAGGCATACTAGGGACACTCTGTTTTGTCTATGTATTCACACATGTACTAAGGTTTTGGTTAATACAATTCTAGCATGAATAATAAACATTTATCATGATATAAGGAAATATAAATAACAACTTTATTATTGCCTCTAGGGCATATTTCCTTCAGAAAGTATGGAGCGGTGAGGTGGCGTTGCACTCCTTGCTCGGTGTAGTCCTCGCAAAAGGTGGCAGTGAACTCGCCACATGTATCAGTGCGGAGTACACACAGCTTGTGGTCGCACTCCAGGTCCACCATGGCCTAGAACTTGATGATGGCCCGCTCCGCCTCGTCCTTTGAGGCGAGGAGTACTGCCCACATGAATCGCCCATGGTGTCAACGAGCTGCAACATGTAGTGTCGTCCGCCCCAGTGTTGCCGGCATGATCGGCCGACAAAGGTCGCCAAGGACCAGCTCTAGTGCCTTTTTCTCCCTAAACTGTGCCTTCTCGCGGAATGGTAGGCAACGCTGCTTCCCGAGGAGGCAGACCTCACAGAGCTCACCGGCGTCTGCGATGTGCAGTAGGCCACAAACTAAACCTCCACTCACCATCCTTCGTAGCTCGTCGAAGTGTAGGTGCCCGAGCCCGAGCCGTATATGGCCCATGGCAAGGCTCACTCGATAAATAGGGTGAAATGAAAGCTTGTGCAGGCAATTCGGTGCACACATTACCTTGATGAGGAGACGACTGTGTTGATCGCGTACGGTGGGCACTCCATGGTGAATGGCGATGTCATACCAGTTCTCGCCTAGTTGGCCAAGATTGACGACACTACTCTTGAGCGTAGGGATGAAGAAGACATTTGTAAACGTCTGGTGGTCTTCCTCATCCATGGCCAAGACGACGGTACCGGGGCCGTGCATCTCGACAATTGATACGTCCATTTTGCATTATGCTTTTATGTTGATATTTATTGCATTATGGGTTGTTATTTCACATTATGTTACAATACTTATGTCTTTTCTCTCTTATTTTACAAGATTTACATGAAGAGGGAGAATGCCGGTAGCTAGAATTCCGGACTAGAAAGGAGCAAATCTAAGAGACCTATTCTGCACAACTTCAAATGTCCTGAAACTTTACAGAGATTTATTTTGAAATATATAAAAAATATTGGGCGAAGAAGCTACAGAAGGGGACCCACCATGAGGCCACAAGCCTGGGGGCGTGCCCAACCCCCCAGGGTTTGTGGGCCTCCTGGCCGTAAGGTGCCCATCTTCTGCTATATGCAGGGTTTTGACCTAGAAAAATAAATAAGAAGAGAGCTTTCGGGACGAAACGCCGCCGTCTCGAGGCGGAACCTGGGTAGAAGTAATCTAGGGCTCCGGCGGAGCTATTCTGCCGGAGAAACTTCCCTCTGGGAGGGGAAAATCAAAACCATCATCATCACCAACGATCCTCTCATCAAGGGAGGGTCAATCTTCATCAACATCTTCACCAGCACCATCTCCTCTCAAAACCTAGTTCATCTATTGTATTCAATCTTTGTCCCAAAACCTCAGATTGATACATGTGGGTTGCTAGTAGTGTTGATTACTCTCCGTAGTTGATGCTAGTTGGTTTATTTGGTGGAATATCATATGTTCAGATCCTTAATGATATTCAATACCCCTCTGATCTTGAACATGAACATGCTTTGTGAGTAGTTATGTTTGTTCCCGAGGACATGAGAGAACTCTTGTTATAAGTAATCATGTGAATTTGGTATTCGTTTGATATTTTGATGAGATGTATGTTGTATTTCCTTTAGTGGTGTTATGCGAACGTCGACTACATGACACTTCACCATGATTTGGGCCTAGGGGAAGGCATTGGGAATTAATAAGTAGATGATGGGTTGCTAGAGTGACAGAAGCTTAAACCCTAATTTATGTGTTGCTTCGTAAGGGGCCGATTTGGATCCACATATTTCATACTATGGTTAGATTTATCTTAACTCTTCTTTCGTAGTTGCGGATGCTTGCAAGAGGGGTTAATCATAAGTGGGAGACATGTCCAAGTAAGGACAACACCCAAGCACTGGTCCACCCACATATCAAATTATCAAAGTAACGAACGCGAATCATATGAGCATGATGAAAACTAACTTGACAATAATTCCCATGTGTTCTCGGAACACTTTGTTTTATATAAGAGTTCGTCCAGGCTTATCCTTTGCTATAAAAAGGATTGGGTCACCTTGCTGCACCTTTGCTACACTTGTTACTTGTTACTCATTACGAATTATCTTATCACAAAACTATCTCTTACCGATAATTTCAGTGCATGCAGAAAATACCTTGCTGAAAACCGCTTGTCATTTCCTTCTGCTCCTTGTTTGGTTCGACACTCTTACTTATCGAAAGGACTACGATTGATCCCCTATACTTGTGGGTCATCAACAACCGATCCATCCGTGAACTGCACCTTGCCTGAGATTGATCGGTCCCGTTCGACGAATGCGTCAGTCGATCCGATCATGTGGTTCGTTGCGCCCGTCTCAGGAACCAGACCTCGCCACATCTGTCGCCATCATGCGTGGGCGTGATCACCGCGTTATCCTCGTTGAGGAAGATGTGGCCACCCGTGAGGTTCGATGATCGGACCAAGCTTGGGGACGGACCGAGCTCGGTGTCGCGACCACGACGACAGTACTGGAAGACGCCAAGCCCTCCTGGACGGACTCGAGCATGCCATCGTCAGGCTGGGTCCCTCATCCTCCTCCACCTGGACAAAATTTGTTGCGCCCGCCTTGTTACGCTGCTTTTTGCGGCACTCGCGGGCCTGGTGGCCCTTCTTACCGCAATACCAACACCTGTCCTGGTCGCCTTCGTTGGGGGGACCACGTGCTGCCTACCCTACTGCTTGGGCTTGCAAAGCTTTCGCCTGTGGTTGCCGCTGGCACCACGTCCATAGCTACCAACTGAGGTAGGACAAATTTGGTGTTTTGACCTCTTGCGAAAGTTGAGCCGGATCTAACCCTGGTTCAAAAAAGTTCGAGATCTGACCTACTGCCAGGGTCGATGACGGTAGGGTATAACTGCCTACCGCCGAGGCCCTTGGCGGTAGAGTTGAAGGCATGTCGTAAAAAAAATTTGAAGTATCAAATACAATACTTGTACCCACCTCCGTCGGGTACCTCGGCGGTAGGGTTGCACAAGTTACCGCCAGCCAGTTTGGCGATAGGGCTGCAATTCGATGACGTGGATAAGTTGTCTACCGCCAGGGGCCTCGATGGTAGGCTGGTATACTCTACCACCATCGACCCTGACGGTAGAAAAAGGGTCAGCTCCCGATTTTTTTTTAATCTAGGTCAGATCTGGCTCGACTTTCTTTTTAAGGGCCAAAACACCGAATTTGCCCTGCCGCATGGCTGCCTCTTCCTCGGCTCCCACTCCTGAGGAAGCAGGCGTCCCCCACTGGTGCTCTCCTGGCCGTCGTCCAAGCGGTCCTCGCCCGGAGATATATGGAAAAATGTATGGAATCATCATACACTGCAACTGATATGTTATAAAAAAGAATGGAACTGATATATGAGCGTGAAAGTGAGAGAAATGCAACTGACAGTGTTTCAAGATCCAACTAGCAAAGAAAGTGTAGTGCGAAATATCGATGCAGTAAAACAAGGCAAATGAAGTATATACAAGAAACGCTCTGTAAATTCCAATCGAGTAACGGAACATTGCAGCATCTCTTGACTTCTCTCTTAAAGCATCATCCTGCCACCGCTAGTTTTTAACATTTGTAATATTCACCATGCTACAGTTTACATCGAGTTACACCGGTCCAGCAGCGTTTAGTTAAAACAAATGTACACCAGACAGACTTGATATCTAAGGCTCTTGGCTCGGAAGGGCTACCAACGCCGCTTGCAAAAGAGAAACCAGTTTCGACCTCAGACTGGACATTGTGCGGCTAATAGACAGCTCGTCTTCAGCAAAAGAAGCGTCGCTCTCTCCCACCTGCTGCTGAGCCTGAGCCTGAGCCTGAGCGACCTGACCTTCCAGGTAGCGCCGCAAACCGGGCTCGACGACATCTATCAGGCCAAGGGATGCGGGGGTGTGCATCCATCTCGAGACGATGAACCCGGCCAGCACATACTGCCCTTTGAGCACCAGCTCAGATATGAAGCACGGGAGGAGCACCTTACCGAACAGCAAAGACTTCTGATTTATCTTAGATTCGGCTTCCCAGTGTGCGCAGAGATCGCCCTGGAACGACCTCGCGAGATGTCCGACAAAATGACATATGTGAGAGAAGAATTTAGAATACCCCTCTTCTCCAGCGATCTTCTGCAGGGCTCCGGATGACAGGACCAACACCAGCAGCTCGTGGTCGTCGGCATTCGATGAGGTGGACGCGGTTCCTTCCCTGATTTTCGTCTCGACCGTCTGCAGGCACTGCAGCTGTGGAGCTTCGTATGGGAGCAGCAGCATGATTTTGAGAACCATGAAGCAGTTCGGTGCTGCGGAAAGGAGTTCAAGCAAGCAGTGTGCTTCTTCGTCCTCTAGCAACCTGCTATGCTTTGAGGATGCTCGATCTAGAAGCTCAATGATCTTCTGGAGCTCGCCGAGCCCAGCGAGCTTTCTGATGATCTCCATCCAACAACTGTGGAGAGGATGGACAGATAATGACGACGCACCATCTTGCTTTTGCGCTGGATTCTCCAACTCTTCTGGTAGGGCCTCCCAGCCATCATCCCATCCATCACTCCAGTCGCTTGCTTCTTTTGGTGAATCCTGAGGCTGAACATATTCTTCTTTTGGTGAAGAGAACAGTTGCTCCCACTCTTCTAGCACTGCTTCCAGAACAGCAACACTCTCAACAGAAGAAGCACGTTCCGACAAATGTAAGAAGCAAGATACTGCAGAGTCAAGACTCGACAAGTTTTCGGGCGTGATACTAGCATCTGGCAGAACTGCAGTGACCATCTGATTAGATCTGAGTGCCACCAGACTCGCTGTGATGCTGCAAGAGGGAGTACTACCCTCATCAGCTAAGGAATCACTTGTTCCAGGCTCATACCATGATTCCCATGGCTCAACCTGGGAAACAATCTCATTTGGAAGGCTTTTGAGGTTTCTTCCCGTAATACACTGCATCAGCTGCAGGGCATAGACACGTAGTTGGCTACCTAGCTGCATGTTCTCAGAAAAGGCTATCAACTTTCCCCAGACACCAGATCGGATCATTTCAAGAGAGTCAGCATGCTCCCCTACTGACTGGCTCAATGAAGACAGTAACTTATGAAGCAATGCCTGAGACTCACAAGAGCCTTCGATCAGACCGGACAAACAGCCATCTGTAGAAGCACCATAAAGCTCTAAGAGATCCAAAGGATTCCTCGAGTCTGCATTTACACTTTCCAAATTTTCCTGTCCTCCATGGTACACTTCAACTACAGTTTTGAAACCACATCCAGAAAGAATCATAGCTCGGCAAAAGTGTGATGTGTCCATTATCATTTCACTGTTAAAGCCAACTTGTACAAACATAGAGATGGCATCCCAACCTTGGTGCACTGTTATCTCATTATTTATTAACAGCTGTCTGAAAGCACTCATGCAGTGAGTTAACCGGTTCGAATCCAAGTAGCCTGTCCTTTCATATGAGCTAGCATCAGTTGACTGCCTTGGTATGTCATCAACAAGTTTAATCCAAAGCGTTATCAGCATACAGAGAGGTTCCTTCCATGAAGGTTCCTGTGGTTGGCTTCTTGCTAAGTTGCAAGGGAAACATAGTGTGTAATACCTTCCAATGATGTATGAAATATCTGTGGCAGGAAGAGTTTGGATATACTCCTTGCAACTATCATAGTTCAACTCAATTTCACAAAGAACTGCTAGTAACTTTTCACAATCTGTGCTGTTTGATCGTGCTTCATTGCGGCCTTCTAAAGATGCCAACATGCCAAGAACATAATGCTTGTAAACACCTTGGCGTGATACAAGACCCTTAGCCTGTAAATCAACATACATACTCACAAGAGCTTGGACCATATCAGCTAGAGCACTGACGGTTGAGGCATGGATATTCTTGCATACTTCTTCATTGAAGTGGTCAAAGTTCAGATTATCCAGGCTAGCAATGTTTTTGTAGTTTAAGCCATCAATGAAAGAGACTTTCTTGCACTCTTCCTCGAGGACCTTGTAATACTGAAATGGCTCAAGCTTATGTGTATGAACATGTTCTTGGTATGTCAATTCTATCTTACTTGTCCTCTTAAGATACGAATGACATGCTGAAAGGATGCCAAAGATGTAGGAGAGGCGTTGCTTATTATACCCATCGATCTCTGGGTAGACATCCGAATATATCATATCAATCACCCCCTTAGCTGATTTGACAATATCCTCCCGGAATTCAGCAATTTCATTCAGAATATCATCGTTATCCCAATATTCAGAGACAAGAGCACAGCCCAGAAATCGTAAAAGCACCTAAATTAATCAAGAGATAATATAGATATCAGATATGAGAAGCTTACATCACAAGGAAACTAAAACATAAGATGTTTCTGCATAGATTGCAGCCTGCAGGGAGGGAGAGAGAGAGAGAGAGAGATACCTCTGTTCGCTGCAAGCCATAGTTCTCAGCTATCTTTACTGCTTCCTTTAGTATATGTTTTCTCTCCAGCTTTACGGAGTCAACAAAGGAGAAAACAACCTTTTTGATATAGTTAGCATCGCCAGATAAGAATCGAGACGTGTCAATATCAGGCAGTACATTTTTCAGCATTCTTGCTTGGTCAGCCATTCGTTTCTCCTCTTCTAATTTTGATTTCCACTCTCCCCAGTAAGTGGCATGTGCCATATCAATCTGGTCTAAATCATCTGATCAAAGTAAAAGTAAATAAAAGTGAAAATCATATAAATGAATAGCATCTCATGAAAAAAAGAACACAAAATATTGGACTAGATAAGTATTCAGAAAATAAACTGAGGCAGTGATTCAGCTATTCAGAAAATAAATAGAGGAAGAGCTACTGTCTTTAGTGCACCTACCTGAATCTATCGAGGTAAACTTCTCATGGAATTTTTGAAGCAAGAGATTTCTCCTCTGTTCAGGAGTAGAGCATTCTTTCTTCAAACTGTTGAGGGAGCTATATGTCATTCCTACATTCATTATGCTACTAATCTCTTGATAACATTCTCGTTTTTTGAGCTCTTCCTCTATTATTTTCACTCCGTTGAAAGGGTCCATGAGATTCAGAAGAATTGAACAGGAAAGAACATAATCATCTTCATCAACGGGAGGCTCCATTACAGACTTTGCAAGAAACATGATTAGATCATCACTGGGAGCAAAACTATTTACACCTAGCCAATATAAGATGCTATTTATTGCCTCCGTTTTTGTTGAAAATCGATATCTCCTGATGGGATGATTTGTCTCCGAAGAATGTTTGTTACCATCATGCACCTCATCATTAGACAACTTCAAAAGCCATGGCAATTCCAGTGCAGAGAAGGACAATAGTTTCCTATTTTCTGCAAAAGTAGATTCCCGACTATATGTATCATCATTTGTGAAATCCATGCAAACCTTTGATAGCATTTCTTTAGCAATTGCGACATGATCATGCTCTCTATCATGGCTAACGCCTTCTCTCAGGTCAAGTATGTCTTGCACACTTTGCACAGGAAGAGGTGTATATGTAGAGCCATCAACAAAGAAATTGGGAGGGTTTGTTCCTGTTGATACCATTAATTGTTCAAATTTATCATGGACATCAAGTTCCTTCCAAGCATTCAATAGTTCCCCTACAGATTCTTCATCACAATGGCTAAGGGAGAAGCCCAATAGCTTTTCGCGGGTACTTGTATCCAAATTGTCAAGCTGAGGACCTCTTGCAATTGCAGCACATAAATCCCAGACTTCACCATGACCCTTTTTAGTCAAATTTAGACAGAGATCGAAAGCTAGCTGGAGGTCACCATTTACCACTGCTTCTCTAGCAATAGCCTCCTCAACAGCAGCTATTTCTTCTTCACTTCTCAATCCTAGTAGTTTAGCAACATCAATAATCTCTTCAAAATGAAGATATGCCCCTGTTTGACTTGTAATCACCATACGGATGATCTCCATAGGATCCTTTACCTGTCTGAACTGAACAGGGAGGATAGTCACCCCTAGATAAGGAAGTCTGACAGTTAGAGCATCAATTATATCAGTTTCCACTTGAACATTTTTGCTATTTGGTAACAGATTTAGGCATTCCCTAGCCTTCCAAATCTGCAAATGATTGTGCAATCCAAGTTAATGTTAATCAGTGACGACATACCGGTTTGTGTTTGCATGAAATACAATTTGGTGACATGAACTTACTTCGTTGCAGGACAAAGTTGAAGCTGAGAAGAAATACTCCCTTGCAGCTTGGATAACGAGATTCTCAGCTTTTTCTGTGGACAAAGAAACTGCACTAGTACCTCCAAGATAGTTCCTGGCTAGTGAAAATTTACCAGCTTTTAGAAGCCCTCTAATGAATTCAGCGAGCATATATTCTGAATCAAGAAAAGGAAATGCCTTCTCTTGGAAGAGCTTCAAATCACGCCACATGTTAGCCCACTCATTGTCCGACCGAACAGGTTGACGTCTGCCAAATTTTGACAGGATCAGCCGTATAAGTTGTTTTACATTCTTCTCGTCTAAGTGAGCAGCAAGGAAGAAATGTGTTGGCTTCGGTACCTGCCAAAGTAGGACATGATTTAAAACAAATAATGATGTGACCAGTTAATCATATCCAGGCATCCAGCTATCTACTAGCTCAAAACTATTGATAACAGGTAAACCCCAGTACAAAAAGGAATATACTGCTACTTAAGCTTTGTAGTTTGCTGAGAGGTGAAAGCAAGTTAACATTGTATGCAAGACTGTGAAAATAAATATCTGAAGGAACCCAAGGAGATTTAGTACAACGTCATAGTTGATTTTAGCAGCAAACTTTCTTTGAAGAGATGCCAGTACCTGGTAATAAGCAAAGAGCCTCCCTACTTCGACATGACCTTCAGCAACTTTTAGCATCTTCTCTCGCATATCAAGGGATTTTATGTTATCAAATTGGTAGGCTGTTGAATCATTGCAATAAGAATCCCTTGAATCACTCAGACGAGACAAGATATCAGCACACACATGCTGCATTTCATCACTGGAAACCACACAAGTGCCAAGAGCTTGCTTAGCATCTTTCAAACTGAAATCTTCCTCACTAGCCAATAAAGATTTCTCTCTCTTTGTCTTATGGAGTAACTTTGACAAAATTGATGACATGGTATTCCACTGGTTAGTTGCAGAGCATACATAAATGCAGCAAATAGCAGTTTCTACCATCTCATTAAGATCCTTGAAGAGCCCACAAATTGGTGACTCCCCACAGCCGTTTTCAATAACAGACAAGCAAATGGACAGCTCATTTTCAGTAGCAACCTCTTTCATCCATCTAGTCAGGTAGGATTCTTCTTGTTTGTCAGCATTACTTGACGAGATCAAGTGCAATCTCTTATTCATAAAAGGGATAGCCATATCGTTTAGTCGCTGAACAACTGTATCATCTTTGGCTCCTTTCAGAATGATTTTAAACTTTTGATAGTCAGGCAAATCTTCCCAGGCTGCAAGGTTCATTATAAACTCATTCGACTCATCAGAATATACAACTTGGTAGAGGTATTTCATATCATCAAGGAATGGCTGCAGCTCCACTACTCCCTTTTGACATGCAAGCTCTATCATGGCAAGACAATTTTCCAGCTGTCCACTTAGGCAGTCAATGTCCCTAGCTCTGCTCCTGTACCACTCCGAAAGTTCAGCGGCAGATGGCCATAAGAAACCAGTTGAGTGCTTCAAAAGTATTTCTGTTTTGACCACTCCCCTCTTGTCCAATTGACCAGGAGAAGTGTTTATATATGCTGCCATTTGTTTGCATTCAACCCAATCACCATCTCTTAATATTACAACACTAGGAGGATATTTCCCAGGAAGCAACTGACTATAAGTCTGTACAGCAATAGTTTCTGGAATTGCAGACAGAACACGTAAAATGTCAGAAGAGATAGTATACGGATGGCGCTTCATGAGAAGATTAAGAGCTCCGATTTTGCCACTTTCAGCTAGAGCAATAGCAGTATCAACAAGGGGCGTCAAACGGAACTTGCTATATTCGCCAGCTGAGAACCTAAAAATAGAAAGAACAACACATTTAGCTACAAGAAGTCCGTAAACCCCCTGTGCAATCAACTTGTGAAGTGTCTTTCCATGAGAGCTAACGCTAATGTGCATTGAAGTTGGAAATTGACATTCTGAAGTGGAAAAAAATCATCAACCTGTAAGAGTACATATGTTCGAGTCACCAGCTAGACTGGAAATTCACAAAGCATTCACTTGAAGTGTTAACTACCCCTTATTTTCCCTTTTACTTCATTGTTAAACAAACCAAGATCCAGCTTGGCATTACTTTGTGCTCATTTGGGAATTGCAAAAAGTGGCAGGCGTAATTGATTTGCTTGAGGAATAAAGCAGTATTCAAAAGTATCTATAGTCCGTTTTAAAATATTGCATTGAGACTCAAAACGGCCAATGCATGTATGATGGAAAAAGTTAAATCGATTATATTTGTAAACTTTTGCAGGATCAATATGGCTCAACAGCTGGAGCATAGTTGCAAACACTTCCAATGTGAACTGACTGCATTTATTATGCAAAGAGAAAACAGTAAGAATGGCAACAACATACCTTCCCATATTAATTCCCAAGAATGTCTCCAGCAAGTCGTTGTACCACAATAAACGAAGCCTGATGATACGACTGTCCCATGCTGAGCCATCACCGCTACTATCCGGCTCCGAAAACTTGTAACGGTCTGTCATGCGAAAGCCAAAAGAAAATAGGGCTTTCAAAGCTGCTTCTGTAGGTCCAACTTTATTCACACATTCTGACAATACAAATGCTTGGTCTTTGATTTTCACCAAGTATGACTGTATATCATGAATATCTCCAGCAGAGTGCAACCAGCATGCTTTAAGCACATCATCCTTATCTAGATTATACTGGGAGGCAAAATCCAAAGCCTCCTTTTGTTGATTCTTCCTGATGAGAACGGAGTACATCTCCAGTACTGTAACTTTGGAGAATGATACTAGACTCCAAAATATTTTATCCATCTCACTGTGTTGATGATCCCCAGGAACACTATCCATTTGTCTGCTAGATTGCAAAACAAATGCATATCCTTCGATAGCCTTTGCCTTTTCCAACAGTGGTGTAGATAAAACAAGGTCACCTTTTGAAACTACCATATCCTCAGCAATGCTGTACATGCTAATCCTACCATCTTCCTTTACAATCATGAGAATATTATCTGTCCACCAACTGATGTCCTTCACACCAATCAAGTGTGTTCCAGCGCCACTCCCGTGAGGATGAAGCGAAACAGAGCGCATATTACCATTGAGCACAAAGATGTCGACAGAACCATTCAAATCCAATGTAGCAATACGCTTGCCCTGAGGTGAGATTCTGATTTTTGGAAGCGGGACCAAAGTTTTTCTATCCGTAGGAGGTGAAAACACTCTTTCCAATGGCGCACTTTGGAATGAAAGACTAAGTTCCAGATATTCATCGAAGTGCAATACATATAGAAAATATGCTCCTAAAACACAACAGAGAAAAAAGTTAAAAACAAGGGTTCCCTTCCCTAAAAACAACTGCAACAGTAGCCCGGGGGGGGGGGGGGGCAAAATGAATCTATTTCCTTTCCTTTAATCTATGGCCTTCTGAAAAAAGTTCTTTACTAGTCTGGGGTAGTAGCTTTTGGTGTTCAAAATCCACTACAACAATTCTTGTAGGTTACCCAAAAAAAAAAAGACGTGTTCTTCCAGGATGAAAATGTTATCCAGAGAGAAAATATTAAATATATAATGGCTATCTAATGCAGAAGTTCCCTACATATGCTATATATAGTGCAAAACAGATATCTAGTGATGGATGTAGCAGCAGAAAATAGATAACGCAAAGGTGTACCGGAACAGCCATTGGAGCTTGACGAGTGAGCGGAATCTCCAACTAGGACCACCAATGAATGATCTTGATGATAATCAACACACGACAAACTCTGAGGTAACTGAGGAGATCTAGTTGATGGCACATCTTTAATCACTATAGAAACTTGGTATAAAGTTGCCTCTGGTTCTCGAGTGTAATCAAATTTATGGACCTTGCAATCAGTAGTAAAAATGTAGAAACCCCTACAAAATTTACAAAGATCATATTAGCTATTGCCAAAATATTAGCAACAATGATGATTAACACCTTTAAAGGAAAGGCTCTTAACTGCAAATAACAGAGAATCACCTTTGTGAACTTGAAGCATCCTGCACAAGCAAATCAATGATAGGAGAAGATAGCTTCAACTGATTGCTTGTTCTCCTAGTTAATACATCTCCATTTTCTTTTATTAGACACAGTGAGTTTGAATCATCAACCACACCAAAAATGCCTTGGTCCTCTAGCCAGGCTCCGTTTGTAAAAAAGGCCATTCTATTATTATCTGACCAGAAAGAATTGGACATAGTTGTTAAACTATCATATCACAACAATTTTAATAACTCCCATGCATCATAATCATGTGAAACCAATGCAGCACAATGCACATGAAACAGTACTGCAAGATGCATTTCTATGAAACAAAATTGCAAATCAAAGAAAGGAGATCGGACTGTCTGGGCGTGTGGCAGATTTTTTTTTGGCATCAATAGTAATGATAGGAAAATAAAATCTACTGCTACGGCTCCTAAGCTCTATGAAGTCTGAATTTGCATTGCATTTTTTAGGAGATTCAAAAGTAATAACTTCTGCCAAACATGTGATTATGAACAAATAACAGAAAGATGTTCAGGGACAAAACAAACTTACAATAGGAGTTCATCTTTTCTTCCTAGATACTTAGTGTGAAAATAATAATTTTCCACCCAGATTCTTTAAAGCTCATCACAATCGTGAATATCACTCTTATTCAAAACTACAAGCATGAAACGATATTGCCATGACAAAAGAAAGACAGCTTAAACAATTCCCAGTGTAAGCTAATGTTTAAGACTGCAATGTATGAGCATCACAGATTCACAGGTATAACATTTCACAAAAGGACTTGTACCAGTAAGAACTTGTGCAGTTTTTTTCCAATGAATTATACTAGACAATACTCGATGCAATGTGGGAACAGGTAGAAAGTTCACTGACTTGTATATATGCCGCAGGGTGATTCATAGCCATCGCTCTTTCTCAAGATATAAATGCGGTTCCCAACAGCTACAGCAACATACTCCGCATTCCGCGAGATGAACAAGGATGCTGCATTTTCCCTCTTCCTCCGCTTCCTCCCCCCAAGAGTGCTGTACCTACTCCACCTCTCCCTGAGCTTGCTTACGCCTTCCAAGGCATTAGCAGCACGTGGAAGCTAGTTGTTAGGGGCCTTTCCTGGATGGATATTTGGAGGATTTGAAACTGATTCGAGGGTAAGTGGTAAAAGATCCAACCTTGGAAGGAGAGATACGAGAGGACGCCTCCTCCTTCACCTGAACTGCCACCGCTCGCTCGAGCGGTTTCATCTCTTTCCTGCGGTTGCAAGAATTACATAACAGCAAAGATAACAGCGAATGCCACCGAGGTAAATGCAAAATCTGGATGAATGGACGGGTTCGACTTCCACACTCACACAAGGGATTTCGTGGGATCCGGTCGCGTGGCGGCCGATCTCATACAGTGCGTCGACTTCCGCCCCCATCTCTCCGGCGCCGACCGAGATCTCCGAGTTGGAGTTGGAGCACAGGAGCAGGTTTCTTCCTCTGGAGATTTGATGGTTTCCCCTAACTTGGTTAGCCTTCGATCTTTTCAATCAAATTTCACCTCACAAGCCTGAACGATCATTGGTAAACTGAGATCTGAAGGAGAAAGAGTTGGGCTTTGTTCGGTTGTTGGGGATCCAATCCCCTACTGGATTCAATCCACCCAGGGTTTGGGTGATCCCCACCCCGTCACTCAATCCCCACTAATCCTTTCCTCCTGCATAATCCCTGCCTACGTATAATTGTTCGTTTATACCTCTCTCTTGGCAGACGAGCTGGAAGCATCTAGAATAGAAATTAAGAGGGACGAGGAGAGGGGAAAGAAGAGGGCAAAAATCTTACTCGTGGCAAAGATGATTTTTGTGAGGAGCGGATGCCGAAGGTGGGGGTCGCTGCGGGCGCCGCCGTGCTCGCACCGCTGCACCTCGAGATCCCCTTCGAGCTCGCGCCGGGATGGAAGAAGAGGGTCGCGCCGAGGATCTGCTGCTGGGGAGGGGGGGTAGGTAGAAGGCAGCAGCCAGCCGGTCTTCAATGGAGGATTGAGTTCGTCTCTCCGGCGGCTTCCCAGTCCACCTCTGGGTCGTATCCGAGCTCGCGCCGACAAGGAGGGAGAGAGGGGGAGCACGCCGCCGCCGTCTCCTCCGGGCCCGTTGCGCCGGGATCGCGAGAGAGGGTCGTGTCGGGGCCGGATTTTTTTTTCCGAGATCGGGTCGGGGCCCGTATAGTCCCTTTACTGTCCCAACTTGGGCTTCCTTTCGGCCCATATAGACTCACAGTCCCGACCGAGGCCCACTGCTCGTGCTCTCTCTTTTATCAGTCCCAGTTCACCGCGATTCTCGTTCTAAAAAGTAAAAACAAGAAGTTCATCGCGATCTCCGTCCAACTCCTCCCCCAAATCACACTCGCCGGAGTGCTCCGCCGTGTAGTGTAGTTTTCCTCCTCCCAATCTCTCGCCTGATTCGAGCGCGCGGAGGGGAGGATTGCTTCGATGCACCGGCGTCGGCATGAGCGGTTGGGCAGGCGGTGACCGGAGCTTTGCGCTGGCAGCCGCCTGAGATGGGGAGGAAGACGGATGCCAGGCGTCGGTGTGTGCCCCTTCTTCCCGCGCGGTGCACCAGCGATGGCCGGAAGGAGGTGGGTGGAGAGGGAGGACGGCGGCCAGTCGGGTAAGACAGAACTCCGGCCACCTGAGTCTTTTTAGTCCCACATCGCGACTTCACATTGATTCCCACCGCTTTATTTAGCTCGGCAGCAGCAGAGCCATCACGAAGTAGCAGTAGAAGAGAAGTAGAGCGCTTAGAGCATCTCCATCAGGCGCGCGACGCGCCGCGCCCAAAAAAACCATATAGCGCGCGCGCTTAGGCTGTTTTTCCGCGCCGCGCAGCGCTGGCTCCAGCAGCAGCGCAAAAATGCAGCGCAGCGCGCGCCGCTCCAGCGGTGCGCAAAAATGCAGCGCGCGCAAAGCACATATATAGTTCAACAAATAGAAGAAAAACGATTAAACAAACAAATAAATCAACAATAAATAGTTTACAACTGAAACAAATAGTTTTATCTCACAGTACAACAAATAATGCAATAAATAAACACAACCAATAGTTCATGAACAATACAATACAATACATAAAATGCAATGAAATCATGCTTGTTGTTGTCCATGCCATGCCCACCACTCTTCAATCAGATCCTTCTGAAGATCATTGTGCGTTGCGGGACGCCGAATGGCATGATAGGAGGCAACAAAACGGGCTACCCTTTCAGCCCTCCGTCGCACTCGCACGGGATGTCCCAAGAGCTCATACTGTGAGTAGTCTAAATCTTGGCCACGCTCATCCTCGATGATCATGTTGTGCATGATCACACAAGCGTGCATTATGTACCAAAGCATTTTTGATCCCAAAATCTAGCCGGTCCTCTCACAATAGCAAATTGGGCTTGCAAAATCCCAAATGCTCTCTCGACATCTTTTCTAGCAGCTGCACGAGCATTGTGGAAATCAAGATTTTCTTACCTTCGGCTTTTCAACGGCTTCACAAAGGTTTGCCACTTTGGATAGATGCCATCCGCTAGATAATAGCCATAGTTATACGTATGGCCATTTGCTACAAACCGAACCGGTGGCAACTCACCATTCGCAATCTTATTCATCGGTGGTGACGGTTGACAACATTGATGTCATTCAAAGATCCGGGCATTCCAAAGAATGCATGCCATATCAAGTCTCTGATCGCCACCGCTTCAAGGATTATAGTGGAACCCTTTTTGGCCGTGGAATTGCCCATGCCATGCCTTTGGACAATTCTTCCAACTCCAATGCATGCAATCTATTGAGCCAAGCATGCCAGAAAGCCGCGAGATTTGTTCATCGCCAATAGCCTTGCGGCGTCTTGACGAGAGGAGATCTCAAATACTCCTCGCCAAACACTTGCACAATTCCCACCGCAAAGCGCTTGACACACATGATGGCTTGGCTCTCACCCATAGCCAAGTGATCATCAACTAGATCGGCCGGATACCGTATGCCAACATACGCCAGCGGTGTCACCTTCAGAAGGTGCTATGCCCGAGCTCTCCAAAGACATTCCTCCTTCTTTGGAAAAACGGTCATGAATCGCTAGTTTCTCGCAATGCGCTTGAACAAGTCTGTGCTCATCCTAAACCGCGACGAAAATATGACTCGGGTATGTGGGATTCTCCACGAAATAGTTCTTCATCAATCTGTTATGGGCATCAATCCTATCTCTCCAAATTTTTCCCGACCCATAACCGAACCACCGTGCTTCGGTTTTTATTGATATGCATTGCTATGATCATTGCAAGATCCTCCTCCTCTTCCATATCAAATTCATCTTGGATGAATCATGCGACGAACTCATCTACAATGTTCAATACTATACTATCGAAACTACAATTCAAAATATGCACCAAATTCAGTTTGAAGCAATACATACCTTGTAGGTTTTTGTCGAACACCTTGCGGCGTGGCGCGAAGCGAGCCGTCGGCGCTGTTCGGAGGACGTCGGGGCGCGAGGTCCGGTCGGACTAGGAGGGGGGGCGGAGCCTTGGCGCAGGAGGCCGGGCGGAATCGAAGCAGTCGCCGCCGCGAGGCGCGGAGGCGGGCGCCAGTGAGCGAGACCAGAAGCTCGAGTCGCCGGGCGCGGGCGGCGCCGGATAAGGTGGGAAGAGGTCGCTGGGCGCGAAGCGGTGGTGGCGGTGAAGGGCGAAGGGTGTGGCCGGATGGGGAGAGAGCGGGAGAGCAACGAGCGCGTAGAAGAAATGAGAGTTCGCGAGAGAGAGTGTGTGCAAGTGAACGCCCAAATCAACAGTGAGGATGGGGCATTCACCAGTAGCGCCTAACTCGTTTTAGCGCAGCGTTTTTGGCGCCATTGAGCGGGCGGACGTTCGTGTAGCAGCTAAAATGGCGTTTTTTCCGGCGCGGCGCTAGTATATGGCTGTTGGAGATGCTCTTAGGACTAGGAGCATAGATTAGGTGTGTACATGCTTAGGGTTAGTTAGCAGCTTAGGAGGCGGAGAGGAGGGTCGGGCGGGAGGATGCGGAGAGGAGGCCAGCCTGGGCGTGGTGGTGAGGGTGGCCAGGCAGGGGGGCGTGGGCGAGGAGGCCCAGGCGGAGAGGGACGGCGAGCCGGGAAGGGAGGCCAGGGAAGAGAGGGACGGCGAGACCGGGAAGGAGGCCAGGCGAAGAGGGGACGGCGAGACCGGGAAGGGAGGAGAGCGAGCCCAGGCGAGGGAAGGAGGCCCAAGAGAGGGGGCGAGCCGGGGCGAGGAGAGGAGGCGAGCCGGCGCGAGGGAAGGAGGCCCAAGGAGGAGGGCGAGCCCAAGGAGAGCGAGCCCAGGAGGAGGGAAGGAGGCCCAAGTGAGAGGGGACGGCGAGCCGGGCGCGAGGAAGGAGGCGCCGGCCCAAGGAGAGGGGACGGCGAGCCCGGGCGCGAGGGGAAGGAGGCGCTGGTCCGGGCAGGTGGGAGACGGCCAGCAATGCATAAATGTGGCTGCCATCAAAGCATTGAAACTCATGTAAAATAGTTTCATGTCTTAGTATAGAAGCACTTCTCTTTCTGTTATCACGTGGAAGGAGCTTAGTGAAATATTAATCCTCAAATTATTAACAAATAATAAAGTCTATAATGATCGAATGAAAATACCAATAAATTCTATAATTTTATTTTTTAATATCCTATAGTTAAGCATATCAAGCTAACTTTATCTTTAAGAAGTTTTAGTATTTTTTTATTTTTATAAGTATAACTTCAAATTTAGAACTAGTTAATAGCTAAGATTAATAACTAATATCTGAGATTTTACGGATTTCCTATACTATACCTATTTCTATTTGTTACACTATTTCCGTTATGTAAGCCCACTTAGCTCAGAGGTTAGAGCATCGCATTTGTAATGCGAGGTCATCGGTTCAAATCCGATAGTCGGCTTTTTTTCTCTATCGATGTTCTACTGAACAAGAATCTCTTTTTCGAATTAAATGGAGAATCCAGGATCTTTTATGTTTTTACCTTACAATTTTGCTAGATACAAAACAATAAAATAAATAATATATATAAACTATCTATCCATTCTCAAATACATTTTATTTTGTACCCTACTCTTCTTTATGGCAGCATAAAGTTATACTTAATGACAACCTACTGTTTGTAAAAAATTGCTTATGCTCCTGTAGATTCTGTGTTACAATAATTACCTTGTACAAAGGGCGCCCATGGCATGATTTTGCCAAACACATGACTAAATCTTTCTGCATGGCTCTGGATTCATGAGTTCAGGGATCTGATAGAGGGAGCCTGGAAACATAGGAAAAACTTCATAGTTACTTGGAATCTAAATCCTAAATTAAGAAATGTACTTTGCCAATCTGCTTGGAGCCTTGGATGCTGTTCAGAAAGGAGAGATGGGACAGTTTTGATGTTTCACTTAAATGCAGTATACTTAATATGTCACAATAAGAAGTGAACTCAATGTTGTTTGCTTCTTGCAGACCATCATCAGCATGATCACATCCCATGACCCTGGTGTTTCCTCTGTAAGCATTGTTTGCGAAGGGGAGATGCCCGGGCGGAGAGGGGGGACGGCGAGCCCGGGCGCGAGGGGAAGGAGGCCAGGCGGAGAGGGGGACGGCGAGCCAGGCGGAGAGGGGACGGCGAGCCCGGGCGCGAGAGGAAGGAGGCCGGGTGGAGGGGGACGGCGAGCCAGGCGCGGGGAAGGAGGCCCAGGCGGAGAGGGGGGACGGCGAGCCCGGGCGCGAGGGGAAGGAGGCCCAGGCGGAGAGGGGACGGCGAGCCGGGCGCGAGGGGAAGGAGGCCAGGCGGAGAGGGGACGGCGAGCCCGGGCGAGGGGAAGGAGGCCCAGGCGGAGAGGGGGGACGGCGAGCCCGGGCGCGAGGGGAAGGGGGCGCGGGTCCGGGCAGGTGGGAGGCGGCCAGCAATGCATAAATGTGGTTGCCATCAAAGCATTGAAACTCATGTAAAATAGTTTCATGTCTCAGTGTAGAAGCACTTCTCTTTCTGTTATCACGTGGAAGGATGGTGGTCATTGAAAAAGGAAACTATCTATCCATTCTCAAATACATTTTATTTTGTACCCTACTCTTCTTTATGGCAGCATAAAGTTATACTTAATGACAACCTACTGTTTGTAAAAAATTGCTTATGCTCCTGTAGATTCTGTGTTACAATAATTACCTTGTACAAAGGGCGCCCATGGCATGATTTTGCCAAACACATGACTAAATCTTTCTGCATGGCTCTGGATTCATGAGTTCAGTGATCTGATAGAGGGAGCCTGGAAACATAGGAAAAACTTCATAGTTACTTGGAATCGAAATCTTAAATTAAGAAATGTACTTTGCCAATCTGCTTGGAGCCTTGGATGCTGTTCAGAAAGGAGAGATGGGACAGTTTTGATGTTTCACTTAAATGCAGTATACTTAATATGTCATAATAAGAAGTGAACTCAATGTTGTTTGCTTCTTGCAGACCATCATCAGCATGATCACATCCCATGACCCTGGTGTTTCCTCTGTAAGCATTGTTTGCGAAGGGGAGATGGATCTCTAAAAGTAAAAGGTCAGACTTAAAAATTGTCTGCCATGCTTATATATTTTCTCAAAGATAGCTGAGATGAATATCTAGGTATTTATTTATGGCCCTGCACATGATGGGGTTGTGTATATCGGAACAAACATCTCACAATTGATTCTCCTGATGAACACAGTGCTGACATATGCCGGATGAAGGGACTACTCTCTATCAGTGGAATGCCTCAACGCTTTGCCTTTCAGGTTTGTGCTACTCTAACCTATAATTTATATTGGTGAAAACAATGTCGTAATTTTTTTTAGTGACATGTTAAAGGGATACAGCGGGTCCAAATAGTCATATAAATTTATTTGTTGATAGGAAAGACATCTCTCGTCTATAAAGAAAGAAGCCTATCCTTTCATGTTCTTATTTGCCATTTCAATCTTGGGTCTCCATGCCCAAGCACAAGCTGTTATTTTAATAATCAATTTATTTTTACTCCTAGTCTAGATCAAAGATTATGCTGTTGATGCTAGAGTGCCACTGGACAATTGCTTGGCCTGTTCGAAGATTCGTTGTACATATAAGCTTATGCAAGTTTTTCTTTCAGATTTGCACAAATGGGAGAACAAATTGCTACGTGTTCTGCTGCCCTCTCGTTACGGACCACTTCCATGTTATCCATCTGCAAGGAGTGTGTATGACACTTTACATGGATCTCTCAACAGATTGAATGTGCCGCGCATGAACGAGATCATGCCCATCGGCAGGAACCTCGACTCGGGAAGAGCGGAAGCCGGGCTTCCAGGATTGCCTACTGAAGGAATAGGCCAGAGACACCAAGTTTCTCCGTTTCTCCATTTCTTCTTTTTTTGGCGGCCGGGGTGGATCTCCAGCTCCATGATTTTGAGCTTTGCGGCTGCATCCAGAACTTGTTCAGTTCTTCCAATGCTGAGACTGAACTGTGCTTGAACTGGCATGAAACATGACACGCGACATGTATGTATATCGACTTGGCCGTTTCATCGTTGGAACCTGGCCGTGGTGGCTGGCTGTAATACCGTAGCTGGGTGTAATTACCACGCGCACGTAATTAATTGATATATAAACCGAAGAGATAAATCGGTTGCAAACCGCACGTACGTACCGCACACAGTATATGATTCCACTGAATGGTCGGAGTCGGACACGGAAGCCGAATCCCGCACGTGTGGTGATCGATGGACGATGGTGTCCGTCACCGATTCGTACCGAGTGAGCACTCGTCGACTACTCCGCAGCTTTGCCTATATATTCATAGCCTAGCTACCTACCTAGCTGCAAAGCAAGGCCAGACGTTCGCTGGAAACATATTAGAATCGATCAGAAAGCCAGTTTGTGTTTTCACCATCGTCCAGCCGAGAGGAGGCTATGAAGATCCGGCATGTGCTCACCCAATCCGTCACCTTCCTCGGTAAGTACATATATAGGCCTGTTTCTTCAGTGTTCTTCAGCGTTGATATTTTGCTTCTATAAGTTCTTTTTCTCCGGAGAATCTTTACTTAAATTTGGGATGCAGTTATGGTCTTTGCGTTGTTCGTGCTGATGCCCGAGGGAATGGTGCTCGTGACGGTGTCAAGTCACCGGCGATGGCGGTTTTGTCCGAAAGTATGGAGCCTGCAATTAAAAGGTATGTGATACAATTTTTATTTTAGAAGAAAAAAAATGTGCGCTTCACTTTTTTGTCGCCCCCTTTGATTTCGACCGTCATGTTGATAGATGCATGCATGAAATATGTGCTTGATTTGCAGGGCGATATGGTGTTTGTGCACAACATGAGCAATGCACCTTTCCGCGAAGGAGAGGTCGTTCTTTTCAGAGTTGATGGCTTTGAACATCCCATTGTCCATCGTGTGATCAAGGTACCGGCAAGCCCGGCCTCTAGTATCTCTTGCTACACACCAATCAAATCATTAAAAGTTCATGTGTTATATTTTGTTTGCCTTGAAAATAATCTTCTCAAATTATTTTAGGTTCAAGAGCATCAAGATACTGGAGAAACCCAAATACTCACCAAAGGAGACAACAATTCAGTGGATGACCGTTTTCTCTATGCGAGCGGGCAGTTTTGGCTTCAACCCCATGACATTATTGGACGGGTTGCAGGGTACGTGGCGGGTTGTTATCTCTTATCATGCGTCTACTATCGAATTTGGACGTGTATTAATATGGCTTTATACATACCTTGCTCTACCGTTTTAATCGATTAATGTTTTTGCATTGTTAATTTTTGTGTTTTGTCCAATGCTAACAGTTATCTGCCATATGCTGGATGGCCTAGTGTCTTCATCGGTGAAGCTTATAAGGTACGCAAACGCACATTATATTCTGATTAGTTTCTGTATATACCATTGTTTATATTTAATTAAATACTCACACAAGGTCTCTCTTTTTCTTCTTATGAAAGATGTTGCTGAATGGTGGAAGCACTACAACTCCAGAAGTACTATGGGTAACACTGTAACCGCGGCAGATTTATGTGGGTCGCCTCCATGGTGTCTTGTTCATGGTTAAAGTATGCATCAAACGAACGAAGAGTATGTAAAAGACACATCATTATCATAGTCTCCGTAAGAGAGTTAATCGAGCTCCATCCGTCTTGTTGAAGTCATTTCTATAGCATGGTCGGCGGGATTCCTTTTTTCGAGAACACGCAAAAGTCTTACATTTATTTGCACGGACATGACTATAACACCTTCTTTGAAAGGTAGATTTTGGTGAAACATGTAGTTAGATGTATTCTTCTTCTTCTTCTTCTTCTTATTATTCTTCTTCTTCTTCTTCTTCTTCTTCTTCTTCTTCTTTGATAAAGAGCGGATTTTATTGACTAAAAACGAAGTATCAAATGGATAGAAACACAATGAGCACACATTCGGCCTCTGCATTGGCAACGACAAGTTTGAATAGCCATCGAAGGGTCAACACACACTGGCCAGTGAGCAGATGACAGTTGCAGGACGCTGGATCTGAGGTACGAGTTGGAGGCGCCAAGGTGAGGCAACATACATCCTCACCGCCGCCGTCCGCCGTGGAGCCAGGGCCGGCCCTGAGGGGGGGCAGGGGGAGGCGGCCGCCCCGGGCCCCCAAGATCCAGGGGCCCCCTTTCAGGTGTCATGTACGTATAAGGTATAGTAGCCCATCGGCCCATAGCTCTTGTTGAAAAGAAAGTAGCCTAGCAAGGGATGGCAGGTAATAATAGTGTACGCACGTAAATCACGTCAATCAGATCGCGAGGGAAAAAAGATCAGCGTACGCACGTAAACCACGTCGTCCCCGTCCTCTTTCCTTCTTTTTTTGGCACGGTACCGATCTCTTTCCTTATTCCTTACGATCGTGAAACATTCTCCTAAAAAAAGACGATCGTGTGCCATGTGTTCATCCCAAATTTACTATTCTCTGTTCCCTTGTTCCAAACTTCAGATCCCAAGTCGCAGAGGGCTGGTTGGTCTCAAGGCGTTGTACGCAGAGAAGACGCAGCACGAACATCGCCTGGCTCCTAAAAATTGACACTGATGGAGTTAGCGCACGCGTACATCGCCGAGCTGTAACGCCCGGATAATTAGGCTACAGTAAAACTCTTCTAATGATGCCATGTCATCTGTGTTACTGTTGCTAATCAAGTGGTAGTTCAAAATCATTGCAAATTCAAGATATGAATTAGTGACAAACACCCTAAGTTTTCAAAAGTCAAAGCGAAAATGTTCGGGGGTTGCCAAATATTGCACTGGTAATTATGGTGAAGCAAACACCCTTTTATAAAATGCCTAAATGCCCTAAAACTAAATAAAACAGAAAGGAAAAAAAAATAAAAGAAAGAAATTACAAAAAAAGGGGAAGCCCCCTGGACCAGGCAGCCCAACCCACCCGCACGGCCACCGCCCAACCCCTCTGGCCCGCAGCAGCGGCTTGGCCCACTGCCCAGCTCCCTTCCCTGTTCCCGACCGGGTCGGAGAACAGGCGCGTCCGCCGCGCCCTCTCGCCGGCGATGACGGGTGGATAAGGACGCCGACGCCGCGCCCCCTCGGTCCCTCCTCCCACTCGCCCCACTCCCCTCGGTCCTGCGCTCCCCCTCCAGATCCATCGCACTCGCCCCTCGTTCCCCACGGCAACCGAAGCGCCACCATGGCCTCGCCGCCCGTAGTACTCGCGCCACCGCGACCTCCAAGCCGCCCGACGTGTCCGCCGCTCCGCCTCCATCGACTACGGCTCCCCGTCAGGACGCAGGACGCCGGACGCCCGCAACGCCCCCCCGTCGCCGCCGTCTTCCTCCTCTGCCCCGACTAGCTTCGCCGCCGATCTTCTTCATCTCCGGCAACGCCCCTGCAGCTACTAATCCATTCACCGGCCATCGTGCGTGCCGCTAGGTGAGCTGCCTTCCCCCTTTTCCCCTCTACCTCCCCTAGCTCGCGCCCTAGCTAGCTGCCGCCGTAGCACCCGAGCGCGCTGCCGCCAGAGCTCGTCGCCGGCCGTGTTTCCGGCAACCATTTGGTTCAGCGCCACCGCCAAACGACGCGGAATGCCACTGCGGTTCGAACGCAAGTTGTTGCGCGCGGTTTGGTGCTTCCTAGCGCGATCCCGATGATGTCCCGAACGATGCCGCCGCCTCCGCTCGTCGCCGGTGCCGATTCCGGCCAAGTCCGGCCATACCACCACCCCCGTTCGACGCGGCATCGAGTGGCCGTTCGATTAGGCCAAGCGGCGCGCCAAACGGCGCCGTGTAGCGAAATCCCGACGAGGCCCGGGTGCCCCCGCCGCGTTCTGACGTCGCCGGCGGCCAAACGCCGGCCGCCGCCTACGTGGTTGGCCTGGGGCCACCCCAGGGCCACTGCCAGTGGGCCCTGCGGGTCCTAGTTGACTGGGTTGACCCAGTCAACTGCTGACGTGGCAGCTATTGCCACTGACATGCGGGCCCGCGTGAGTTAAAACATTTTGTAAAAAGATAAAATGCTAATTATTTCATTAATTAATTTAATTAACTAAGCGATCCGACTACTAGGTCCCACCCACCGATTAACCCAATTATTAGTCTAAAACCCCTTGTTATTACCACGTCGATGACATGTGGGTCCCACTGGACCCACCTGTCTGGTTTGACTGGTCAACCGACCAGTTGACCTGCTGACATCACTCTGATGTCATGCCTACGTCATCCCACACTGTTTTGGATAATGTTGAAATTAAATAAATAATTAAAATCAGAAAATGATTTAAATCTTTAGAAAATCATATCTTTTAATCCGTAACTCGGATGAAAATACTTTCTACATGAAAGTTGCTCAGAACGACGAGACGAATCCGGATACGCAACCCGTTCGTCCGCGACACACCCCTAGCATGCTGAACACGCAACTTTCCCCCTCCGGTTCACCGTCCGAAAATCGAACACAGGAATACTTTCCGGATGTTTTCCCTTCGTCGGTATCACCTACTACCGCGATTGGGCACACCTAGCATCGTTACTTGTCTTGTCATGCATCGATATGCATCTGTTTGCATGGTATTCATTGTTTCTTCCCCTCTTCTCTCCGATAGACTACGAGACCGACCTGCTGTCACGCCCGAAGACGACTACGGAGTTGACGACCCTCTCTCTTGCAGAGCAACCAGGCAAGCCCCCCCCTTGATCACCGGATATCGCCTATTCTCCTCTATCTGCTTGCATTAGAGTAGTGTAGCATGTTACCGCCGATAATCCTATTACGATGCATAGCCCGACATTGTTGCTACATCTGTTGATACCTTACCGCAATCCTAAATGCTTAGTATAGGATGCTAGTTTATCATCATTGGCCCTACATTCTTGTCGGTCTACCTTGCTATACTATTGGGCGTGATCACTCGGGAGGTGATCACGGTATATACTATACATACATACATACTATCTGAGATGGTGACTAAAGTCGGGTCCGCTCAAGAGTACCCATGAGTGATTCCGCAGATTGGGGCTGAAAGGACCTTTGTCCCGACGGCCCTCTGTGTGGATCTTTGTGGCGGAGCGACAGGCGAGTTGAGGCCACCTAGGCGAGAGGTGGGCCTGCCTCGATCGGCGTCATGGTTGCTTCATAATAACACGCTTAACGAGATCTTGGTATTTGATCCGAGTCCGCCATTTGGTCTATACGCACTAACCATCTACGTGGGAGTAGTTATGGGTATCCGGCGCCGTGGTATCACCGAAGCCTTCTTGACGTCGGACGACAGGCGCGCTACCGGATTGGACCGAACGCCACTAGGCTAGGTGCGCTTCCGGCCGCCCGCATAACGTCTTGTGTGTGCTCGAGGCGATGGGCCTGCACCCTGCGCGCTTAGGTTTAGACCGCGTGTTTGACCTCTCTGTTGTGCCTAGGTGGGGCTGCGGCGTGTTGATCTTCCGAGGCGGGCATGACCCAGAAAGTGTGTTCGGCCAAATGGGATCGGCGTGTTGGGTTATGTGGTGCACCCTGCAGGAAGATAATCTATTGAATAGCCGTGTCCCTCGGTAAAAGGACGACCGGAGTTGTACCTTGACCTTATGACAACTAGAACTGGATACTTAATAAAACACACCCTTCCAAGTGCCGATACAACCCGGTGATCACTCTTTAGCAGGCGACGAGGAGAGGATCGCGGGTAGGATTATGCTATGCGATGCTCTTGGAGATGCTACTTGGAGATGCTACTTGGAGGACTTCAATCTACTCTCTTCTACATCTTTGCAAGACGGAGGCTGCCGAGCGTAGTCTTCGACGTGATTAGCTATCCCCTCTTATTCGGCATTCTGCAGATTCGGTCCACCGATATGGCCCTTTACACATATACACATGCATATGTAGTGTAGCTCCTTGCTTGCAGTACTTTGGATGAGTACTCACGGTTGCTTTCTCCCCTTTTCCCCTTTCCTTCTTTACGGTTGTCGCAACCAGATGTTGGAGCCCAGAGCTAGGCGCCACCGTCGATGAAGACTACTACTTTGGAGGTGCCTACTACTACGTGCAGCCCATCGGCGACGACCGGGAGTAGTTAGGAGGATCGAGGCGGGAGGCCTCCGCCTCTTCGATCAGATCCCGGTTTGTGCTAGCCTTCTTAAGGCAAACTTGTTTAACTTATGTCTGTACTCAGATATTGTTGTTTCCGCTGACTCGTCTATGATCGAGCACTTGTATTCGAGCCCTCGAGGCCCCTGGCTTGTATTATGATGCTTGTATGACTTATTTATGTTTTAGAGTTGTGTTGTGATATCTTCCCGTGAGTCCCTGATCTTGATCGTACACATTTGCGTGCATGATTAGTGTACGATTGAATCGGGGGCATCACAAGTTGGTATCAGAGCCGACTGCCTGTAGGAATCCCCCTTCCACACTCCTTGGCCAAAGTCGAGTCTAGTCACTACAAAACTTTTACTAACTTGGCTGTGAGCCTTACGGGCCCACGTCGCCATTGGGTGGTACTAGGATCTTTTACTCCTCGACCTTTACTCTGGGACTCTGAACTCTCTTCTACTCGGGTTAAACAAATTTACTAACTCTAACATTAGGATCCCGTTACCTCGTTCACCCCAAAGTTGGATAAGCCATAGTTATTTCAGAGGATAGTATTTTGAATAGTACCCACATTGTCATTTGACTCCATTGAAACATCTTTGTTTTCAGATGGAACCCACGAGGCAGGTAAATGCGCCACACGGCGCCATTGGTGCCTCGGGATCACTGCTTGTGCTAGCTGAGATGATGACCTATCGGGTTATCGCGGCACCCCGAGTACACCGTCTATGAGGAGTACCGGGACTTTAACCAGAGCGATGCCGTGCCATCGTCCACCTCTACTCTCGGAGTATGACTCCACTACCGTCTGCACACCGCTCATGGTGTTGGAGTGACCATCGAGATGGCGTTCACGATGCTGCCTATGCTGCTCGACACGTCTTCGTGGAGAGTATCGAGCGTTGGACACTTCCCTTTCGGGCACATTGCTCGCATCCGATGTTGGTGCGGAGGATACTACATCGCTGCCTACTCCACCGTCACTCGAGAGCCCTTCCACCATCGAGACTGGTTACGCATGCCGATGGGTTGGACCGAGCTAACCGAGCTCTTCGCCACGAAGTTGTACACCACTCGTCGGCACCTTCTACAGGCTCGACATTTGTTGCACCCCTTTGTTCTATCTAGACAGCTACGCGTTCTGCGATCTACCCAGCCAGACCGTGATGCCCGGCGGTGTCGGTTGGCGAAGGTGGAGGCTACTCTCCCGACTTGGTCCTCTTCGCCACTGGCGCCGGGTTCCACACCAGAGTATCCGCGGCCCCCAGGCCGCTGACGTGGACTACCCATTGCCTCACTACCAGTTGTCGGGCTACGACTACCTCCACAGTACCTCCCGGGACTGATGTAGTCTTGCTTATTAGTATTAGATGCATTCGCCGCGAGCCTGCGTGCCGCCTATGATGTCTTAGTCTATGTACTGAACTCTGTGTACCGCACTCAATGCATGATCCCTTTTGTAAGATATGCCGGCTACCATGAAGTATCTGTCGTGCTCCTTTCATTATGCATGTTTCATCATAAATGATTCTTGTCTATGCAAATTTCTCAATGCTGAACTACCCCTGTTATATATTAGCAGGATGGTTAGACCAGCTGGTCGTGGTCGTGGTGGCGACTTCCCACCCCCACCTGAGTACATGGCTGGTATGATCCAACAGCTCGAGATGAATCGCCAGTTCATGGAGAATGTGATGGCTCATTCCTCGCCCCAATATGAGCGAGCAGCCAGCCCAAGTGACCTGCAGGATTTCATGCGCCTCAACCCAAGCTGTGTACCGCAGCTCAACTCAGCCATTTGGATGTGATGGTAGCTCCGTGACATCACCTATGAGATGGAGTCTGCTGAAGTAGCCCCCGCCCGCTATGTCACCTTTGCTTCCTTCTTTACGAAGGGACCCGCAGCTCAATGGTGGGACAGCCACAGCGTACTCGCCCGTTGGAACAATCATCACTGGCCGGACTTTCAAGCTGCCTTCGTGCCCGCTTCATTCCTCGGGGATCATGGGCGGAAGAAGCGTGAATTCGCAACCTCACCCAGGCAACAAAACTATGGAAGCTTATCGGCGGGAGTTTCGGACTTATCCCGCTATCTTTGAAGAAGACATTGCAAGCGATGCTCGCAGACAGAGAAGTTCCGTGACGGCCTTCAAGTCGACATCAAGCTCGCACTTTTAGTGCACGACTTTCTTGATTTCGCCACCTTGGTGAACAAGGCCATCAATGTCGAAACTGGTGCGCAGGAATACCAGAGCTCTCACAGCGCAGCCGTGACATGGGCTCATCTTGGGCCCGTCCTCGCAAGCGCAAGATATGGATTCCCAACAGCATGTACCGGCCGAATGCATCCGCCCTAAGGCGGTCTTATCTTGCACCTCGTCGCCTCTTGCTCCAACTAGGCAGCCAAGGCTTCAGCTCCACCACCCCAAGCTCCTGTTCCTACTCCCAACAATGGCTTGTGCTTCAGGTGTGGTCAACCAGGGCACCGTGCTAGGGAATGCAACCATTAAAAGAATCAACTGGCCCTTCCAGCAACTGGCCGTGGAAACAACCAGCCCCGCAACAACAATGCCAAGTCATATGGTCATGTTCATGCCAACCACGTTGATCTGAACGAAGCTCAAGACCAGCCTGCTACTGTGATGGGTACACTCCTCGTAAATTCAGTACCAGCATCCGTTTTATTTGATACAGGAGCATCACATTCATTCATGTCAGAAGATTTTGCATTCATGCATGGCATTAAAAGCGAAGACATGAACGCTTCGCTATTAGTACACACCCCCGCGGGCCAATGTCGGACCTCCATGATTTGCAACAACGTCCCCGTTGAAATCGAAGGACTAGAATTCCTTGTCTCTCCCATCGTACTGAAGTCCTGTAGCATTGACCTCATTCTGGGAATGAATTGGTTAAAGGCGCATACTGCTTCTATAGTTTGTGCCACTAAGACCGTCCATCTGCTACACCCTTCTGATGAAATAATAAGCTACAATGCTCGTCTGGTTCAGAATGCCGAGGCAAGGCTCTATGCATTGAATGCATTGAACGCCGCACCACTCGAGGGCATTGAAAGCATTCCCGTCGTTCGTGACTTCCTCGACGTCTTTCCTGAAGAACTTCCAGGGATTCCCCCTGCTAGAGCTGTCGAATTCGTCATCGACTTGAAACCAGGCACCACTCCTATAGCCAAACGACCTTACAAGATGCCGCCGCATGAGCTCCTTGAGCTTAAGGAGGAAATTGATAAATCTCTTCGAAGTGGTTTCATTCGCCCAAGTTGCTCTCCTTGGGGAGCACCTTCTCTCTTTGTCAAGAAGAAAGATGGGACAAACCGATTGGTCCAGGACTACCGTCCTATTAACCAAGCTACCATTCAGAATAAATATCCTCTTCCTCGGATCAATGATCTATATGATCAACTGGCTGGTTCGTCAGTATTCTCTAAACTCGACTTGAGGTTGGGTTACCACCAGATCCGTGTTCGTGAAGAAGATATCCCGAAGACCGCATTTGTGACTCGCTATGGTTCATACGAGTACACCGTCATGTCTTTTGGATTAACCAATGCTCCAGCCACCTTCTCTCGTCTGATGAACTATATCTTTATGGAATACCTCGACAAATTTGTCGTGGTTTATCTGGATGATATCCTTGTATATTCCAAGAATGAAGAAGAACATGTTGAACATCTTCGTCTTGTTCTAGAAAAGCTTAGAGAGCATCAACTCTATGCCAAGTTCTCCAAATGTGAATTCTGGCTTCCCGAAGTAACCTATCTTGGACATGTCATCTCTAAGGATGGTATTGCTGTTAACCCTGAACGAGTTCAAAGCTATTCTCGATTGGACTCTCCGAAGAATGTCAAGCAAGTCGAAGTTTTCTCGGTCTCTTGACTATTGCCGTCGATTTGTCGAGAACTTCTCCAAGATTGCCGTGCCCCGACTAACCTATTGCATAAGGCGTCAAGTTCCAATGGATGATAAATGTCGGGAAAGTTTCGAGCACTCAAAGTCAAGTTGACTTCGCTTGAAGACTAGCTCCTCCCGATACTAAGAAGGACTTCGTCATTTATCGCGACGCTTCCGTCAAGGATTAGGCTGTGTCCTAATGCAAGACCGCAAAGTTATTGCTTATGCCTCTCGGCAATTGCGCCCTCACGAAGAGAACTACCCAGTTCACGACCTCGAGCTTCTTCTTGTCATTCATGCTTTGAAGCGATGGCGACATTACCTTCTCGTAATCGTTGCGAGATCTTCACCGACCACCAAAGTCTGAAGTATCTGTTTACTCAGCTGCACTGAACCTCCGTCAACAGAGATGGATGGAGATTGTCGCAGACTTCGACTTGGGTATTTCCTATACACCAGGCAAGGCTAATGTAATGGCTGATGCCTTGAGCGCAAGTCTTATCGCAACCACCTCCAGATTCACAAGGTTCAGCCCTCGCTTGTTGAAGAATTTCAAAGCTGAACCTCCATATTGTTCCTCCGGCGCTCGCTCCCCCTCCTAAGGAGTTTCGCAAGATGAACCTCCATGTTGTTCCTGTGGGTTCTCTCAATACCACAGTTATGAAACCAGATCTTGTGGACACCATCAAATGGATACGAAATGTGACGATGAAGTCCACAAGATTAAGCGCGACCTCAAAGAAGGAAAGCCCTCATTCTTCATCTTTATTCTCGATGATGGCACCTTATTCTTCAAAGGTCGCCTAGTAGTTCCAGTAAGAGGAAAACCGGATATGCCTCGAAGGTTATGAAAGAAGCTCATGATACGCCTCTATGTATCCATCCCGGTAGTACAAAGATGTACCAAGACATTAAATCGAGATTCCGTGGTCTAACATGAAGCAAGACATTGCTCGCTATGTTGTTGAGTGTGGCGTTTGCCGTCGTATCAAAGCAGAGCATCAAAGGCCTCTTTGGAACTCGCAACCTATCTCTATTCCTGAATGGAAATGGGACCATGTTGAAATGGACTTCGTCCTTTGGATTTCCCAAATCGCAAAAAGGTAATGATGCTATTCTTGTCATCATTGACCGACTTTCTAAAGTTGCGCATTTTACGCTGTCAAGGAAGCGATCATCGCTAGTCGGTGGCAAACCTCTACATGTCGAATTGTCTCGCTTCACGGTATTCCATTGGTAATCAGTTCGGACCGTGGCAGCTTATTCACTTCAAGATTCGGGCAAGTTTTCAAGAAGCTATGGGCACTCATCGTCTTTCAAAGCCTTGCTTTTCATCCTCGATCGCAAGGGCAGGTTGAGCGTGTCAACCAAGTTCTCAAGACATGCTTCGAGCTTGTGTTATTTCCTTCGCAAGAAATGGGAGGAATCTCTCCGTATGCTGAGTTCTCTTATAATAATAGCTATCAAGCTAGTCGAAGATGGCCCCTTGAAGTGTTATATGGACGAAAGTGCGAACCCTCCGAACTGGTCGAAACGGGAACGTCCACTCTTCGTCCGGATATTATCCAACATGCGAAGAACAAGTCCGCATTATTCGCGAGAATCTCAAGACTGCCGCGATCACGCCAAAAGAGTAATTATGACCGTAAACATAAGGACATGGTCTATCAACTTTGGCGAAAAGGCTTATCTTGAGTCACACCAATGAAGGGTGCTCACCGCCGGAATCAAGGGCAAGCTAGCTCCTCGCTATATTGGCCCATTCACTATTCTCGAAAGGCGTGGAAAAGTGGCATATCAAGCTGGAGCTTCCGCGAACCTTTCTCGGAGTTCACGATGTGTTCCACGTATCACAGCTCCGCCGTTGCTTCAAGGACTCGATCCGAGGAGTGGATCATGAAGTGCTCAATTGCAACAGATCTCTCCTATAAAGAGCATCCGTCCGCATTCTCGACCAAGCTGAACGCCGCACACGCCGAAAGGCGATCAAGTTCCTCAAAGTCCGATTGGTCGCACCATTACGAAGATGAATCCACAGGAGCGTGAGGATCGCCTGCGTGATGAATACCCCGGACTGTTTCCTTCTACCTCCTAAATCTCGGGACGAGATTTCTTGTAGTGGAGGAGATTTGTAACGCCCGGATAATTAGGCTACAGTAAAACTCTTCTAATGATGCCATGTCATCTATGTTACTGTTGCTAATCAAGTGGTAGTTCAAAATCATTGCAAATTCAAGATATGAATTAGTGACAAACACCCTAAGTTTTCAAAAGTCAAAGCGAAAATGTTAGGGGTTGCCAAATATTGCTTTAGTAATTATGGTGAAGCAAACACCCTTTTATAAAATGCCTAAATGCCCTAAAACTAAATAAAAGCAGAAAGGAAAAAAAATAAAAGAAAGAAATTACAAAAAAGGAAGCCCCTGGACCAGCAGCCCAACCCACCAAGACGGCCACCGCCCAACCCCTCGGCTCGCAGCCGGCTTGGCGGCCCAGCCCGGCCCAGCTCCCCGCGCGCCCCTTCCCTATTCCCCGACCGGGTCGGAACAGGGCGCGTCCCCGCCGCACCCTCTCGCCGGCGACGACGGGTGGATAAGGACGCCGACGCTGCGCCCCCTCGGTCCCTCCTCCCACTCGCCCCCCTCCCCCGCGGTTCTGCGCTCCCCTCCAGATCCATCGCACCTCGCCCCCTCGTTCCCCACGGCAACCGAGCGCCACCATGGCCTCGCCGCCGTAGTACTCGCGGCCACCGCGACCTCCAAGCCGCTCCGACGTGTCCGCTCGCTCCGCCTCCATCGACTACGGCTCCCCGTCAGGACGCAGGACGCCGGACGCCCGCAACGCCCCCCCGTCGCCGCCGTCTTCCTCCTCTGCCCCGACTAGCTTCGCCGCCGATCTTCTTCATCTCCGGCAACGCCCCTGCAGCTACTAATCCATTCACCGGCCATCGTGCGTGCCGCTAGGTGAGCTGCCTTCCCCTTCGCCCTCTACCTCCCCTAGCTCGCGCTAGCTAGCTTGCCGCCGTAGCACCCGAAAGGCTGCCGCCGCCAGAGCTCGTCGCCGGCCGTGTTTCCGGCAACCATTTGGTTCAGCGCCACCGCCAAACGACGCGGAATGCCACTGCGGTTCGAACGCAAGTTGTTCTTGCGGTTTGGTGCTTCTAAGCGATCCCGATGATGTCCTGAACGATGCCGCCGCCTCCGCTCGTCGCCGGTGCCGATTCCGGCCAAGTCCGGCCATACCACCACCCCCGTTCGAGATTAGGCCAAGCGGCGCGCCGAACGGCGCCGTGTAGCGAAATCCCGACGAGGCCCGGGTGCCCCCGCCGCGTTCTGGCGTCGCCGGCGGCCAAACGCCGGCGCCGCCTACGTGGTTGGCACAGGGGCCACCCTGTGGCCATTGCTAGTGGGCCTGCGGGTCCTAGTTGGTAGGTTGACCGGTCGGCTGGCACGACGTGGCAGCTATTGCCAGCGACATGCGGGCCCGCGTGAGTTAAAACATTTTGTAAAAGATAAAATGCTAATTATTTCATTAATTAATTTAATTAACTAAGCGATCCCGACTACTAGGTCCCACCCACCGATTAACCCAATTATTAGTCTAAAACCCCTTGTTATTACCTGTCAATGACATGTGGGTCCCATCGACCCACATGCGGTTTGACTGGTCAACCGACCATTGACCTGCGACATCACTCGATGTCATGCCTACGTCATCCCACAATCGCTTTTGGATAATGTTGAAATTAAATAAATAATTAAAATCAGAAAATGATTTAAATCTTTAGAAAATCATATCTTTTAATCCGTAACTCGGATGAAAATACTTTCTACATGAAAGTTGCTCAGAACGACGAGACAAATCCGGATACGCAACCCGTTCGTCCGCGACACACCCCTAGCATGCTGAACACGCAACTTTCCCCCTCCGGTTCACCGGTCCGAAAATGCGGAACACCGGGAATACTTTCCCGGATGTTTTCCCCCTTCGTCGGTATCACCTACTACCGCGATTGCGCACACCTAGCATCGTTACTTGTCTTGTCATGCATCGATATGCATCTGTTTGCATGGTATTCATTGTTTCTTCCCCCTCTTCTCTCCGATAGACTACGAGACCGACGCTGCTGCTGCCCAAGACGACTACGGAGTTGACGACCCTCTCTCTTGCCGAGCAACCAGCAAGCCCCCTTGATCACCAGATATCGCCTATTCTCCTCTATCTGCTTGCATTAGAGTAGTGTAGCATGTTCTTCGCCGATAATCCTATTACGATGCATAGCGACATTGTTGCTACATTTGTTGATACCTTACGCAATCCTAAATGCTTAGTATAGGATGCTAGTTTATCATCATTGGCCCTACATTCTTGTCGATCGCCTTGCTATACTATTGGGCCGTGATCACTCGGGAGGTGATCACGGTATATACTATACATACATACATACTATCTGAGATAGTGACTAAAGTCGGGTCCGCTCGAAGAGTACCCGCAAGTGATTCACGGATTGGGGGCTGAAAGGACCTTTGTCCCGACGGCCCTCTGTGTGGATCTTTGTGGCGGAGCGACAGGGCAGGTTGAGGCCACCTAGGCGATAGGTGGGCTCGCCTGATCGGCGCCCATGGTTGCTTCATAATAACACGCTTAACGAGATCTTGGTATTTGATCCGAGTCCGCCATTTGGTCAATACGCACTAACCATCTACGTGGGAGTAGTTATGGGTATCGGCGTCGTGGTATCACCGAAGCCTTCTTGACGTCGGCGACGGCGGCGCTGCGCCGGATTGGATCGAACGCCACTAGGCTAGGTCTGCTTCGGCCGCCCTCATAGCGTCTTGAGGTGTGCTCAGGCGATGGGCCCGGACCCTGCTGGCGCTTAGGTTTAGACCGGCGTGTTTGACCTCTCTGTTGTGCCTAGGTGGGGCTGCGACGTGTTGATCTTCCGAGGCCGGGCATGACCCAGGAAAGTGTGTTGGCCAAATGGGATCGGCGTGTTGGGTTATGTGGTGCACCCCTGCAGGGAAGATAATCTATTCGAATAGCCGTGTCCCTCGGTAAAAGGACGACCCGGAGTTGTACCTTGACCTTATGACAACTAGAACTGGATACTTAATAAAACACACCCTTCCAAGTGCCAGATACAACCCGGTGATCACTCTTTAACAGTATGACGAGGAGAGGATCGCGGGTAGGATTATGCTATGCGATGCTCTTGGAGATGCTACTTGGAGATGCTACTTGGAGGACTTCAATCTACTCTCTTCTACATCTTTGCAAGACGGAGGCTGCGAGGCGTAGTCTTCGACATGATTAGCTATCCCCTCTTATTACGGCATTCTCGCAGATTCGGTCCATCGATATGGCCCTTTACACATATACACATGCATATGTAGTGTAGCTCCTTGCTTGCAGTACTTTGGATGAGTACTCACGGTTGCTTTCTCCCCTTTTCCCCTTTCCCTTCTTTACGGTTGTCGCAACCAGATGTTGGAGCCCAGAGGCGACGCCACCGTCGATGGCGACTACTACACCGGAGGTGCCTACTACTACGTGCAGCCCACCGACGGCGACCGGGAGTAGTTAGGAGGATCCCGTGCGGGAGGCCTGCGCCTCTTCGATCTGTATCCCGGTTTGTGCTAGCCTTCTTAAGGCAAACTTGTTTAACTTATGTCGTACTCAGATATTGTTGTTTCCACGACTCGTCTATGATCGAGCACTTGTATTCGAGCCCTCGAGGCCCCTGGCTTGTATTATGATGCTTGTATGACTTATTTATGTTTTAGAGTTGTGTTGTGATATCTTCCCGTGAGTCCCTGATCTTGATCGTACACATTTGCGTGCATGATTAGTGTACGATTGAATCGGGGGCGTCACACGAGCACCTGCCACCAGACATGCACATCACATCATTGCCCCGATCCAATCAATCTGAGGTATATCATATTACTATTCCCGACAATTTCAAGCAAAGTTTCGTGCCATGTGGGAAGAAACAGTTTGATAAAAATAGTTGACCAAGAAGAAATTCTAGAAGGCGAGAAAAATTTTCATGTTAAATATTTGTTTGTTTTGGTTGATATGAATCACTTCATTGAAGAAAGGGTTTAAAAAACTCATGGTGTGTAAAGATTTATTCGGATTTACTATGCATGTGATTTTTGCAACAGCTAAAAAAGGCTTTTCAAACTTGAAACTATTGAAAGAACAATTGGCATAAACAATGACCCAATAGAGCTTAAATGGTTAGGCAACATTATGCATGGGGAAGAAGGATGAGATTGACATCGACACAATCATAAGCGTCTTTGCATCAAAGAATGTTACAAGAAAATTTTAAGATAATAATGTGTATAAGTTATTATATAAATATGGATTTCCGATGTAGATAAGTATTTATTGGTAACATTTCGTGTAGAATTAAATTAATTATTATTGTTATGATGATTATATTAAGGGGCCCCGAATGTTACCTTCGCCCCGGGCCCCCAAAATCTCAGGACCGGCCCTGCGTGGAGCTTAGCCCGATGGCTTCTTTCGATGACGCCAAGGGAGGGAGTAGCGGTGGTGAAGGCCTTTAGGAGCAGCGGCGGCCTCTTCGCCTGTGACTGTGAGTGAGAGGCAGTTGGAGTCACGTATCAGGTGGCAAGATGCCTATTCGGTATTCACATGTAGAGGAGAGAGAAGCAATTGTTTGCTATGTGCTATGGACTTGGTCTTTTACGATTTCTTTAGCTTATGGCCCACTTCTTTTTAAAACTTGGTAAGGTCGACTTTAGAAGCCTTGTAAGACAAATCTTATGTCCACTTTAAAAATGTCTATATCAATCTTGTGTACGAGAGGTAAGAGTATATAATAGATCATTGAGCTTGTGAATCCCAAGGTGAATTTAACGGAATAGGAGAATCTGTAAGTGCATCTAGTGCCACCCCTAGTTGGTTTTGGAGTATTGACGACAAAGTTGGTTGAGGGACTAATGCGTTTGTGAGAATTACAGGATAACGCAGGTAGTGTCCCTCATCGATTCAGTTTACCTACTGGAGACCCCTAAAAATGTATGAAGACATTGAAGACAATGGTGGTATGAGAAGATATTCATATTGAAGACTATGACATGGGAAGACATTGCGTGAAGACTATGGAGCGCGAAGACTGTGTGGTTTCGTAGTTTCATTTCCTTCTTTGTTGAGTCATAGGAACCACCGTCATTGTTAAGTGGGGTCCAAGTGAACTAAGTCGAGTGGTCAAGTGATGCTCAACTCAAATCCTATGTCTTCGAGCGAAGACAATGAGAGCAAACCTTATCCAGAGTGGATGAGTCAGCTTTACTTGTAGCCCAAGTAAAGTTGCGCGTGTTTGAAATCGACCGTTGGAACACGTGTCGGTTCCTCGATGACCTGTGGTCATTTTGGACAAATCAGGTTGGGTTGCCAGTGGCTATAAATAGCTCACCCCTACACCATAAATTGGTGGCTGCTCAGAGTTTGTGCACGGCTTTTGTCATTTGAGAGCAACCCACCTTGAAGCATTTGAGAGAGAGAAATCGTTGCGAGGACAAAGCCCAAACACCCAGAGCCAAAGAGTGTTAGGCATCATCAAGTCTTTACATCTGTGTGACACAAGACTTATTACACTTGAGAACTGTGAATCCTCCAGCCGGTTAGGCGTCGCGTTCTGAGCATCCAAGAGTCATTGTGGATTGCCGGTGAACGAAGTCTGTGAAGGTTTGGAAGTCTCCCTTGAAGGCTTACCAGAGTGATTGGGCGAGGACTGGGTGTCCTTAATCAAGGGGAATAAGGTGAAGACACGGTCTTCTGAGTTAAATCTCAGCCTCCCTAACGACGCGTCACGAGTTGTCACAAAGAATCGAACTGGTCTAACAAATCATGTGTCTTCAACAAGCAACTGGTTCTATCCCTTCCCAACCTTACTTAAGTTTGTCTTCGTGAAGTCATTGCCTATCTGTGTATCTGTTTGACTTCATTGCTTGACTACTACTGTTGATTGGCTTCTTACTATCTTCTATCCCGATCCTTACTACCTAGCTGCTATTAGTCCTGTACTTTCACATCGTTGCATTACTTGACTATGGCTTGCTTAGGGTAGTTTATCTTCCGCTGCATAACAATTAGGTCATTTCTGTTGTTTGTCTTTGAAACTTCCAAGTTTTGAAGACTTTCATAAAAATTGCCTATTCACCCCCTCTAGTCGATACTAGCACTTTCAATTGGTATCGAGCGGTACTCCTTGTTACGTGTGATTCGTTTAATCACCGGAGTTTCAGCTATGTCGATCGCAGGATTGAGGAACATATCTTGTCCCACCTTTGATATCATGAGTATCCCGATGGAAGGCCATGATGAAGAAGCGACTCATGTCCATGGATAGCTTAATCGTGGACCGTCATCGAGATTAGACTCATCGATTTATGCAAAATGGCGAGGTGATGACATTCGCAAGTATACTCTCTTGAACCTACAAATAAGGATGTCATCTGCTCTCATTTGTCCCGAAATTAGTTCAGGAATGTTATGCACCTCAATCACGCGAAGCTAATCTGGGACCGGCTCTCTGAGGTATATGAAGGTCATCGTACTCGTCATGATCCGTGGTTTGAAGATTACAAGGATTCTCTCAAGGAGATGACCTTTGCACCTGAATCATCATCATCCTCATCGTGCCACATGGCAAGGGGTGATAAGGTAACTGAATGCTATCTCTCTGAATCTAGCGATGATGAATCAGGTGTAATTTGGCCCCAGTTATGACAAGCTTGCTTCCCTTGCCACTAAACAACAAAGAATCTTGGAAAAGGTTCAAGACATGCTTAGTAAGAGCGATGATATGTTGGGTGAAGAAATGGATCAGTCAAAAGCTTTGGCTGATAGTCTTCAGAGACTTCATGCTAAGTTTGACGCCCTTCAAGGTCAACATAATGCTCGCTTGTCTGATCATGAGAAGCTCTCTTCTGAATGTCTTCAAAGAAAGCTAGACCTTGAAAAGATAAGAGTGGATTATGAAGATCTTCAGAAGGAGCGAGATTCATTACTTGCTCAATAGATCAGTTCCGCTCAGGATGGATTTGAACCACCATGTCTAAAATGCATTGATTGTGATAACGCTACATCATTCTTTGAATGTTCCCTTCGCTTTGTTGTTTCATTGTCTTCACCTACCGATGTGGTTACTAACCCTCTGCGGAGGATACCCTTCTTTATTGTCGATGAAAATGCTATGTTGAAGACATTGCTTGAAACAGGATGTACAAAAGTTTGAAGGGACATCGGACTCTGCGATGTCCTCAAAAGCGGATTCTCGAACCGAAACCCTAGGAAAGAGGGTGTTGGGTTGAAAGGAAAATGAATGTTGATGGCTCGATCGAAGCCCGAGCGGTACCCCAAAACCACATGGGTTGTCGCAAAGGAACCTTGAGAGATCCATCCACCTTATCTGGCTTTACCTGTGCTAATCCTATTATCATTGATGAATCCTTTGATGCAAACTATAAGCTGTTCAAAAATCAGAATGGTGAAGTGTTTGCCAGGTACATTGGTACTAACTGCAGGAATGGATCACCTATGAAGAAGATCTGGGTACCCAAGCAGTACATTGAGAATCTTCCCGTGAATGTCGTCATAACACCAGCAAGGAAGAAGACAAACCCCAGACCTATAGCTTCATGTGGCCCAAAGGCTTCATACAGATACAGGACTCACATGAGTCACCCTAACGCCAATGTTTTGCAGGGAAATCATGCTCAAACTTATGAATATGAGCGTGTATCTTCGAACCGCTATGTTCATAGGACTAAGAACTTTTTAGTTTATTCATATGAGTATCATTCATCTCCTGCAAGGCTATTTGCTAGGGCTTCAAAGCCAAAATTCTCAGATGTTGCACTTAGACTCATTGCTTCTAAGCCACCACTGAAGATGTGGGTGGCAAAGAAGAACTAACTCTCTTTTGCAGAAAACAGTCTCCAGCCAGCAATCAATGGCGTCCAATACTATTGCTGGGGACCTAAAACTCATTTAGGACGCACGATAAAATGTCATTCTATATACTTCACATCTGAATCTCTTATCAGTCATACTATGTCCTAACTTTGATATAAGCTGTGACTGTCCCTATATGTGTCAAATGCTTATGCTTCACAACACTCTTGTGAAGCCTATCCTCCTAATCGCATTGTAGGGTACATCACCAAAAGCTTGAGAATGGATTATGGACGGTGGATGCACAAATCATATGATCGGTGATCGAAGTCTTCTCATGGACTCAACCTTACGTCCATCCGACAAGAGTCACATTACATTTCTTGACCTTTGGTAAAAGCAAGGTATTGGGTCTAGGTAGAGTTGCAATCTCAAAGGATCAACACATGGATAAAGTGATGCTTGTTGAATCCCTTGGTTTCAACTTAATGTCATCTCAATGCTTTGTGACTTGAACATGATTGTGATATTTGGCAAATATCGTTGCCTTGTACTAATGGAATCGACAAATCTCTAGTCTTTGAAGGGTATCGAAAAGATGATCTATACATGGTAGATTTCTCGGCAGGTCCACACTTGCCGATGTCTTCTCACAAAAGCTTGAATCGTTGGCTCTGGCATCGAAGGCTAGGACATGTTGGCATGAGGAACTTACACTCACTCGTCAAGAAAAAGCATGTCATTGGCATCGAGGATGCCAAGTTCAAAAAGGATCATCTGTGTGGTGCCTGTGAAGCTGGAAAGATGACAAGGGCAAAGCACCCCTCGAAGACACTCATGACAACATCACAACCCTTCGAGTTGTTACACATGGACTTATTTGGACCTACTCACTACTCCACCCTCACAACAACTGCCTGTCTCTATGGCTTTGTCATTGTTGATGACTACTCAAGATACACATGGGTTCATATAATTCTTTACAAGACTAAAGTGCAAGATGTCTTCAGGCGCTTTCCAAATCGAGCAATGAACAATTATGGCGTGAAGATCAAGCACATCAGAAGTGACAATGGCACTGAATTCAAGAACACTGGACTTGATCTGTATCTGGACACAATGGGAATCACTCATGAGTTCTCTGCTCCATACACACCTCAGCAAAATGGCATCGTTGAGCGCAAAAACAGAACCCTCATTGAGATGGCTCGAACAATGCTAGATGTGTACAAGACACCAAGAAAATTCTGGCCTGAAGCTATTGATACAGCATGTCACATCATCAATCGTGTGTACATCCATAAGCTTCTGAACAAAACATCTTATGAGCTTCTTACTGGCAAGAAGACAAACGTCAGTTACTTTAGAGTATTTGGAGCTAGATGCTGGATCAAGGATCCCCATCACAAGTCAAAATTTGCACCTAAGGCTCACGAAGGCTTCATGCTTGGCTATGGAAAGGATTCACACTCCTACACAGTCTTCAACCTTTATCACTACAAAATCGTTGAAACTGTGGATGTGAAATTTGATGAAACCAATGGTTCACAGAGAGAGATTCTGCCAAGTACACTAGATGAAGCTTCTCCAAGCGAGTCTATCAAGCTGATGGGAACTGGTGAAATCATGCCCTCTGAAGCACAACCTGAAGAGGAACTTATCATCTCTGCACCAAATCAACCTGAAGACAATGCTCAGACCGAAGACAATCCTCCCAATGATGACAATGATCAGCCAGAGCAAAATCTTCGTCCTGTTCATCCTCGTGTTGCAAATGAAGTTCAAATAGAGAAGATAATTGACAGCATCAATGCACCTGGTCCGCTCACTCGATCAAGAGCAACACAACTAGCAAACTTCTGTGGGCACTTTTCATTTGTGTCAATATCAGAACCCAAGAAAGTTGCTGAAGCTTTTATGGAACCTGAATGGATTCAAGCCATGCAAGAAGAGCTTCAACAGTTCAAGCTGAATAATGTTTGGGAACTCGTCAAGCGACCCGACCCTCGCAAGCATAACATTATTGGAACAAAGTGGATATATCAAAACAAGCAAGATGAGCATGGTCAAGTCGTCAGAAACAAAGCACGTCTTGTGGCTCAAGGATATACTCAAGTTGAAGGAATTGACTTCGATGAAACATTTGCTCCTGTTGCTAGGCTTGAAGCTATACGCATACTGCTAGCCTACGCTAATCATCACAACATCTTGCTATATCAAATGGATATAAAGGGTGCATTTCTCAATGGCAAGATTGAAGAAGAAGTATATGTCGCACAACCACCTGGCTTTGAAGATCCAAAACATCCTGATATGGTGTACAAGCTGAACAAAGCACTGTATGGCCTCAAACAAGCTCCTCGTGCCTGGTATGATACAATCAAAGACTTCCTGAAGAGCAAAGGCTTCAAACCTGGATCCCTTGATCCCACACTCTTCACAAAGACATATGATGGTGAACTATTTGTGTGCCAAATATATGTGGATGACATAATCTTCGGATGCACCAACCAGAAGTATAGTGATGAGTTTGGGTACATGATGCAAGAGCAATATCAAATGTCCATGATGGGTGAGCTGAAGTTCTTCCTTGGTCTTCAAATTAAATCGAGAAAGAAATGGCATCTTCATATCTCAAGAAAAATACCTCAAAGATTGTCTGAAGAAGTTTGGAATGGAAGACTACAAAGGCTACACGACGCCAATGCCATCCAAACACCATCTTGGTCCTGACGGCAATGGTAAAGAGTTCGATCAAAAGGTATACAGCTCCATGATTGGTTCTTTGCTTTATTTATGTGCATCTAGGCCAGATATTATGCTTAGTGTTTGCATGTGTGCTCGATTCCAAGCGGCACCAAAGGAATCACATCACTTAGCTGTGAAGCGAATTCTTCGATATTTGGCTTACACCCCAACACTCGGATTATGGTATCCCAAGGGCTCAAAATTTGATTTGGTTGGATTCTCGGATGCTGATTATCTTTGGTGACAAGGTGGATCGCAAGTCTACATCAGCACATGCCATTTTCTTGGTCGATCACTTGTCATTGGTCTTCAAAGAAGCGAACTGTATCACTCTCAAGCTGCTGAATCTGAATACATTCTTTGTTGGATCCTGTTGTGCTCAGCTTCTATGGATGAAGCAAACTCTCAAGGATTATGGCATCAACCTGGCACAAGTACCTCTCTTCTGCGACAACGAAAGTGCCATCAAGATAGCCAACAATCCAGTCCAACACTCGAAGACAAAGCACATTGAAATTCGTCATCACTTTCTCAGAGATCATGTTATGAAGAAAGACATCGATATCATTCATGTCAACACTGAAGAGCAACTGGCAGATATCTTCACGAAGCCCTTGGATGAGAAAAGGTTTTGCAAGTTATGGTGTGAGCTAAATATCTTGGAATCCTCTAATGTCCTGTGATCAGGCACACATCCTAACACTTATGCATGTTGATGACTTAGATGTGCAACACACAAAGTAATGTATATCTTCAATCAATGAAGATTTACACTCTGAGTGTGAATACATTAACATGGAATATGACTTTGGGCGCCACGATAATTGTGCGCCGTATGCAGGTCTAATACTTCCTATACTGGTGGAAACGCCACCACCAACTTTCTCTGTTTGAAGTGTTTCACTCATGGCGTTATATTGCAATGACTTCGCATTTGGTTTGTCTTCAGTTTCAATTTATCTTCATGACTTTCTACACTATGATGATTTGATTGTTTTCTGATATATATATACTAGTGTTCTGTCCTCTACAACATTCACTTATAGCTATGTCTTCAAGATTGGATTTTTTTTGAACTAAGTGAATGTGATCGGACCCTAACCTCTCTACGCTTCCTATCTCAAACTCGATCTGTCCAAATCATATGCATTCTATTGAAACTGTCGAAAGTCTTCTCTGAGTCCTAGTCAGCAGAAGGCAAAGAGACAAACATTAAATCTGTTTTAAATGACTAATCTTTATTGTTGAAATCTGGAGAAGCCGGAACAACTCTCCGACATGCCTGGCGGGCGTGGGAACGTGGGACACCTCTGAATATGTTGCATGCTTGCCACGTACCCCTCAGATGTGAACCGCCAGGGGCACCAGCGTAATTGCGCTGTGTCTCTCACCTACTTATAAATACTTGTCCCCTGCGGTAAAGAAATCCTTCTTCCACCTCTCCACCTCCGTCAAAACCCTAGCGCCACCGCTAGCTCGCGACGACGCCGACGACGAAGCGCTTAGCTGCCGCGACTTCTCCGACGCTGTCCTCACGCCGGTCGCGGACATCGTCCTCTCCACCGTCGCCGTAGGTGTCCTCCGTCGCCAAGTTAGGGCACGGTGGGCTGAACTGCTCGGTCTCCTATTCATCCCATCTAGCAGTTCTTCGTGCGGTAATTATAACTTTATTTTTACTACCTTTTGATCTTCAAGATTCATCACATTTACGAAAGTGGTTTCGCCTATTCAAATGTTAGATCTATTCATGCGATCTCATATTGCCTAGTCTATTCACTTAGATTTCCTGTCTAGTTTGATTCCTCACTTGTACTTATTCACGGATTGGTACAAATCTGGAACCAACTCACCTATATAAGTGAATGTCTTCGCATCATGAGGTCAATGTCTTCAAACTGATTTATCTTCACAATCTTCCGAGAATGCATATGACCTCTTCCCCTTCCCTCGCATCTCTAATGCTGTCACAGGTACATGTCCGTGGGAGAATCCCTTGGTTCTCATAGTCTGCATTCGTTTGCAGAATACTTACAGCATCATATCAATTCTCCCGAAGCCAGTTCCTGCTTGACCAGCAAGCGTAAGTCTCTGAAGCCTTTGAACCTATTGAAGCCATTCAATTTGAAGTTCATGGCTGTAGAAAAATCAGCAAGGAAGGGTGGCAGACAGCGCAGAGAAGGAACATCCAAAGATCTGCCTGATGACTTAGCAGAACTCTACAAGACAGATCTCGAGGAGAATTACCATTAGAGAAAGACGTGAATCCAATGGATTCGACGCTATTGGGCTGAGGAATGGTTCAAGTACAAGTTTGTGACGAAGGAATATGCAGAGAAGAATGCCATCAAGAGACCTTGGGGTGATATCCTCTATCGAGGCCTTCAACCCAAGAACAGAGTTGAAGCCATTGCTAAAGGCTTCTATCCTTGCATGGTCCGTGGACCACAGCCTGAGAACGCCGACCCCACCTCACTACTCTGGTGTCGTGACGACTCTCTCTTCAAGCGCAACTACCAGTTTGCTGTGGCTTCGGCCAAGAAGAACAAGAAGTCCTTAGGCTTGGACTTCAACCCAGGTCCCTCTGCTCCCCGTGCTGACGGCTCCCGTGATGCTGATCCCAATGTGATCGGCCCCTTCTCCAACCTTGACGGCCTCATCACCTACATCATGGTCCAAGGCGCCAGAGTAGATCATTCTGAAAATGATGCTGACTCCGATGAAGCCCCTGCTCCTCCTCTAAAGCCGCAGAAGCAAAAGAAGCCAAAGGCTTCAAGATCAGCTACACCTCCGAAGACTTCTCATGCGAAGCCACTGGCCACTGCACCTCCTAAAGCCAGTGTGCAGTCTGAAGATCAATCCCGTGTCTCCAAGAGAATGGAGAAGAAAAAGCAACTTGTCAGACCATCTGATCAAAGAGCCTTGACTCCTACCGCCATTTAGCGCGAAGAACCTATTGATCTGTCAAGTGATAAAGATCTTGCTGATGATGCCCTTGAGCAGCTGATAAAGAGCAAGGAAGAAGCAGAAATCTTCAACAACTTGCCTCTCTTTGATGTGGCAATCATCCACAACTTCATTGATGAGTGGTTCGACACTCCCAATCTCAGCTTTGAAGATTTACAGCTTCCCATTGGCCTCAGTGTCGCCTTCAATGGCGCCATTGCTTCTGAGCTAGCTCTCGCTCAGCGCATCGTTGAGCTCAAGATGAAGATTGATTATGAGAAGGCTCAATTCAAGAAGCATGTGGCCAAGCTAAGTGTTCAAGACGTCAGAAACTTCAAAGTCATGCTACATGAGCTTAAAGAAGCATTTCTGAAGAAGCGTGAAGAAGCTCAGGGCTCTCGAGAGCGCATGAAGAGTTTAGGCGATAATGTGTGCTCGCCACAATGAATTTGAGAAGCGCCAAGTCCTTGGCCGTCTGGCATTGACCCAGGATGGCTGCAAAGAAGAAGAAGAAGCTTCTGTTGAACAGCTGAACCTTCAAGCCAAGGAGCCCTCGATTATCTTTCCAAGCAGCATGGTGGCTCGAAGCCAAAGGTCACCACAACCGCTTCGAATGAGAAGAAGGCGAGGGCGGCGAGGTGAAGCCGTAAAGAGAAAGAACACCAAGCCTCGATGCCACTCCTCCAAGAATAAGTGCAAGACCAAGAAGACTAGGGCTACTTCCACAGAGCCCTTAGTTGTTGAACCCATTTCGATGGTTCGCCCAGCCGTCGAACATCAAGAACAAAGGATGATAGTCCATGAGCTCGCTCCCACAGAGGCTCATGAAGTCAAGATATTCCAGCAGCTTGAACCCACATTTCTTTGAACATTGGTCATGATGACAATGTAGCTGATGATGAAGTTCTTCCTCGGATCGAACATGGCGTGGTATCATCGCTTTGTTCATATGAACAGCGAACTCATCAGCATTGGTCGTCCTCTGACGCCAATTGCTCAGGATGCATCGTGGGCTGATCACCCACAACTACAAGACTCCCCCAGTACTCCCCAACAACAACAACAAGCTACACCCCCCGTACAAGAAGAGGATGAAGACTTTGAGGCCCAGCCAACTCCATCGCCTAAGGCGTTGCCGGCATTTCGCAGGCTTCGCAAAGGACAAAGGCCTCAAGTCCCTCTATCGAGCGTTCCAGAAGGAGAAGTGCAACGTTCACCTGTTGCACGTCAAGTATTTTCTGAACCTGCTCCAACTGTGAATGTCTCCGAGTCTGAAGCACATCTTCTTTGAAGACATTCTCGCTACATCGGTAGAAGAAAATCAAGAAGAAGTACGTGTAACTACTCCCCCAGTGATTGAAGAAGAAGCAGTTCCTGATGTGAACGTGTCTGTGCCCGACCCTCCTGTTCTTCAAGAGGAGGTTGACAATGTTAAGGCTGCCACCGCCAACGCCAATGAAGCCAATAGCGTAGTCATGGTGACGCTAATGTGGAGCTGCACCAACTAGTGTGCTGAAGCAAATGTGGCCTTGAACACTGAAACCACCGAGGCTGCTGCACTGAAGCTAATGAGACAACCGCTCTCAAGCACTGTTGTGTAGCCTAACGCCTCGGCTGTTGCCCTGCTCTGTTACGCCACCAAGGCCTCACACCATTGAGCAAGCATACGGTCATGGTCGACTTACCCTCGTCCGATGGCCCATTCTCGTGCCTCCGCCCTCTTGCCTCGGGACCTCAATTTGACTATCATGTTGAGCATAGGCCTCAGTCCGAAGCCAAAGCCTAGGTTGCCAAGGTTTCGTGTACTACCAACTCACGGGGTCCTTCAATGCAAATGGCTTCAAAAGCCACAATACCTTCTTTGACGGCGCCAAGAACCCCTACTCCAAGCCAAGGATATCATCAGATTGGTTACGGAGCTATCGCAGAGAAGCTATTACTCTGTGTTCTATATGATCAAGGGCATTTTCCCTCATATGCGCCTTTGATCTGAAACCATTGTTGGATCTGCCGTGCTTAGAAGAAGCACTTGATTGCTTCGTGATTTGGGTGCTCCGCTCCACTTTGTGATGCATAAAGAACATTGGAATGTGTAAGTGCATCTAGTGCCCTTAGTGATTTTGGTGTATTGAAGACTTATAGGTTAAGGGACTAATGCGTTTGTGAGTGTACACAGGTCTATAAGTCTATGTGGAGTTTGATATTCTACAGAGAAAGTCGACCCTAAAATGAAGTTCTTCGATGAAGACTTTGATATTCGAAGACTTTTCGAAGACTTTGAAAGGAAGAAATTGGTGTGACCTTGAAGACTTGGTATTCATTTGAGGAACATGAAGCGTGAAGACTTTTGTTTTCGTAGTTTCATTTTCTCTTTCTTGAGTCATAGGAAACACCGTCTTCGTTAAAGGGGTCGAGGAAATAGTAAGGAAAATTTTCCATGTGATGCTCAACTCAAAATCCTACACCTACCAATCCCTACGAGTGAAGCCATTGGAAATCTCATCTGATTCAGTCAATTTCTTGATGTGAGACGCAGTTCTTCCGGTCATTGAGGACTTTGTTCGATCGAGGAGTTAGGAATTCGCCAAAGTCTGAATTACCTACACGATGAGGAACATGATAGCCCCGAGGAATTTGAGAGCCAAATTTCCGACCGTTCTTTGTCTTCTTGGCGCCACTGTCCCAAAATATCCTATCCACCCAACGATCATATCATTGAAGGGCATTTATGTCTTATCATGTCGGGCTGCTCCCTAGGCTATAAATAGCCGCCCCTACAACCACTAGCTAGTTGGCTGCTCAGAGAACTTGACACTTGTCATTTGAGAGCAACCCATCCTCCGAGGACTTTGGCGAAAATCATCAAGTGAGGAAAACCCAAAACCAAACCCCCACAAACCCAAAGTGATTGAGCATCATGAAGAAATTGATCTGCGTGGATCCGACGCTTATTACCTTTGAAGATCGTGCTTCTTCCAGACGGTTAGGCGTCATGGTCTAGAACATCCAAGAGGAATTGTGGATCGCCGAGTGACCAAGTCTGTGAAGGTTTGGAAGTCACTGAAGACTTACCACGAGTGATTGGACGAGGTCTGCGTGGCCTTAGTTCAAGGAGAATACGGTGAGGACTGGGTGTCTGAGCTGCGTGCTTTCGAGGATTGGGTGTCCGGGACTGCGTGTCCTCGAGTTTAAATACTCGGCCCGCTCCAACCAGACGTATAACCGAGACAAAGGTTGGAACTGGTTTACCAAATAATTGTCTTCACCAACTAAGCTGGTTCTTTTCCTCAACCCTTTCATTTCCTCATTCTTGTGTTGAGTGTTTGTTCATATCTATGCTTGAAGACTTTGATGAAGACTTTCTCAAATTCCTCGTTCAATTTCTTGATCTGTTTGTCTTCATCTTGTGTTATCCTGTGATTACGCTTTACGTACTCGATGCTTGTCTTCATTTCATCATGATGACCATGCTTGTATTCTGTTATGCTTACTTCGAGTACTTATTCTGCTGCAAGTAGTTCTTCGCTAAGGAATTTCCTCACCAAGCAAATTCCTCGGTGAAGAATTCATAAAATCACCTATCCACCCCCTCTAGTCGATATAACACACTTTCAATTGGTATCGAGCAAGGTACTCCTTGTTACGTGTGATTTTAGTTTAATCGCTTTGGAGTTTTAGTTATGTCGACCGCAGTATGAAGAAAGTGACATGCCCTATCTTTGACGGTCATGACTATCCCAAGTGGAAGGCCATGATGAGGAAGCGCCTCATGGCAATGAACAGCGAGCTGTGGACCGTCAACGAGATTGGTCTTCTTGATCTATGCAAGATGGCGACGCCGATGATATTCGTAAGTACACTCGACTTGACATCATGGCGAAGGATATCATCTATTCACGCTATCCAGAGATCAATTCAGGCGCATTATGCATCTTGGCAATTGAAGCTTATACGGGACCGAATCTCTGATGTCTATGAAGGTCATCGAACCCGTCATGATCCCTGGTTTGAGGACTTCAAGGAATCTCTCAAAACAATGACTTTCGAGCCAGAATCATCATCTTCTGCATCATGTCTCATGGCAAACGGTCCTGAGGCAACCGAATGCTCCTCATCCGAGTTTTGTGACGATGAATCTGATAATGGTGAATCTGATGATGATATTGAATCTTGTTACACCAAACTTGTTTGCATTGCCACTAAACAACAAACGGCTTTGGAACAAGTTCAAAACATGCTAGACAAAAGTGATGATATGTTGCGTAAAGAAATGGATCAGTCAAAAGCATTGGGTGAATGTCTTCAGAGAATTCACTCCAAGTTTGACGCCCTTCAAGATCAACATAGTACCCTCTTGACTGATCACGAGAAGCTTTCTTCTGAATCTCTTCAAAGAAAGCAAGATCTTGAGAGCTGAGAGTGTGTTATGAAGATCTTCAGAAGGAGCGCGATTCATTACTAGCTCAACAAATCAGCGCTTCTCAGGAAGAATTTGTTCTTCCATGCTTAAAGTGCATTGAACGTGAATCTGCTAATTCTTCACCTGAATGTTCAAATGCTTCAACTGTTACAAATTCTTCACCTGCCTCTAATTCCTCATCTGAGGACATTGCTAGTGTCACTGACAATGCAGGGCTGAAGGAATTGTACATGACAGGAATGTACAAAAGCCTCAAAGGGCATCGACTCTTTGTGATGTGCTTAAAAGCAGATCCTCAACGAAACCCTAGGAAAGAGGGTATTGCCTTTGAGAGGAAACTCAATCTTGATGGAACATATTGGAAGCCTGAGTAGTACCCCAAAACCTCATGGGTTGCTGCAAAGGGACCTCCAGTTGATCCATCTAACTTATCTGGCTTTACATGTGAATCTCCTCATTCTTCTGATGAGTCATTTGACTCCAACTATAAACTGTTCAAATATCAGAATGGTGAAGTATTTGCTAGATATGTTGGCACTAACTGCAGGAACGGTTCCCCTATGAAGAAAATCTGGGTTCCCAAAAATTATGTTGAAAGTCCTCAGGTGAATGTTCTCATGACACCACCTGTGAAGAACAGGAACCCCAGATCAAATTCTTCATATGGACCAAATTCTTCATATGGATCCAAGTCCTCATACGGACCAAATTCCTCACGTGGATCAAATTCCTCAAAAGGATCAAAGTCCTCATATGATTATCATCGTGCTAACAACTCTGTCTCGCAGGGTAGAGCTAAGGGCTATGAATATGTGCATTATTCTTCAAACCGTTATGTTCATAAGTCCTCGAAGAATTTCTCTGCTTATTCATATGCTTACCCTAACCCCTCTTATGTGAAACGAAATGGGTTGGCCTCTATGCCACCTTTCTCGTATGGTGCTCGCAGAGTGATGAACTCTTTGCCACCCCTTCAGATGTGGGTGGTGAAGAAAAGGAACTAATCTCTTCTGCAGGGTCAGGTCTCCAGACGTGCTTTAACGTCTGAAGAATTTGCTGGGGACCTGATGAAATTGCCTGAAAGGACGCAGGCAAATCATGATGAAATGAACGTTCATTTCACACGTCCTCATCCTGCTATACCTATTTACTGCTTGATGAAATTCATCTGATGAACTTGATATCATATTCTTCACTGATGAAGCATATGAGATTGTAAGCTACACTAATTCATCTGCAGGATGATCAACCCAAAACTACTGAATGGGTCCTCGATAGCGGATGTATGAATCACATGATGGTGACAAGAATCTATTGATGGATGCTCCTTATCACCGTCACATCTGAAGCATATCATCTTTTGCCGACAAAGGCAAAAGTCGGTATTGGGTCTTGGTAAGGTTGCAATCTTTAAGGATAAACACATGGACAAAGTCATGCTTGTTGAGTCCTTAGGATACAACCTCATGTCGATCTCAATGCTTTGTGATCTTGATATGGTTGTTGTCTTTGGCAAGTATCATTTGTGTTGTGATTATGGAAGTCGACAATTCCAAAGTCTTGAAGGCTTTAGGAGAGGAGATCTGTATATTGTTGATTTCTATCTGGGACCACAACCAGCCGTGTGTCTACTTGCAAAAGCTTCGAAGGCTGGCTATGGCATCGACGACTTGGTCACGGGCATGAGGAATTTGCACATGCTTGCGAAGAAGAATCATGTCATTGGCATTGAGAATGTCAAATTCCTCAAGGATCACTTATGCGGATCTGTGAAGTGGAAAAATGACCAAGGCCAAGCATCCAAAGCAAAGACTATCATGACCACTACTCGTCCATTGAATTGCTTCACATGGACCTCTTGGACCTAATCATTACTCAGCAGTCACTAATGATGCATCTCTATATGGTTTTGTCATTGTTGATGATTACTCTCGATATACATGGGTACACATTGTTACTTACAAACATGAAGTGCGGAAGTCTTCAAACGATTTTCCTCGAGGGCTTCAACCAACTTTGGTGTGAAGATCAAGCACATCGAAGTGACAATGGAACCGAGTTCAAGAATTCGGTCTTGATGTCTATCTTGATGAACTTGGTATTACTCATGAGTTATCTGCTCCCTAAACTCCTCAGCAAAATGGCGTCGTGGAGCGCAAGAACAGAACTCTTGTTGAGATGGCTTGCACTATGCTTGATGAATACAAAACGCATGGCGTTTTTGGATTGATGCAATTGATCTTGCATGCCACATCATCAACAGAGTATATCTTCACAAATTCTTCAAGAAGGCGGCCTATGAACTTCTCAACGACAAGAAACCCAATGTGAGTTATTTCAAAGTCTTGATTGCTAAATGTTGGATTAGAGATCCTCACCACAACTCTAAATTTGCAGAAAGCACATGAAGGTTTTATGCTTGGTTACGGAAAGTACTCGCAGACACCTACAAAGTCTTCAACATTGTTCTTCACAAGATTGTTGACATGTAGATGTGCGGTTCGATGAAACTAATGGCTGCAAAGAGAGCACCTACCTTCGTGTTAGATGAACCAGCACCGAGGATTCCATCAAGTTCAAGGCAACCGAGGATGTCATTCCTCTTGAAGAATCTGTTTGAAGAATTCATTCCAGTTCATGAAGAACGTCGGCGGATGCACATGAAGAAAATCTTTGAGGAAAATGGTGTCAAGAAAATCTGATCAAATTCCTCAGCGACAACCAGCTCATCCTCGCGTTGCAAAAGAAGTGCAAGTGGAGAAAATCATCGATGACATTAGCGCACCAGGTCCTCTCACACGCTCAAAAGCTTCACATTTATCTAACTTTTGTGGGCACTATGCTTTTGTCTCTATTACAGAGCCCACTAAGGTAGATGAAGCATTTATGGAGCCGGAGTGGATTCAGGCTATGCAAGAAGAATTACATCAGTTTGAGCTTAACAATGTCTGGGAATTGGTCAATCGCCCAGATCCTCGCAAGCATAACATCATTGGCACAAAGTGGATCTACCGCAACAAGCAAGATGAAAATGGCCTTGTGGTGAGGAATAAGGCACGACTAGTAGCTCAACGCTACACACAGGTTGAAGGAATTGATTTCGATGAAACTTTTGCACCTGTTGCTAGACTTGAGGCTATTCGCATATTACTTGCTTATGCTAACCATCATGATATGATCTTATATCAAATGGATGTGAAAAGTGCATTCATCAATGGTAAGCTTGAGGAAGAAGTATATGTTGCTCAACCCCCAGGTTTTGAAGATCCAAAGAATCCTGACAAAGTCTTCAGACTAAATAAGGCCCTCTATGGCCTCAAGCAAGCCCCTCGAGCGTGGTATGATACATTGAAGGAATTCTTCGTGAAGAATGGCTTCACACCCGGTTCACTCGACCCTACTCTCTTTACTAAATCTTATGATGGTGAACTGTTTGTGTGCCAAATATATGTTGATGATATTATCTTTGGCTGTCTCGACCAACGTTATAGTGATGAATTTGCCTATATGATGAGTGAAGAATATCAAATGTCTATGATGGGAGAGTTGAAATTCTTCTTAGGTCTTCAAATTAAATCCAAGCAAGAATGGCATATTCATATCTCAGAGAAATACCTCAAAGATGTCTTGAGGAAATTCGACATGCAAGATTGCAAAGGCGTCAAAATTCCTATGCCCACAAATGGCCATCTATGCAATCGATGAAAATGGTATTGACTTGATCACAAGGTATACCGCTCCATGATTGGTTCTTTATTGTACTTATGTGCATCTAGGCCGGATATAATGCTTAGTGTTTGCATGTGTGCCCGATTTCAAGCTGCACCAAGGAATCACACCATAAGGCTGTGAAGCATATTCTTCGATATCTAGCTCACACACCAACACTAGGATTATGGTACCCCAAGGGCTCTGCTTTTGATCTCATTGGATATTCGACTCGACTATCTGGTGATCATGTGGACCGCAAGTCAACATCGCACTTGTCATTTCCTCGGACGATCTTTGGTCCGTTGGTCCTCGAAGAAACAGAATCTGCGATCACCGCTTCACTACTGAAGCTGAATACATTGCTGCTGGCTCTTGCTGTGCTCAACTGCTTTGGATGAAGCAAACCCTCAAGGACTATGGCGTCAACGTGAAGAATGTGCCTCTCCTCTGCGACAATGAGAGTGCCATCAAGATTGCTAACAACCCAGTTCAGCACTCGAAGACAAAGCATATTCAGATTCGTCATCATTTTCTTCGTGATCATGTGTTGAAGGGCGACATCTCCATCGAGCACGTGAAGACTGAAGAACAACTAGCTGATATCTTCACTAAGCCCTTGGATGAGAAGAGATTTAGCAAGTTGCGGTGTGAGCTAAATATCTTAGAATCTTCGAATGTTCTTTGAAAAGGACACACATCCTAACACTTATGCAAAATTGATGACTTAGATGTGCAACACATGAAGAAACGTTTTTCTTCAATCAATGAAGAATAACACTCTAAGTGTGAAGAAATTAATGAAGAATTTGATTCTCAGAACCCTACGACAATTGTACGCGGTGTCTGAAATCATCATTCTTATATGGTGGGTCACGCCACCACAAAAGTTGAAAATCTTCAATTTGAGTTTTTCCTCATTTTGAAATTCTTGCTTTTTCAAATTCTTCAACTTTGCAAAATCTTCACAGTTTCCGTCGTTTTTCTTCATTGGCTATATATATATATATATATATATATATATATATATATATATATATATATATATATATATATATGAGTTTATGTCCTCTACAGCATTCACTTATGGCTATTTCTTCAAGTTGCATTTCCTGCTAAGTGAATGTGATCGGACCCTTCCCCCTCTATGCTAAACTCAACCCAATCTATTCACAAATTCTTCATGTGCGTTCTATTTGAAACTCGTTCAAAATCTTCACTATGTCCTTGTCAGCTGAAGAAATTGCGAACGAAACTTTAAAACAAATCTTATCCAGATTTTCGGTTTTGCCGCTCAAACCGTTCCGCATCCCACCATGCATTATTTTATTCACCCACGATCTTACACGATCTCAACTACATAATACGTGGGTGACACATGTCGCATGAAGGAGAAAGGGCAGGGGCATGTTCGTCCCAAAATCTTCGGGCGAACAGTTTTTCACCGTGGCTATAAATACCCCTCTCCCCTTCCTCACTTCATTTACTCCGCTCGACCGCTGTCTCTCGCTCGAGCTCCTCAAACCCTAGCGCCGCCGCTACTTCATCGTCGCCGGTGAGGAAGAGCTTCGCTGCCTCAACCTCGTCGCCGTCGTACTCGCGCCGGTTGCGAAAATCTTCACTCCGCCGCCGCCGTAGCTGTCTCCCTCTGCCAAGTTAGGGCGTGGGAGATCTAACTGACGAACTTCACATCTGCTCATCTCGGTTAAATCGTGTTCTTCACTTTGGGTAATTAAAAGTTACTTTTATTACTCACTTTGATTCTCAAACTTTCCTGAAAATCTTCAAAGGTGTTTTATTCTTCAAATCTTCACACATATGAACACCTTACACATTATATGCTCTTGATCCATTTCTCTAAGCAATCATTTTCTTCAAGATTCCTCAATTGTGTGGATCTTTGATCTATACAACTCTGGAACCTAAGACAAAGAACGCTTAGTGAAATTCCTCAAGGCTCATCTGGTCAAATTCCTCAAAACTTGTCTTTTCGAAAAACCTTCTGAGAACGCATATGACCTCTCCAAATTCCTCGCACCTACACTCGCTCACGGTACTCATGTCCGCCGCTGAATCACTAGGTTCTCATCAACTTAACTCATTTGCAGCATTCCTCGAAGAAAAATTGCATACTTCTTCAGAGTGTTCAATTGTTCAAATTCCTCATCTGAAGAATATGTCTGAAGGTAAGAGACCGCAGAAAGGAGGAAAGAAGCCTGAGGTCATGACTGCTTTCGAGATCCTTGATGAAATTTATGCTGGGTATTGCACACTTGATGAATCAAAATTTGGCAAAGAAACCAAAAATCAGCGCAATGTGCGTATACAGAAGATTGAACGGAGATGGGCAAGAGAATGGAGGGAATACCGATATGTTACTCCAAAGTACATGAAGAAATTTGCCCTTAATCATCCATGCCCAAGAGCTCCATTGGCACCTGGCCAAGTAGCTGATCCCACCAGCATCAAGAGTGGTGAGGACTTTCCTGAAGAATGGGCTAAGCGCCAAGCCAAGGAGGCAGTGAAGAAATTCAATGAGGATTCTGCTGCTGCTGCTGCTGCTACTGAGGCCTCGGTCAGACCGAGGAAATCTATGCCAAAGAAGCCTGCTCGCAAGCCAAGTGCTTCAACAACAGCGCCCTCACGACCAAGTTCCTCAACTATGCCCTCACGGCAAATTCCTCAGACTGCTACTGCTCCACCAAACTCCTCCGCAGCTCCTACAAAGTCCTTAGCTCCTGTGCATCTAGCTACATGTCAAAGGACTACGGGTTCCTCAATTTCCTCTGGTGTCTCAGCAAGTTCCTCAGCTGCACCAATGTCCTCATCAAGCCCCACACTGTTGAAGACTAAAGCAACAAGTTGGGACGGTCCTCGCCAAGTCCAAGGAAGAAACAGTCGCATTCCAAGTGCCTCTCGATGATGAAGCTTCGATGATGAACTTGCGAAATCATCGAGAGACAGAGACAAGTGAAGGCTGCTAGAGCCAAAGGCACATCTGTGCCCATTGCTTTGGATCCGAGGAAAATCCTCGACTACATTGACCTCTGGCACAAGGATCCAAACACCCCAATGCCTGATTTTCATCTGACTCCTGGTCAAAGTCACATGCTGACCCATTTCATTACTCAAGAGAAATGGAAATTTGAAAAGGCAAGAGAGATCAAGAAGGCTCAATACAGAAAGGAGAAGCTCCTGAAGAAAAATGTTGTCAGAATGACACCTGAGGAACTTCTCAAGGCTCAGTCCGAAATTCAAGCCCTCAGCAAAGACTTCGATGCATACTATGCTGATTGACAAGGAGCCAAAGTGAGATTCGTCAATCTGACGAAGAAAATGACAAATGTTGCAGCTCCATCGCAACAAGAAAATCTTCAGGCTGCAGACTCTGCTCAGCCTGCTAAAGAACATGCCAACACTGCTGATGACTTTCAGCCTGCTGAAGAAAATGCTAGTTCTAGGGCTGATGAAGAAATACCAGCCGCTGAAGAAATTGCTAGGGCATCCACTAGTGGTGCGCCTGAAGAAACTGAAGAGATCAGGCAATGCATCGATCGGCCATGCCCAAGAAAATCAACCAGATTCCTCAGCTCCTCCCGCGCCTACACCAACTCCAATTCTTCCATCTGCCTATGAGGTGAAGAAGACCAAGGCTGCAGAGCGAGCTATAGTGAAGAAAAGGAAGGCATCAGCTGCGTCAAATTCTTCGGCTGCGAAGAAAATGAAGCCAATGACCAGCTCACTTGAACATCCAATTGATGTCGTTCCAATTTCCTCCATGTCATCAAAGGAAATTGTTCCTTTTGGAGAAGACTATAAGATCCCAAGCGGATCTGATGAAGAAAATCATTCGCCGCTTCGCCGAGCAGATTGATGAAGAAATTGAAGTGGATACAATCCCTTCAACGCCAGTCATTTCCTCACCTATGCCTCAGTTCACAGCTGAAGAGGCTGGTGTTGAGGAAATTGAAGATGAAGATGTGGATATAGGATGCACCACACCTGTGATGAATGATGACTTTTGGGAAAGTCAGCATCCCAATACTCCTCTATTCACACTTATCCAACAGATTCCTCAGTCCCCGGCAACAACTGTTCAACTGGGCTCTGAAGAAACTCATCCCACTCCCTCTGCTCATGAAGATATTCCAGCCGCTAGTGTCAAGAACCTGCTCTTGATGATCATCGGGTTGCACAAGAAGAGGAACCAGAAATTCCTCACTGAAGAACTGAGCTCGCGATTCCCGAGGTGGTACTGCAACTCATCGACACCCTCCGCCAAAGCCGAAGAATCCGTTCTCAAGCAAACAGAAGTTCAAGGCTGAAGACTTCTTTTCCGAGCATGTATTCTTCACTGACTACAACCCCTATGACTCTGCTCGCATAAGGAAAAGGCGTTTCTGGACTGCAAGTCAAGCCAACTTCTATTCCTCAGTGCTGTTTGACAAAGACAAAATCTTCGATCATGAACACATTCCTCACGTGGATATGGAATCTCTGCCATGCTTCGAGCCAGTCCTCAGTGTTCTTCACGATACAGGATTACTCAATTTTTGCACTGACATTTGCGATTGGAATGAAGAACTCATTCTTCAGTTCTACGCTACACTGCATATCACTGGAGACGTTGAAGATGTCAATTCATGGGTGTTGGATTGGATGACTGAAAACACTCACTACAAGGCACCGTCAACTGAATTGCTTAGTGTCCTTCCTCTCGATCCTCCCCATGACCGTGCACGTTGCATCTACAATGACCCTGAACAGACAAATCACTATATGCAAGTGCTCATGAAGCCTTTGAAGCCTGGGCAGGCCCCACGAACCAAATTCCTCGTCAAGGAATTGCTCTATGTGCCTCGGACTGTCTATCGCATTCTGACGAAGACAATGAGTCCTATCAAAGGCCACGACTCAAATGATGAAGATGTCATTGGCATCATGAAGAACATGCTTTTCAACATCATTCATGGCGTTCCCGTCAACTTCCATGATTTCTTCATGAGGACTCTGGCAAATGTTGCTATATCACCATTTGAGCTGAAGCCCTATGCGCCTTGGATTATGAGATTCATAAGGGCAAGATCTTCTTTGAATTACAAAGTCGACACTCGAACCACGGTAGCTACTTGCCTCCCATTGAAGTCCTCAAACGGACGGTTTCATTAGCGATGATAAAGGCAAGGCAGCTGCTGCGTGATCGATGAAGGCATTCGTCCATTGGATGGTCAATTTCGCTCGCTACATCTTACTCTACCAATGACGACTCGCCACACATGACACCGCCATAAATACCTCAGCTAAGCAAAATCCTCAAGCCACAAAGACCTGTGGTGATGATCGACCGTGAGTTACTCCTCGGTCTTCATCGGAAGGTTGATCGCAATCACAAATGGGTAAAGCGTTAGTTTGGTGCAATTCTTCACAACATGACCTCAACACATAATGCAGTGAAGAAGAACCATTACTACCTTCATGAAACCCTCAACCGCACTGGCTGTCCTCACTCATGTCTATAGCGCCAAGAACTCAAGACTATGGGTCTCAAGGAAGAATTTGACTGGTGCGCACCTCCTCCAAGAAATTTAAGAGGGTCAAAGTTCCTGATCTGGTGGCCAGCTCTTATTCTTCATCACGTGACACTGATGAGTATGAAGTTTTGGACGACACTGCGGCAGGCCCTGCTACAACAAACAACCCCGACAACGCTGGCGCTCCTCCATCAACTTGAAATTCTTGAGCGTTAGTCCTCGGTTTCGATCCTTTTGGTCATTTGATGACAAAGGGGAGAAATCTGAGTTAGTCTTCAAGCCGGTCTATATTAAGGCGTTTTTCTTAAGTTACAACTCTCGTTCTTCCAAACTTTTATTGGATCGAGTTGTAATCTTAAACCCGATGGTGCTCTGATACTTTTGGATGGTGCTCTGATACTTTTGATGCACTGTGCTCTGATACTTTTGATGTGCTATTCTGCATGCTTATTCCTCGTTAATATTATTGCACGCATGCTAAATTTCATCAGGCACCATATTTCATCATGCATTTCAAATTCTTCATATTATATATCAAATGCGTGTATGAATTACAAGATATAGGGGGAGATCTCCATGATTCAACTTCTCAAATGTGCATTGCCTCAAACACAAATTCCTCACTATGCACATCTTCATGGGGAGTTCTTCTATATCTTGCAATCAAATTCCTCAATATCAGTATTTACACTTCATATGTTTATCCACATTGAAAACTTAACCTATGTTGTCATCAATCACCAAAAAGGGGGAGATTGTAAGTGCATCTAGTGCCCCTTAGTGATTTTGGTGTATTGAAGACTTATAGGTTAAGGGACTAATGCGTTTGTGAGTGTACACATGTCTATAAGTCTATGAGAAGTTTGATATTTAAAGAGAAAGTCGACCCTAAAAATGAAGTTCTTCGATCAAGACTTTGATATTCGAAGACTTTTCAAGACTTTGAAAGTGAAGAAATTGGTGTGACCTTGAAGACTTGGTATTCATTTGAGGAACATGAAGCGTGAAGACTTTTGTTTTCGTAGTTTCATTTTCTCTTTCTTGAGTCATAGGAAACACCGTCTTCGTTAAAGGGGTCGAGGAAATACTAAGGAAAATTTTCCATGTGATGCTCAACTCAAAATCCTACACCTACCAATCCCTTCGAGTGAAGCCATTGAAATCTCATACAGATTCAGTCAATTTCTTCAAAGGATGAGACGCAGTTCTTCCGGTCATTGAGGACTTTGCTCGACCGAGGAGTTACGAATTTGCAAGTCTGAATTGCCTACATAGTGAGGAACATGATAGCCCCGAGGAATTTGAGAGCCAAATTTCCGACCGTTCTTTGTCTTGCGCCACCTGTCCCAAAATATCCTATCCACCTAACGGTCATATCATTGAAGGGCATTTATGTCTTATCATGTCGGGCTGCTCCCTAGGCTATAAATAGCCGCCCCCTACAACCACTAGCTAGTTGGCTGCTCCGAGAGAACTTAACACTTGTCATTTGAGAGCAACCCATCCTCCGAGGACTTTGAGTGAAAATCATCAAGTGAGGAAAACCCAAAACCAAACCCCCACAAACCCAAAGTGATTGAGCATCATCAAGAAATTGATCCCGCGTGGATCCGACGCTTGTTACCTTTGAAGACTGTGCTTCTTCCAGACGGTTAGGCGTCATGGTCTAGAGCATCCAAGAGGAATTGTGGATCGCCGAGTGACCAAGTCTATGAAGGTTTGGAAGTCACCTGAAGACTTACCACGAGTGATTGGATGAGGTCTGCGTGGCCTTAGTTCAAGGAGAATACGGTGAGGACTGGGTTTCCTGAGCTGCGTGCTCAGTGACTCGGTGTCCGGGACTGCGTGTCCTCGAGTTTAAATACTCAGCCGCTCCAACCAGACGTACAACTGAGACATCAGTTGGAACTGGTTTACCAAATCATTGTCTTCACCAACTAACTGGTTCTATTTACTCAACCCTTTCATTTCCTCATTACTGCGTTGAGTGTTTGTTCATATCTGTGCTTGAAGACTTTGACTGAAGACTTTATCAAATTCCTCAGTTCAATTTCTTCAGTCTGTTTGTCTTCATCTTGTGTTATCCTGTGATTACGCTTTCTATACTCAGTGCTTGTCTTCATTTCATCATGATGACCATGCTTGTATTCTGTTATGCTTACTTCTGAGTACTTATTCCGCTGCAAGTAGTTCTTTGCTAAGGAATTTCCTCACCAACAAATTCCTCAGTGAAGAATTCATAAAAATCGCCTATTCACCCCCCTCTAGTCGATATAACGCACTTTCAGAATGAAGAGCTATTGCTTCAATTCTATGCTACTCTACACATTCGCGGCTACAACAGAGACATCAAGACATGAGTTCTCGAGTGGATGACTGGAAATGTTCATCATGAAGCCAAAGCTATGGATATCATCGAGCTTACAAGGCTAGCCACTCCGTGAGAACTATATGAACCTGACTGTCAGCTACACCGCAATGCAGTAGAGAGTATCTTCCATAAGCCAGAACCCAATATGAGCCAGATGTTGAGCATGATGAAGCCCTTGCCATCTGACGCTGAATATCCTACGGATTTCTTTGTTGAAGACCTTGAGTATCTGCCTCGCACCATATATCATATCATCAGGCGAACTCTATGGCCTGTCGAAGGACATTCATCAGTGGCCAAGCTTGAAGGAGCTATGAAGACATTGGTCTTCTATATTCTCAATGGCATCAGCTTCAACACTCAGGAATTCTTTATTAGGCAACTTGTCGCTTCGCTCGAATTGTTTGGTCGAAGTTTTATGCTCCATGGGTCATCGCCTCATCAAGAGACACTCATCATCAATTATCAGCCCTCTACTCGCAATCATCCGATCTTTCTCACGAGGTTGATATGTCGATTGAAGCTATATAGTCGACGACCGCCAAGAGGCCTCTTTGTCTTCGAATGTTGAGCACCAAAGCTTCACTCAACCTATTGAAGGTGTTCAAGCAGCGACACGAATCTATCCATTGGCTGGAAATACTAAATGCGCCTCATCGAGCACCTTGAAGCCATCGAAAGCACCATTGCACAACGGCCTCGAAGCGTTCTCGTGTTCTCAATGACCGAGAACTTCTTGTGGCCCTTCATCGTAAACAGGATAAGCATCATTTCGGCTCAAGAGGCAGATGCAAAGCCTCTTGGTGGATGTCAATCGCATTCGCAACCTTGCCACCAAGAATGCCTTTGTTGCTCATGAAACTTGCGGCGATCATGGAAGAGTTTGACCTTGCTCGATCTTTGAAGCTGATCTTCAAGACGATGGCTTCAATGAACGATTCCAGTTTGACTGCACTCCTCCACGGACTGCTGTCTTACGTCGCACTCCATCTCTTGAAGACTCTGAATATTCTTCCTCCGCGGCAACGGTAAATGCCAGAGTGATCGATGATGAAGATGATGCTACTTCACCACCTCCTGCTACTACGCGCATCGACACTGCACCAAGTTCATCTGCACCGCCAACCAACAACGACAACCCTGCTGCTTCACCTACTCATGATGACGAGTAGATGCTCTATGTCTTCAAACCTTTTTGGTCCTTACTGACAAAAGGGGGAGAAGCGTATGAGTTGATAGTCTTCAAGCGGGTTCATATGGGCGGTTGCATTATATTTTGCTTCGTGCTTACAACTCTTGCCTTTTGAAACTCTTGGTTCTCTGAGTTGTAACACCTAAACTTGATGGTCGTCTGCTACTTATTTGCTTTACTGTGATGGGATGATAAATTCCACATGTGCGATGATAACTTCCGCACTTTGATCATTCTGCAGACGTCCATTCTTCATTATGCATGTCATTCTACTTGCTATATCAGTTCATGCATGATGAATTATCTTCATAAGTTGAAGTGGATCTCCACAAGTACAACCTGCCATGTGCATTTGCATTCCAAAAGAAAATTACTTATATGCACATCTTCAGGGGGAACCCTTGCAACTTATGAAGACAATTCCCTATCCTTACAATTTCACATATTTATCCCCGTTGAAAACTTCAACCAGTTTGTCATTAATCACCAAAAAGGGGGAGATTGTAAGTGCATCTAGTGCCACCCCTAGGTTGTTTTGGAGTATTGACGGCAAAGTTGGTTGAGGGACTAATGCGTTTGTGAGAATTGCAGGATAACGCAGGTAGTGTCCCTCATCGATTCGGTTTACCTACTGGAGATGACCCCTAAAAATGTATGAAGACATTGAAGACAATGGTGGTATGAGAAGATATTCATATTGAAGACTATGACATGAGAAGATATTGCGTGAAGACTATGGAGCATGAAGACTGTGTGGTTTCGTAGTTTCATTTCCTTCTTTGTTGAGTCATAGGAACCACCGTACTGTTAAGTGGGGTCCAAGTGAACTAAGTCAGAGTGACTGAAGTGATACTCAACTCAAATCCTATGTCTTAGAGCGAAGACAATGAGAGCAAACCTTATCCAGAGCTGGATGAGTCAGCTTTGCTTGTAGCCCAAGTAAAGTTGCAGCGTGTGTTTGAAATCGACCGTTGGAACACGTGTCGGTTCCTCGATGACCAGTGGTCATTTTGGACAAATCAGGTTGGGTTGCGGTGGCTATAAATAGCTCACCCTACACCATAAATTGGTGGCTGCTCGAGTTTGTGCACGGCTTTTGTCGCTTGAGAGCAACCCACCTTGAAGCATTTGAGAGAGAGAAATCGTTATGAGGACAAAGCCCAAACACCCGAGCCAAAGAGTGTTAGGCATCATGAAGTCTTTTCATGCTGTGTGACCAAGACTTATTACACTTGAGAACTGTGAATCCTCGGCCGGTTAGGCGTCGCGCTCGAGCATCCAAGAGTCATTGTGGATTGCGGTGAACAAAGTCTGTGAAGGTTTGGAAGTCTCCTTGAAGGCTTACTAGAGTGATTGGGCGAGGACTGGGTGTCCTTAATCAAGGGAATAAGGTGAAGACACGGTCTTGAGTTAAATCTCAGCCTCCCTAACTGGACGATAGCTTGTCACACAAGAATCGAACTGGTCTAACAAATCATGTGTCTTCAACAAGCAACGGTTCTATCCTTCCCAACCTTACTTAAGTTTGTCTTCGTGAAGTCATTGCCTATCTGTGTATCTGTTTGACTTCATTGCTTGACTACTACTGTTGATTGGCTTCTTACTATCTTCTATCCCGATCCTTACTACCTAGCTGCTATTAGTCCTGTACTTTCACATCGTTGCATTACTTGACTATGGCTTGCTTAGGGTAGTTTATCTTCCGCTGCATAACAATTAGGTCATTTCTGTTGTTTGTCTTTGAAACTTCCAAGTTTTGAAGACTTTCATAAAAATTGCCTATTCACCCCCCTCTAGTCGATACTAGCACTTTCAGAATCTCACTATTGAACAACCATCATTAAAAAAAAACATTTGGATCCAAACAGAGCTACAGAGATAATGATACTTTAGAAGAAGAAAAATCAAAAAGTAAATATTTAGTGAGAAGGCTGCGATGCTTAAAATCCGAATGCCGGGATTTATAATTTCCGTATTTATATGGTGAAACAAACTTGTTTACTCATCAGACCAGGTGACATCCTGCAAACCGATGTTTTGGTCGAGGCCCAGGGCGTCCCACACCGCCGGCGAGGCGTCCACGACGTTGTAGGCGTGCGGCTTCTCATATAGTGTTGTGCTCGGCGTTGCAACCGTGGACGGGGTCGCACTCGTCCACCACCTTGGCGTACACCGAACTGCCACCCTTCGCACGCATGAGCGGTGCGTAGCGCATGGCTAGACGACGATTGGCACCGGTGATGCCAATGGTCGTGGTGTAGTCGGTGAGCCAGTCTTCTGGCTTCACGGTCCCGTTGTCCTTGGGGGTGTCGTGGGGGAGCACGAACCCTTTGGGAAAGGGCTCCTCCCGAATACGTGGGCCGAAGCACGCCGGCCCTATAGCGCCGCTCTCCTCCACCTCCAGGGAGCGAGTGAGCTGATCGAGGCGGTGGCGTGTGTCGGCGTCGTCGATGGCGCGCGGGCCGAATCGACTGGCGGCCAGGCCCCGAGGGGCCGGGTCGGTTGGAGTCGGACGCCGGCCATGCTGGCCGGGTTCGCACTAGGTCTCCGGGCGGCCTGCTGCCAGAAAGGCCGGGCGACGGTGGCGGCAGGTTGCGCCGAGTCCGGCTCTGGCGGAGCGCGCCACGGGTGGCGAGGAAGCCGTGTGCAGAAGTTCGTCGGGTCCGCCAAGGCGGGTGTCGGTGTCAAACCCGGCGGATCTCAGGTGGGGGTCCCAAACTGTGCGTCTAGGCGGATGGTAACAAGAGACGAGGGACACGATCTATTACCCAGGTTCGGGCCCTCTTGATGGAGGTAAAACCCTACGTCCTGCTTGCATAATATTGATGATGTGTATTACAAGAGTGGATCTACCACGAGATCAAGGAGGCTAAACCCTAGAAGCTAGCCTATGGTATGATTGTTGTAATGGATGTTGTGTCCTACGGACTAAAGCCCTTCGGTTTATATAGGCACCGGAGAGGGCTAGGGTTACACAGAGTCGATTACAATGGTAGGAGATCTACATATCCGTATCGCCAAGCTTGCCTTCCACGCCAAGGAAAGTCCCATCCGGACACGGGACGGAGTCTTCAATCTTGTATCTTCGTAGTCTTGGAGTCTGGCGGACGATGATAGTCTGGCGGACGGACACCCCCTAGTCCAGGACTCCCTCAGTAGCCCCTGAACCTGGCTTCAATGACGATGAGTCCGGCGTGCATAATGTTCGGCATTGCAAGGCGGGTTCCTCCTTTGAATAATCCAGAGAAGATTGTGAACACCAGGATAGTGTCCGGCTCTACAAAATAAATTCCACGTACCACCGTAGAGAGAATAATATATACACAAGTTCAATCTGCTGACGTATTTTGCGACATGACGTCACACCACTACCAAGCCTTTACTTGAATCGTTTTTTATTATACCGCCTTAGCACGTTTAGCGAAGCGGTTTCCTTGGCACATCTTGTCGAAGCAGAGGTCGTGTTCCCCTTATTCCGGGATTCTCATCAATACGGACGTGGGTAACCCAACCGCGCCATTGATGGTGGCACTTGGGAGATAAGCGAGTTTTACCAGGCCGGTGGGGACGTATAGTCTTCGTCCGCCTATATATAAGGGATAAGGATCCGTCTTTTACCCACGCCTTCTTCCTCCTTTGCTTATCCATCTCCAAGACTCGAGCTCCAGCGCCCAAGTTCGCAAGATCTCGTCTCAACCTTCTCCGACCATGTCCGGAGCGGAGGTAAATGGTTGGCTTCCACCATTAAGGAGGAGCACATCGCCAAACTGCGCAGCGCCGATACCTTTTTCGGCGACATCGCAGCACGGCTACCCGACAAGGGCAGCTCACCCCACCCCAGTGCCCCATGCGAGGGTCGATTTCTCCCCACTTCCTCCGCTGGATGGGCTTTCCACTTCACCCCTTTGTCCGGGGCTCATGTTCTACTACGGCCGGATTTCCATGATCTGGCGCCAACTTCATCCTCAACATCTCGGCGTTTATCATCGTAAAGCGAGGCCTTCCTCTGCATCCAGCCCCACTTCGCTTAGGCTCAAGACCTTCAACGCAAGTCAAGGTAGTGAAGGGCACGCAGGCGGAGTGCGGAGGCGCCATGTTGGGCAAGATGCCCAACGTCCTCTAGTTCGAAGGGGCCTTCGTGGAATCCGTCAAGGGGTGGCAGTCGGGGTGGTTCTACATCACCGAGCCATGCGACCCAAAGTGGGCGGCGGCCCCCGAGTTCAGATCTGGTATCCCTGTGCAACTCACCTCCTGGAAAGAGAAGGGCTTGCTATGGGCTAAATCGAAGGAGCTGACGGGACTCCAAGCCTATATCCAGAAGCTGGTGAACAAGAAGCTCAGGCTTGTTAATGTGGTCCAAGTCATGCTCGTCCACCGGACTCTCCCATGCCAAGAACAAGCATTCAACCTGTGGGAGTTTGATCCGGCACAGCACCAGGCACTAAGCGGGCTCTTCGACACGACGTATGAAGGCGCCTGGAGGGTGCTGTTTAAGGGCGCCGAAGCCCCCGCATCCGCGACGGAAGATCGCGGATTTCACTCGCAGCGTCCAGCTGACGAGGTAAGTGATTCTACCCCTTTACGGGACACTTGTTGTTAATAGTTCGACCCTAAGCGGGTTTCAATCTCCCCTTTCCTTTGACAGGAATGGATGAAGAAGGCCGAGCAGCTCATCCGCCCGGCTCCCATGCTAGAAGACCCAGTGGACGCCTGTCTAGCGGGGCTGCTGGTTCGCACCGCACGTGGTCTTGGGAGAAGAAGGCCAAGAAGGTGGCCACGGTACTCGAAAGAGTTCTGCTTTCGGTGTCCGACGAGCGAGGCGGATTCCTCCTCAAGATGAGGAGGAGGAATAAGACTCTCTCCCAGAGGAGGGAGAGAGAAAGAGGAAGGCCTCCCCAACAGGGGAGGCCGAAGGGTCCAAGAGGGAAGAACTATTCCTCGGACAGCTCCGCCAACACCAACGTTGGCGAAGAGTGGCCTCGAGGGCCAGCCTCGGCGTGATCGTAAGTATCCGGATTCCTGAATGATTTATAATTTCTTTTTATGTCACATAGTGTCCTTCTAATGCCGCATACTGCCCGCAGTCCGGCCGACGATGATCTCCCCGCTTCATCGAGCGGGTCGTTGGCTCCGTCGGATGTGGATTCCATTCGATCGCCTCCACCTCGCGCGCCGAGGACGCCGAGGTGGGATCCCAGGAGAGGACCCATCAGGAGGAGGCTCCGGAGGCGCCGCAAGGCAGCCTCCTGGACTTTGCACCGGACTCTATGCTGGAACCTGCAGTGGTTCCAGAGTCCGGCAGGCGGCCCCTTCGCAAGAAGGGCAAGACCGTGACACCGGCGGCCCCCGTCCAACCGGAGGCGCCGGACAACTTGTTGGAGGTGCTTAAAGGCGCTTCCATCGAGGAAGAACATCGCACTATCATGAGTGCGGTGATTCAGAGGGTTCAGCTCGCCAAGAGCGGGCTGACCGAAGCCTGCAGCAGCCTTCTAACAGGCTTTGAGGTAAGAAGTTAAAATTATGTAATGTAATACCGCATAGACAGTAGCCCCTGATGCTCGGTTCGGTGTTCGGAAAGAAAAGCCGGACTGAGGATCTAAAAAGATATACGCAGGGTTGCTAAAATTATATCAATATGGGTTTGCAGGCTTATTTGCCGACCTCTGCCGACCGATTGCGAAGGTCGGTGCATTGAAGCAGATCTCGGCGGTCCGAGCAAGAGCTCGGCTGTGCTAAGAAGCAGCTCGAGGACAAAGAAGGTGAGTAACACCACTTTGAAAATTTACCTTCTGTAAAAGGATTTAGGTTGCAATAAAAATAACAAGGATAACGTGGTAGATCTTTGTAGGGGCCACTAATGAGGTGGCAACCCTGAAGGAGGCTGTGTCCGCGGCCGAACGCAATGCGGCCGCAGAACGGGCAGAGCGAGAGAAGCAGGAGGCACGGGTGGCAGAAGTGCGGCAAGAGCTCTAGGATCTCATGGAAAAGCATGAGAGTTTGGAGCGCGACTCAAAGACTCGAGAGTCCGAGCTTGCCTTGGCTCTCGAAAGTGCCAAAGCCGCCAAGGCCGAGGCCCATAAGGCCCTTCAGGAGGTTGAGGATGTGAAGAAAATAGCGGCGGGTAAGGCATTTTGCATGCAAAGCAAGCATGTTAATGTAAACTACCCGACACTTACCCAATCGGAGCTCTCGAGGCGTTTGCAGATCTGTCTCTGCAGTGTATCCGATGCCGCCAAGATTCTACCGTGGCGAGGAGGGAGCTCAACGGAGAAGGTCTTCGCCTCAAGATCTGCCGAGGCCGGCCTTCGGTGCCCCCTAGCGACCGGTGAAGTAGCTGGTCGAGCTCCACAAGGTAGCCGAGCAGGCCATGAAGGGCCTCATAGTCCGGTGTGGGCTCGAGAGGCCATGCACAGGAGCTACTTCGGCCTCATGCGGCGGCTGGTGGATCGTGCCTTGTTGGAGGTCGCTAAGCGCTCGCTTTGTATTGAAGGTGCTCGTCGGGCCCTTGCCCGCGCAAAAGGTGCACCGGGCAGGTGGATGCGGAGAAGCTTATCAGCGACGCGCCCGCCACGGCAAGGAGTATCGACGCCGAGATGTACTATAAGACTGTCTGAAGGGTGCCCGCAAGATTGCGGATGAGTGCCCCGAGATGTAATTATTGAGTAGACTCGCTATGTATTATCCTCGTGCGCTGAAAACTTTGTTCATATGCGCTAAGCAACGCTTGTTTGATTTAAAATATTACCTTCTGTGCGGCCGTTTATAAAATCTGAGAGATGGCAAGTCGTCGGCTTCAGCCCCCAAGCCACGAGTGCTGGGGTGTTCGGGATAAACTTGAGCACTCTTGTTGCCATTCTTGGGTCCATCTAGGGAGGCGCTCATCACAACGAGCAAGGCAACCGGACTTATAATGCTTGAACACTCTCACTTAGCCATAGAATTCTATAATTTTAAATTTCGGCGAAGCCCCTAGTATTCGGAAGACCGAGCTGGGGGTGCTATCCACGCCTTGGCCGGACATTATCCGGTTCTTTGCTTGACGCGGCATAAGTCTTTAAGGACTCGAAAAGACCTCTCGAACAGCGACTAGTCTCTCGCCTTATCATGACAGTCAGTTTTAGCTTTCTCCACTGAGGCGCTCGCCCAGCTCAACCGGGGCGCAATCGTAGTGGTTCTCCCAGTGCCACCTTAGCCGACAGAACGGAACGTAAGGTACCAAAACGTGGGAGCCGGGCAAACCCAACTTGACCCAAGACATGATTCAGAGCCGATTCATATAATGCTATAAGTTCGGGGTGCCGCACTTGTGAAAGTGTTCGGACTTATCACACCATAATGCGGGGAACATAAGCCCCTGGTGTATTCGGCCGTACCAAAATATACGGGTGCAAGATGTCATTAGTGAACATATATGTAAAGTAATGCAATAACATGCAAAAAGTGCTGCATTATGTATTCAAGAAATTCTGCTATGAGTGCGGAATGATACAAATAGTCTTGATAAGCAAGGGATTGGACTAATTAAACATGTCCCCTCTCCAGGGTGGGCTGCGGACTGGTGTATATAATCAAATTTAATGCTCGTAATGGAGACCACCTGAGTGTTCGTCGCAGCCTTCTTCCCTCCCTGGCTGTTGCATCGTGAGTTCGGCGGGTTCACCACGGACAGAACCTCCGTGAACGGAGTCCTGTGTATAAAAAGAAGAAAAATAATAAAAAAGAGCGACACACTTGTGAGCCCCTGGTGTGGTCGAGCCGCACTCTGGGTCTGTTGTGGTCGTGCCCCTCCCCCTAGGCCCATGGTATCTCCAGGCGTAATGATGTACGTGGAGGTTGGTCTTGCAATTATGCAAGGGTTGGGGTTGGGCCGCATTGCTACGCTGATGCTCGGATCGTGCAGTTGTCTTGGTTGATGTTGCTTGAGCGCGTTTGGCAGATTCGCCGCTTAACGGCCGGACTCGAAAATTGCCTTAGAAGGCTGCTCAGATTTCCGCGAGCCGTGTGTGTTCCTATGTTCGGAGGGAGCGTTCCGTATTTCCGTTGACCATGATGACTCCACGAGGGCCTGGCATCTTGAGCTTGAGGTATGCATAATGCGGCACCGCGTTGAACTTTGCGAACGCGGTTCGTTCGAGCAAAGCATGATAGCCGCTGCGGAACGGGACTATGTCGAAGATTAACTCCTCGCTCCGGAAATTGTCCGGGATCCAAGACCACTTCGGTGTGATGAGCTCGTATAATTGGCCTCAACACCTGGTATGACGCCTTTGAAGGTCGTCTTTATAGGTTTAGTCCTTGAGGGGTCTATGCCCATCTTGCGCACTATATCCTGATAAAGCAGGTCCACGCTACTGCCGCCGTCCATCAGGACTCTCGTGAGGTGAAATCCATCGGCGATTGGGTCTAAAACCAATGCGCGAATCCGCCATGGCGGATCTTGGTCGGATGGTCTCTTGATCGAAAGTGATCGGGCAAGAGGACCATGGATTGAACTTAGGGGCGACTGGCTCCATCGCATATACGTCCCTTAGTGCACGCTTCCGCTCCCTCTTGGGTATATGGGTTGCATATATCATGTTTACCGTCCGCACTTGTGGGGGGAAACCCTTCTGTCCTCTACTGTTCGGCGGTCGCGTCTCTTCCTCGTCGTTGTTGTGCAGCCCCTTGTCATTGTTTTCGGCAATTAACTTGCCTGCCTGCTTAAATACCCAACAATCTCTATTTGTGTGGTTGGCTGGCTTTTTGGGGGTGCCATGTATCTGGCATGAGTGGTTGAGTATTCGGTCCAAATTGGACGGACCCGGAGTGGTTCTTTTGAACGGCTTCTTCCGCTGACCGGGTTTAGAGCCTCGAAACCGGCGTTAATCGCCAGATCCTCCTTGTCGTTGCCGTTAACGGCGTTTATTTTGCTTCGACGCGACCTGCCATTGTGGTCCTTAGTGTCCGGACTACCAGCATTTTTGCTTTGAGGTTGTTGCTCTTGAGCTAGCTAGCTATCCTCTCCCGCATGTAAGCGGGTCATTAATGATGTGAGGGCTGCCATGGATTTCGCTTTTCTGTCTTAGGTGCGGGCTAGCCACTCGTCGCGGATGTTATGTTTGAAGGCTGCGAGGGCCTCTGATCCGGACAATGACGATTTGATTTTTCTTTGTTAAGAACCTTGTCCGGAATTTTACGCCGATTCGTCTGGGCTGCTGGATTATGTGGCTTAGGTCATCAGCGTCGGTGGTCGCACATATGTGCCCGGAAGTTGTCGAGGAATGCGGCTTCCGGGTCCTCCCAACACCAATTGACTCTGCGGGCAGGCTGTTAAGCCAATGCCGAGCTGGTCCTTTAAGCTTGAGCGGAGATATTTGATGGCGTGGAGATGCGCCGCCGGGCCATATGGATGTGAAGGAGATAATCTTGATCCAAACCGCGGGGTCTTCGTGCCATCGAGGATTCAATGTTTACGGGTTTAAACCCTCAGGATTTGATGATCCATTACTTCGTCGGTGAAGCATAAGCGGGTGTCGGCGCCTCAGATTGAGCAATATCACGGCGTAGCTCAAGGGAGCGTTATGCTGCGTGTTCGGCCCGGCGAAGTTTATGTATCCGCTCGACGGTATTAAATGGGTCATGGGCGCCCACGTGATCCATAGATAGATCTGGATTGTCTTGCCTTATCCTCCAATATATCCCGCAAGTCCGGCGCGTTCCCCGTGGCTTCACTTTTCGAGCGATGCCGGGGTACGGTCTTGATGGAAGGCCTGGATGCCTCTCTATCGCGACCACGGGGTGGTCGGTCGGCCAGTGTGTGCTGGTGATGAAAGTATGTATGCTTCCTCCTCTAATCGGGGAGCAACTTGCGTTTTGGGTAGCTTTTGAGGGCGTCAATTCATACTCTTGACGCGAGGACCTCGGTCCATCCGTCGGCCAGCAGGTCTTGATCAGCTTGAAGCTGCTGCTGCTTTTTCTTTAGGCTATTCTTTGTGGCCATTAGCCTGCGTTTGAAACGCTCTTGTTCGACGGGATCCTCGGGCACGGCAATTAATTAAATCATTGAGGCTTGCCTCGTCTTTGGAGGGAGGTATGTAATTATCATCCTCGACCTCTTCGTCTGCCGCTCTCTCGTGAGGGCTTGCTTCTGCATCCTCCTGTGCTGAATCTTGCTGGAGGGGATTGTCTTCGGCACTTTCTGGGGTTTATTATCTCATGTGCCGGAATCTCCATTCTTGCTATGGCGGGATTTAGAGCGGCGCCGCTGACGTCGGCGCTTGGGTTGTTTCTTTAAGGAATCTGCCTCCGCTGCTTCTTCGCCGTCCCCATCTTTTGGGGTGTCCACCATGTATATGTCATATGATTGAGGTGGTCTTCGGTGCCCTGTGGCGCTGGTTCTTGTTAAATCTCGGCATCGTCGTCCATACCGTCGATGTCTTCGGAGTCGTAGTCTAGAATGTCGGTTAGATCGTCGACAGTGGCTACAAAGTGGGTGGTGGGTGGGGTTTGAATTTCTTCGTCGTCCGCATCCCAACCATCCTGGCCATAATCCGGCCAGGGCTCTCTGGATAGCGAGAGATGCTTCAGCGAATTTAAGATGTCGCCAAAGGGCGAGTGCTGAAAGATGTCAGCAGCGGTGAACTCCATGATCGGCGCCCAATCGGATTCGATTGGTAGGGGCGCAGGAGGTTCAGAGTCCGGCAGGGAGTCCGGCACCTCGGAGTCACGAGCTTTATAGGGGACAAGGTCAGTGTTCGGCTCCATCGCCGTGGAAGTCGTAGCTCCCGAGGAGGTGTCCAACCATCCGTCCTCGATCTGCGCGATCGGCTCCGGACTATGGGTCGGAGCGGATTCGTGTGCGGCCTCCAAGGTGCTGTCCGGCGGTAGAGTTAGATCATGCCCATCGTGACAGTGCGGCACGCTCGGTTGCGGATCGGATCCATCGAAGATCAAGTCTCCGCGGATGTCCGCCGTGAAGTTTAGGCTTCCAAATCTGACCTGACGGCCAGGGGCGTAGCTTTCGATCTGCTCCAGATGGCCAAGTGAATTAGCCCGCAGAGCGAAGCCGCCGAATACGAAGATCTGTCCGTGGAGAAAAGTCTCACCCTGGACAGCGTTGTTGTTTGAAGAAGCCATCGAGCCTATTGGTGACGACACAGAGGAACTCTCAATGAAAGCACCAATGTCGGTGTCAAAACCGGCGGATCTCGGGTAGGGGGTCCCGAACTGTGCGTCTAGGCGGATGGTAACAAGAGACGAGGACACGATCTTTTACCCGTGTTCGGGCCCTCTTGATGGAGGTAAAACCCACGCCCCTGCTTGATTAATATTGATGATGTGTATTACAAGAGTGGATCTACCACGAGATCAAGGAGGCTAAACCCTAGAAGCTAGCCTATGGTATGATTGTTGTAATGGATGTTGTGTCCTACGGACTAAAGCCCTCTGGTTTATATAGGCACCGGAGAGGGCTAGGGTTACACAGAGTCGGTTACAATGGTAGGAGATCTACATATCCGTATCGCCAAGCTTGCCTTCCACGCCAAGGAAAGTCCCATCCGGACACGGGACGGAGTCTTCAATCTTGTATCTTCGTAGTCTTGGAGTCCGGCGGACGATGATAGTCCGGCTGTCCGGACACCCCCTAGTCCAGGACTCCCTCAGCGGGCGAAGCCGGACCCCGCCGGCTTGGCGAGTTGGTTGAGGCGATCCTGCTGGGTGTTGGCGGCGCGGAGAAGCTCGCGCATCCGCCCGATGCATTCTTTGAGCTCCTCGCCCGCGAGTTGGTCAAGGCCGACCGCGGCTGCCTCCACAGCACGCATGTTCTTCACTGGGGTCTCGTAGACGGTCCGGACGGCGCCGAAGGCCCGGCCGATCGCTCCTCCCCGGGTTCGAGCATCAGCGACCCGGCTTGGCTCGGCTGCGGCGGGCGTAACTCCGTGGGCGGCGTCGTGCCCCATCTGAGCGGCCTCCAGGCGACGCCTGTTGGTGGCCAGCATCTCGGACAGGTCCAACATCTGCTGGCGTCTATCCTCGAGCTGGGTTCGGGCTTCGGCGACGTTGGTAGCGTCGACGTCGGTGCCGATGGGGATGCGGAGGCTCTGCATCACAGTGCGCAGCGGATCGGACGACTTGATCCATTTCGTGGTGGCCCTGGCTTCCGCGGCCTTCCTCGTCTTGCTCAACGAGGAAGAGGCGCCATCGCCGATGACGTAAACCTCCACATGGACGTCCATTGCCCCGACGGCAATGCCACCGCCGAGGGAGAGGGGAGAGTCGGAGTAGCTGAGCACCTCGCTGGGGTACTCGTCGGCCACGAGCGCATCGGAGATGCGGAGCACGGCGAAGTAGGCGGCGAGCGCGCCGACGACGTCGTCGTCTGCTAGCGCGATGGACTCGTCGGTGTAGGAGAAGGGCCCCGTCTGAAGCATGCTCCCGGCCAGCTCCTCAAGCTGCCCCACGGTGGGCGCCAACTGTCGTGGTGGGCGCACGGCAGATGCCAAGGGATGGCTAAAGAGAGGAGGAGGCTCGAGGGCGCTGGTGGGCTCTAGAGGCGAGGTTGGCATGCGCGGGCGCGGGACGCTGGACATACCCAGGTTCGGGGCTCTCCGGAGAGACAACACCCCTAGTCCTGCCGAGTTTAGTTGGATGATCGATAGTACAATGTCGCTCCTGGAGCTGTATGGAGGAGGAAGGAAGCTGGCCAAGGCTTGGGGTGCTCCTTCTCCCCGGTGTTGCCGTTGGGTGGCTAGTCCTATGCTTGCTTGTGTTTCTCTTGTGTTGTCTGTTATCTTCTCTGTGTGCGTTATCTCACTTCTTCTGTAGGCGTGGGTTCCTGGGGGGTTTTATAGATTAACCCACCCAGGGTTACAATGGTAATATGCCGAGTTGGTGGGTCCGTATTGTCGGTGTCCGGGATACCAGGCTGGGTCCCGCTTGTGGGCTTGTGGTTCGCCGGGTTCCCCTAGGTGCGGGACCCGCGGGCCTAGGGGGATTGTGCGCCGTCTTGTCGATCATCAGGGCGTGGCCGAGTCGAGTCGTGTACAGTGCTCTCCGTCAGGCTGCCGCTTGCTGTCGTCAGCGGTGAGGGCGGGAGCACTGTTGCCACGCCAGCCTTGGTCAGCGGGTAGGTGAGGGGCACTGTTGCCAAGCTCCGGTTGACCACAGGCATGGGTGGAAACACTGTTGTCTTGGTCATCGGTGGTTGATGTCTCGTCCCATCGTACGGCCTGGATGGGACGGGAGCTGACCCGTGGCTGGGTTGCTGTGGACGCCACGAGTGGGGTTGGCTTGCTGGGGAAGCCTTGGTTACGCCGGGTTGAGTTGTCTTGCGCCAGTTGCTGTGGCCGGGTTGACGTACCTTGCCGGGTCGGAGAATTTAGCCGGGTTGCAGGCCCTGCCGGGTCGAGCGACCCGGCCAAGCGCGTGCCGGTTTGCGGGACGATGCGTCCCCGTTGTTTTTGAAAAGGATCCGGATTCCGTCGTTGCCTGCCCGGGGTTCATCCCCCCGACACTGACCATTTTGGACACATGGGGAAGTGGCAGTATCTTCCCCGTCCTAGGGGTTTGCTGCCCTGGATTTTTCCTCCCCAACAACCAAATGAGGCCTAAATGTGGTTACCATCGAATTATGAAGCATTGAAACTCATGTAAAAAGTTTCGTGTATATAGAAGCACTTCTCTTTCTTTCTTTTTTGACATTGAAGCACTTCTCTTTCTGTTATCACGTGGATACCCGGATGGTACACTCATGTAGATTCTGTGTTACAATAATAACCTTGTACAAAGGGCGCCAATGGCATGATTTTGCCAAACACATGACTAAATCTTTCTGCATGGCTCTGGATTCATGAGTTCAGGGATATCTATTGTTGATAGAGGGAGCCTGGAAACATAAGAAAAACTTCATAGTTACTTGGAATCAAAATCCTAAATTAAGGAATGTACTTTGCCAATCTGCTTGGAGCCTTGGATGCTGTTAAGAAGCTTGGTAAGGTCGACTTACAATGTTGTTTTACAATGTTGTTTGCTTCTTGCAGACCATCTTGAGCATGATCACACCCATGACCCTGGTGTTTCCTCTGTAAGCATTGTTTGCTAAGGGGAGATGGATCTCTAAAACTAAAAGGTCAGACTTAAAATTGTCTGGTATGCATTTTATATATTTTCTCAAGATAGCTAAGATGAATTTCTAGGCATTTATTTATGGAAACACTATCGCCCACACGTGTGGGCGTTCTACAACTCGCCCACACGCCTGGATGATCGTTGATTGTCTTTTGCACGAATCTTGACACGAAAAGGTGGATTTGGTGTGCCACGTAGGACGGAGCTGGTGTGTGAGCGTTGGAGAGTTTGCCCATACGCCCTGCATCACTCTGTTGCTAGCTGCGCTGTGTGGGCGAACTAGTTTCTGCCCACACAGCCACCACCTAGTCCATGCGCGTGTGGGCAAACTGATTTTCGCCCACACAACACTCCTATGTTGTGGATGGCAACTGCAGTTACGCGAACTTGGCAACTAGGTAAACAAACATGGCAACTGTGATTCTTTTGCTAGAGGGCAACTGCAGTTGCACGTACGTGGCAACCAGATAAACACACATGGCAACTGCGATTAACTGTACATGGCAACTATGGTTGGACCACACGTGGCAACTAGGTAAACACACATGACAACTACTGTTTGACCATGTGTGGCAAGTAGTTAATCACACACGGCTACTACGGTTTGGTTACACGCGGCAACTACCATAAATTAGACATGGCAACTATAGTTAATCAAAGTAGATAAAGTTGCCATGCTTTTACAACTACACTTGCCATCCCGGATAACTACATCTGCCAACCAGGATGGCAACTAAATCGACATCCCGCGGGTACCCAACGTAGCTGCGCTAGGACGTGTGGGCATTTTTGCTTCGTTCCACACACGCGGGGTGGAAACGAGTAGTACTTGTTGTGCGTGTGGCACGAAGTAGCCGCGCCCACACGTGTGGGCAATTCTAATGTCTGCCCACATACAACCTGTGTGGGCTGCCTCCTGCTCACACCACACACGATGTGTGGCCAGCCCCTTTAACGCCCACACGTGTGGGCGTTATCGGCGTCCTTTATTTATGGCCCTGCACATGATGGGGCTGTGTATATCGGAACAGACATCTCACAATTGATTCTCCTGATGAACGCAGTGCTGACATATGCCGGATGAAGGGACTACTCTCTATCAGTGGAATGCCTTAACGCTTTGCCTTTCAGGTTTGTGCTACTCTAACCTATAATTTATACTGGTGAAAACAATGTCCTAATTTCTATTAGTTCTTATTATTCGCCATTTCTGTCTATAAAGAAAGCAGCCTAGCTATCTTTCCTTTCATTTCAATACTGGGTCTCCATGCCCAAGCACAAACTGTTACCTTAATATAATCAATTTATTTTTCCTTCTAATCTAGATCAAGGATTACGCTCTTGATTCTAGAGTGCCACTGGACAATTGCTTGGCCTGTTCGAAGATTCGTTGTACATATGCGAGTTTTTCTTTCAGATTTGCACAAATGGGAGAACAAATTGCTACTGCCCTCTCGTTATGGACTTCCATGTTATCCATCTGCAAGGAGTGTGTATGATACTTTACATGGAGCCACCTTGGAGAGCATACAAGAGAAGGCGTCAGCCACAAAGTTGAAAACAACAGGGGAGGCTGGATCCCCTTAGCGAAGGCCCCTCCCATTCACAAAGAAGTTGCTAACAGCGCCATTCACAGCAACAACAGTATGGCCACCCGAGACCAACTGCATGATACGGTGAACATAGGCACCGTCGAACCCTTTGGCAAGAAGGACCTGCTTGAGAAAAGGCCAGCTAACCGAGTCATACGCTTTTTCAAAGTCTAGTTTGAGAATAATAGCTTTAGATTTCCGCACATGAAGGTCATGAACAATCTCATGAAGGGAAAGAATACCGTCTAAAATGAACGCCCTTTGATAAAAGCAGATCAGAAGGGGCTGATAACTCTGTGAGCTATCGGAGACAAACGGTTCGCAAAGCCTTTGGAAGGGAACTTGGCAAAGTTGTTAATCAACGCTATAGGCCGGAATTGGGAAATGACATCAGCACCCTTGACCTTAGGGATCAGGGATATAACAGCGTAATTCAGGCGAGAGATATCGACAGTACCAAGACAGAAACCCTGAATAACGTTACACACCAACTGTTTCAACTAGGGCCAAAATTTCCAAAAGAAAGGGATGGAGAAGCCATCTGGCCCAGATGCAACATTGGGATTAGCAGAGTTAACCACATCCCAAATTTCCTGATCGGAGAGCGGAATCATCAAGGAAGCATTCTCCTCGGGGGAAATTTTAAGACCAGAACTCCAGAGGTGGGGAGAGATGGACAGGCCCGATTGAGGTTTTGCCCCTAACAAAGACGAAAAGAAGTCCACCACGTGAGCCATAATCACTGCATCGATCAAGAAGCGCATACCATTAATCATCGGTGTTAATCTCACAAAGGCCCTCGCCTACCGTTTGCAATTGCAAAGAAATAGGCAGTAGGAGCGTCCCCTTTGAGAGTCCAATTAAGAGTGCCCCTCTGGCGCCAATAAATCTCAGCCTGATGGTGCAGCTGCAATAGAGCAGCCTCCAGATTATAGCGAACAACCCAGCCATCATCAGAGAGCCCAATAGAGTCAGCAGTACGATCCAGCTCCAGGATCTGATTTTCAAGGAAGGCTTTGGTGCGGCGATCCTCCACCGCACGATTACGCGACCAGCCTCTAAGAAATTTACGTAAAGCATAAGCACATGACAGCCAATCATCGAGAGGGCCAAACGAGCGGAGGTTGGGAGAGAGGGATTGGGAAATCTTCGCCGCGACCATATCTACAAAGCCCTCCACAGACAGCCATGAAGCATCAAGCTGAAATCTAGCCGGAGGTCTATTGCGGATGGAACCATCATCAAGAATCAAGGGGGTATGGTTAGACCCGACAATACATTTTGCAAAAAGAGAGGACCTAGGGAACAAGGAATCCCACCTGGGACATAGGAAGACACGATCAAGCACGGATCTGATAGGGTTCACCTGATGATTAGACCAAGTAAAGCGAGCTCCCCCCGAGGAAGCTCACGGATGGCGTTAGCACTAATGAAGTCGTTAAAAGCATTGGCTAAAGACCAGGAAAAATTATCATTATTCTTGTCAAGAGGGCATCGCAGAAGATTAAAGTCTCCCCCAATAACCATCGGAAGATTACAGGACTCAATCTTGATCGAAAGTTCATTAAGGAAAAGGTGCGATAGAGAGTGATCCGCGGGCCCATAAACAACTATAAATTCACAGAGGGTATTCATAGATCTGTGCGAGAGAACAACACTAGCCCAAAAAAACCCATGATCAAAAGCAACAAAGTCAAAAATATCCTTATTAGAACCAATCAGAATCCCACCAGAGTGGCCCGAAGCCGGTAGAAATTGCCAATGAAATCTATCCATACCCACGATAGCAGAGAGCTCACTGGGGGAAAAGGAATCCTTAAACGTTTCAACCAGCCCCACAAAGTCAATAGAGTTAGAACGAACCAAATCTTTCAGTTGGTCACGGCGCACCCTAGCACCGAACCCCCTAATATTCCAGAATAAGGCCCTCATTTATACGAAAGGTTCTTGATATGGAGGCTCGACCTGCAGGGGCCACACAGGATTTAGAGCGTTTTATTAGTGCCCCTCTTAGCAAGGCAGGAAGGGGGTTGGCCACTACCAGCACCCGAAGCCTCCCCCGCAACACACCCAACATCCGCGACCCGCGAGGCAACAGCCTCTTTCGCTTTCGCAATGGCAGCTTCGGCCAATTCATTAGCCCGAATAATGGCAAGAAGCAAACTGGGAGAGCCAACAGAAGAATCAGCCACCAAACTCACATCCGACATAATGTTTAAAAGATGATCATCAGACATCGAAGGTAAAACCACCCAAACCGGAGAAACAGCGACAGATGAGGATGGGGAGGTACCTGGGGGAGGGAGGTCCTTCGCCGGAGCCCGCTTCTCCGCCCTTTCTAGAATAGAGCCACCAGAATGCGTCACCCGCCTACCTTTGCGGGCCGTGGACACCGGGGAGTTGATAGCAGGCGACCGCGCAATAGGAGAGCCAGCATGGGGGCCCGAGCAGGACATGGAGCCCAGATCTTGATCAAGACGCCGACAGATCCCCGTCATGGATTGCTTCGAGCCCGAAGAGTTCCGGCTCTTAGCCGAGTACTTGCGAACTGAGGATTTCTTCTTCGAGGGGGGCTGGGATTCCACCATATCACGAGCAGGAGAGACAGGGAGATCTTCAATTCCCGAACGTGTGGGGGAGATAGGGCGAGCCGGAAGGTTGGAACAGGCAGCAGACACCGGAGTGGCCGAGCAAGGCGGAGCCTTTGGCAGATCAGCAACAGCAGAAGGAGCCTTCTGGGCAGCAGGGGGAATCACAACATCATCACGAGGAGCATCACCAACAGGCGCTTGAGAATGAAACAACTCACATTCTGAGTCTGCCAGGCCATCCCATTCTGATTGAGTGAAGCGGAGATTAGACCCAAAACTCTGATTGGGGCCACCAAAAGAACCATCCCCTTCCTTGTCATGTTTATCTGAAGGATTAGCAGGAGGAGGGGGGAGGTGGAGCTTGGAAAGCCGCCGCCGCCCCCTCCACCCGCACCCGCAGCCTAATACCATTGGGAGAAGGAAAAACATCAATGAGGCCATGCACCCGATCAGGATCAACACACCAGACCTTCATCCTAGCAGGACCAACCTTGTTCAAAGACTCCTCATCCACCTCAATGGGTTTCCCAATCAAAACCCCAAAGGACATGAGGAAAGCAGACGAGCGCAGACTAGCAGGCAGATCATCAATCAACACCCACACTTGAGAAAGAGGGCCAACTGCAGTACCATTGGAGGCAGCCGCTTTAACAGAAACCACCAGTTGATTAAGAGGTAAGGTAAAGCTGGTGCAGGATGCAATCATTCGCAGGCAATCTTTGGAGGGGAACACCACAGAGAAGTCAAAATCCGATAGCTGCACAACTTGCTAGTCCCATCCAGCCACATCCTAGATGCGAAGCCCTTCCAGAAGAGTTTGGGGGGAGATCTTTTGGTCCTTGACAGAGACAATAGCCGCATTGGACAGTGTAGGAGCCACCTCCCGAACAGGCAGGTCACCATCAAAGGCGAAGAAGGAGCAGCCAGGGAGACCCAGACCAAACTGGAGGACCGCGGGAGGTTTCTGCCTATCCATGCAGTTAACCGTGAGGTGACCATCAGAGCGACATATGAAGCAGAATGTGGGATTGGTGCAGCGAGACTGAAAGTGGCCCGGTCTGTGGCAAGCGAAGCAGGTAAGCGCCGAGGGGTTGCTGTGGGAAGAGGGGAAGGGAAGGGATTGCTGATGCGACGGGGGAGGAGGAAGGATCCCATCCCCCATGCCCGGAGGAAGGGGCGCCCCCGAGGCCGGACCAGGTGGCCGACGCGCCGGCCCCGTGAAGGATCGAGGCGGTGGACGAAAACCAGTTCCAGCCCCAAACGAGCGAGGAGGAGGGGAAGGCAGGGGCCGAGACGGGGCCGATGAGCCGCGCCCCGCACCCTGAGCCGGGAGGGAAGCCGAGGACAAAGACACCCCACCGCCAGAGGCCACCGCCGCCTCCCACGGATCCAGCACCGGGGAAGGAGAGGGACCAGACCCAGAGCCCTGCGGACCAGATCCAGTCACACCATCCTTCTCCGGGCGCTGCACCCGCTCCGGACCCGAAGCCTAGGCCTCGCGGGCGCGAGTCGCCTGCTCGCGCGCCGCTTGCTTCGTCTCCAGCTTGGAGCGGAGTGAAGCCTCAAGCTCTAGATACACCGCGGAGGCGGGGGAGTCCTCGCGGCGCCGCTTGCTACCAGAAAGCGCCTCGCAGGAAGAGCCCCTAGATTTGTCCATGGAGATCACCGCAGCAAAAGGAAGGAGGGGTGGAGGTGGGGGGATCTGATGATGCGACGGATGGGAAAATGATAGCGGCGCAGGTCAGCGGCGGAAGCAGGAAACCCTAGCAGGGGGAACCGAGCCGCGTGGGATCCATATATAGCCTGAGCGAGCCGTGCCCCCCTGGGCCCGACTCGCCAAATGGGCCGAAGAGGGATGGGGAGCCGGTAACCGGGCGGGGGGCCCAACTGGGGCCAAAGAAACAAGCGGGGGGAAATAGATCACCGAAGATAGGGAGGGGGGAGGGGGAGGCCCACTAGCCAGCACCACCCCGACAGGCCCAGTAGGCCCACACGGGGAGCTGGCCCGCGGACCGGCGGCCACAGCATAGAGATCTGGATCTAGGTTACACGGAGCGACCACCGGCCCCGCCATCGCCACCGCCGGCGACGAAGCCCCAACAGCCGGAGATGGAGAGGGAGATGGAGAGCCTCCAAGCTCCCCATCAGGAGCACAACCCAAGACACCAGGCGCAGGAGATGCGAACGCAAACTTACCAGATCTACACCGACGCCGCGAGATCCGGATCCAGCCGTCGGCCGACGGAGACACCACCACCGGCCGGCCCTGACCCCCGGGGGCGAACTTACAAGTGCGAGGGGCGGCGCAGGCGACCCCACCCCCCAGAGCAGGTCACCGCACCACCGGGGGAGGAGGGCAGAGACCGCGAATCCTCCTCATCCGACACCAGGGCCCAAAATGAGATCCAAGAGCCGGCAGCATAGAGGGGGAAGGGGAGAGACCCACCTGCGGGGAAACAGGGGGGATAGGGGAAGGGCAGCTGCACGCGAAGGTGAGGGCGACCGGACGCCGGCCACCGGGGAAGGGCGGGGAGCAGATCTACCGAGGCGAGGAGGAGGGGAGGAAGGGAGGGGAGGGAGAGAGGAAAGAGGAGCCATCTGTGGCGACCGGTTGAAAATGAGTGACTGGTGCCAGTGTTCCGCGCTTGAAGTCGCTTCACCTACTTCCGGAAGGTGTCTCCCATCTGCAATATGCGGATGACACAATCATCTTGGTGGAGTTGGACAATGCCTGTATTGCCAATCTGAAATTCATTTTGTTGTGTTTCGAAGCTGTTTCTGGTCTTAAGATCAATTTCGCCAAGAGTGAGGTTATGGTGACGGGGGTTGACCGGGCGGAGGCCTTGCGGGTGGCCAGGCTCCTTAACTGCTCTTTAGGTTCCTTTCCTTTCAAATATTTAGGTCTTCCAATCTCTCCTGGTATGCTTCATGCGAAGGACTTCGCTCCAGTGGTTGCTAAAGTGGGGAATAGGGTGCTCCCTTGGAGAGGTAGATATAATACCAATGCTGGCAAAGTGGCTCTAATTAATTCTTGCTTATCCTCTCTCCCGATGTTCCTAATGGGCTTCTATATTCTCACGAATGGTGTGCATGCTGGCTTCGACAAACATAGGGGTGGCTTTTATTGGAATTCTGCTGATAACAAAAGAAAGTATAGGCTGGTTAAGTGGCAGCTTATGTGTAAGCCTAAAAACCTTGGGGGGTTAGGCATTATTAACACTCGGGTGATGAATATTTGTTTGCTCATCAAGTGGTGGTGGAAAATTATGACGGTGGGGGCCGATCCGCTGTGGTTTTTGATTCTTAAGGCTAAATATTTTCCTAACTCCAACCCTATGTTTGCCCCCGCGCGGCGTGGTTCGCAGTTTTGGAAAGCCCTTGTTAAAGTTCGGCCGATTTTTTTGGAGCACGTCAAGTTTTGTGTGGGTAATGGGTCTGCTGTTCGTTTTTGGTTAGATTGGTAGTCTGGGGATGCCCCCCTGGCTGTAAGCTTTCCGGTTCTGTTTTCTTACTGCCCCAATCCGCAGATCTCCATCGCGGAGGTGGCTGCTAATAATTGGGACTTGGCTTTTCGTCGGGCCCTGTCTTCTGAAGAGTTGGAAGATTGGCAAAGTCTTTCTGCCCTCTTCCCTGTGCTCTCGGAGGAGGCCGACTCCGTGGTTTGGCCACATGCGGCCTCTGGTAAATTTTCGGTCAAGTCGTTGTATTCTAGACTCATAGGTGGTACTCCTTCGGCTAGATTCTCTTGTGTTTGGAAATCGAAGGTCCCTCCTAAGATTAAGATTTTCCTTTGGCAAGCCTTCCGTGGTCGCCTCCCTACTGCTGATCAGATCAAAAAACGCAATGGGCCGGGCTCAGAATTCTGTAACTTGTGTGGGGCATTGGAAAACTCTAATCACATCTTTTTCAACTGTGTTCTTGCCAAATTAGTTTGGTCTTGCGTCAGATCTTGGCTTCGGGTTTCCTGGAATCCCTCCTCTTTCTCAGATATTAGAACCCTAGCCAAAACTTTGGTCGGGGTCACCAAGAGGGTATTTTGGGTTGGCTTGGGAGCCTTATGTTGGGCTCTATGGACCATTAGAAACAAATTTACTATTGAGCTTACCTTCCCTTCTAAGCCTGCTGATGTTCTTTTCAAAACATGTATATTCTTGCAGCAGTGGAGATTATTGACTAAGGAGCCAGATCGGGACGCCCTGGACCTGCTCATCGCCAAAATTCGGGCTTCGGCTTCTCAGATCTCCGGGACGAATCATGTCGTATAATTCTGGTGCTGTAGTTTGCGGGAATTAGGTCTTTCTCATTCCCCGGCCTGCGTGCCGTGTTTGGCATTTGCCTGTATGGTGAGTGCTTTGGGTGCTCTTTAACTTCTCTTTGTGGCTCTGTGATTGTGTGAACCTTGGGTATCTATGACGCTGCCATGTGGTTTTATCTATAAAGTCGGGCCTTGGCCTTTTCTCTAAAAAAAATACTTTACATGGATCTCCCAACAGATCGAATGTGCCGGGCTTCCAGGATTGCCTACTGAAGGAATAGGCCAGAGACACCAAGTTTCTCCGTTTCTCCATTTCTTCTTTTTTTGGCGGCCGGGGTGGATCTCCAGCTCCATGATTTTGAGCTTTGCGGCTGCATCCAGAACTTGTTCAGTTCTTCCAATGCTGAGACTGAACTGTGCTTGAACTGGCATGAAACATGACACGCGACATGTATGTATATCGACTTGGCCGTTTCATCGTTGGAACCTGGCCGTGGTGGCTGGCTGTAATACCGTAGCTGGGTGTAATTACCACGCGCACGTAATTAATTGATATATAAACCGAAGAGATAAATCGGTTGCAAACCGCACGTACGTACCGCACACAGTATATGATTCCACTGAATGGTCGGAGTCGGACACGGAAGCCGAATCCCGCACGTGTGGTGATCGATGGACGATGGTGTCCGTCACCGATTCGTACCGAGTGAGCACTCGTCGACTACTCCGCAGCTTTGCCTATATATTCATAGCCTAGCTACCTACCTAGCTGCAAAGCAAGGCCAGACGTTCGCTGGAAACATATTAGAATCGATCAGAAAGCCAGTTTGTGTTTTCACCATCGTCCAGCCGAGAGGAGGCTATGAAGATCCGGCATGTGCTCACCCAATCCGTCACCTTCCTCGGTAAGTACATATATAGGCCTGTTTCTTCAGTGTTCTTCAGCGTTGATATTTTGCTTCTATAAGTTCTTTTTCTCCGGAGAATCTTTACTTAAATTTGGGATGCAGTTATGGTCTTTGCGTTGTTCGTGCTGATGCCCGAGGGAATGGTGCTCGTGACGGGTGTCAAGTCACCGGCGATGGCGGTTTTGTCCGAAAGTATGGAGCCTGCAATTAAAAAGGTATGTGATACAATTTTTATTTTAGAAGAAAAAAAATGTGCGCTTCACTTTTTTGTCGCCCCCTTTGATTTCGACCGTCATGTTGATAGATGCATGCATGAAATATGTGCTTGATTTGCAGGGCGATATGGTGTTTGTGCACAACATGAGCAATGCACCTTTCCGCGAAGGAGAGGTCGTTCTTTTCAGAGTTGATGGCTTTGAACATCCCATTGTCCATCGTGTGATCAAGGTACCGGCAAGCCCGGCCTCTAGTATCTCTTGCTACACACCAATCAAATCATTAAAAGTTCATGTGTTATATTTTGTTTGCCTTGAAAATAATCTTCTCAAATTATTTTAGGTTCAAGAGCATCAAGATACTGGAGAAACCCAAATACTCACCAAAGGAGACAACAATTCAGTGGATGACCGTTTTCTCTGCGAGCGGGCAGTTTTGGCTTCAACCCCATGACATTATTGGACGGGTTGCAGGGTACGTGGCGGGTTGTTATCTCTTATCATGCGTCTACTATCGAATTTGGACGTGTATTAATATGGCTTTATACATACCTTGCTCTACCGTTTTAATCGATTAATGTTTTTGCATTGTTAATTTTTGTGTTTTGTCCAATGCTAACAGTTATCTGCCATATGCTGGATGGCCTAGTGTCTTCATCGGTGAAGCTTATAAGGTACGCAAACGCACATTATATTCTGATTAGTTTCTGTATATACCATTGTTTATATTTAATTAAATACTCACACAAGGTCTCTCTTTTTCTTCTTATAAAAGATGTTGCTGAATGGTGGAAGCACTACAACTCCAGAAGTACTATGGGTAACACTGTAACCGCGGCAGATTTATGTGGGTCGCCTCCATAGTGTCTTGTTCATGGTTAAAGTATGCATTAAGCGAACGAAGAGTATGTAAAAGACACATCATTAGCATAGTCTCCGTAAGAGAGTTAATCGAGCTCCATCCGTCTTGTTGAAGTCATTTCTATAGCATGGTCGGCGGGATTCCTTTTTCTGAGAACACCCAAAAGTCTTACATTTATTTGCACGGTCGACATGACTCTAGCACCTTCTTTGAAAGGTAGATTTTGGTGAAACATGTAGTTAAATGTATTCTTCTTCTTCTTTAATAAAGAGTGGATTTTATTTGATTAAAAATGAAGTATCAAGTGAATACAAACATAATGAGCATACATTCGGCCTCTGCATTGGCAACGACGAGTTTGAGTAGCCATCGAAGGGTCAGCACACGCTGGCCAGAGAGCAGATGACGGCTGTGGGACGTTGGATCTGAGGTACGAGGTGGAGGCGCCAAGGTGAGGCAACGCACGTCCTCACCGCCGCCGTCCGTCGTGAAGCTTAGCCCGGCGGCCTCCTTCGACAACGACGAGGGAGGGAGTAGTGGTGGTGAGGCCTTTGGGAGCGGCAGCGGCCTCTTCGCATGTGACCGTGAGCGACCCAGGAGGCAATTGGAGTCACATATCGAGTGGCAAGATGCTGATTTGGTAATCACATATAGAGGAGAGAGAAGCAATTGTTTGTTGTGTGCTATGGACTCGGTCTTTTACGATTTTTTTAGCTTATAAAGCCCACTTCTTTTTAATGCATATAAAACTTGCTAAGGTCGACTTTAGAAGACTTAAGACAAATCTTATGTCCACTTTAAAAATGCCTATATCGAATCAATCTTGTGTAGGAGAGGTAAGAGTATATAATAGATCGATGATCTTGTGGATCCCAAGCGAATTTAATGGAATATTAGAAGAATCTCACTATTGAACAACCATAGAAAAAAAAGAACATTTGGATCCAAACAGAGCTACAGAAATAATTATACTTTAGAAGAAGAAAAATCAAAATGTAAATATTTAGTGAGAAGGTTGCGATGCTTAAAATCCGAACGTCGGGATTTCTCATTTCCGTATTTATATGGTGAAACAAACTTGTTTACTCATCAGACCAGGTGACATCCTGCAAACCGATGTTCTGGTCGAGGCCCAGGGCGTCCCACACCGCCGGCGAGGCGTCCACGACGTTGTAGGCGCATGGCTCCTCGTAGTTGTGCTCGGCGTCGCAACCGTGGACGGAGTCGCACTCGTCCACCACCTTGGCGTACACGGATGCGCCGCCACCCTTCGCAGCAGTGATCTTGATGCTGCGGCCGCATCGGGACATGCCGCTGAACCAGCCGGTCGAGAGCGCGACGACCATTTCCGAGTCGTCGTGGTACGCGCCGTCGCACTCGGACGGGAGGCCGCCGTCCTTGCCCTTGCCGAAGCCGTTGACTGTGAGGACGGCCCAGGTGGCGGCGGAGACGGGCGGCGAGCAGAGGAACTGCAGGTACTGCTTGCCGTCGACGCAGCAGTCCGGGCTGTTGCTCGTCTCGCAGTCCCCGGACCTGCCCGGGAGGTAGCCGCTGGGCTGGCAGCCGACGACATCGTGCGGCCGAACCAGGCTTGACGCGGTGTTGGAGGCCGAGAGCGCGGCGAGGAGGACGATGGCCATGGCCACGGTGGGTCGAGCTCTCGCAGTTGCCAGCATCTTACTGGCACCTAACTGAAAGAACGCTAGCTTGAGCGGAGCATATATGAGGGCCCGAAGGCCACCACGCCGGAAGAGAGCCTGGAGAGCTCCGCGCGCATAAGCAGCAACTAGATCACAACGGAGGCAGAAATCGATACGCTGGTGGAAGAAGAAGAACATGGGGAGCTTAGAAACCTCCGCTGACCGTCGACCCCAATCCCGCCAGCCAGGAAAAGGCACAAGTGACGTAGCGTTTCACAATCACAACAGCCCAAATGGCACTTCACACAAGTCGTGTGATAATTTCCCCCCTATAGGCTATAGTCTATGGTACCAGTACTCAAATACTCCAAATGGCACTCGTTATCAGCCAAGATGGTTCAAAACAGGCAATGAGGGAGGCTGCTAAAGATCCTCTGCAATCAGCAACCAAATTGGCATAAGCCGAAGCAGACAAGTATGACTGGGCTTGAAGATCATCTAACAAACAAATTAAACCTCCGTCTTCCAATTTCGTTGAGCCTGCTGCCCTCCAAACAAACGTCCAGGAAAAACTGGTCCAGCCGGCCCATCTAAGCCAATTAGGCACGAGCAGGCAGCCGCGTACAATCATACATCGGTGACTTACAGGTTCCGATCAAACCTGTGGCGGCGGCGAGCAATACAGGAGCACCAGGGCCTACCCATTATTGATTTAGCCCACCAGCTATCATGGCAAAGCTGAACGTGGACGCTGCTGTTGCAGGGAGATTGGGAGTCGGAGCTATAGCAGCCGTAGCCAGAGACACATCAGGAGCATTCCTAGGTGCATCTACCATCGGCTTCAGGTCTATCACTAACCCCGCCACTTTGGAAGCACTGGTGGAATTAATTACCCCGTTCTCGCCGGAAGAGGTGGGTAGGGCGATCGCCTCTATGAAGGCGGGGTCGGCACCGGGGTCTGATGGTCTGTCGGTTGCCTTCTTCCAGAAATTCTGAAACGTCCTAAAACCGGTGATCATGCCAATGTTCCATGAATTCTACATTGAAACATTTGACGTGTCGCGGATAAATTTTGGAGTCATCACTCTGATCTCCGAAGTAGTAGGGGCGATGGATATTAGGCAATTCAGACCTATCACAGTTATCAACGTGCTAGAGCGCAGATTCTCAAAGGTATGCGCGACTAGACTAGCACCGGTAGCTGAGCGACTAGATCACCCACTCCAGACAACATTCTTAAAGGGGCGACGGATCCATGACAGGATCATGTCCCTTCACGAGATTGTCCATGAGGTGCGGACGCGCGGTCATAAGGGTGTCTTCCTCAAGTTGGATTTCAAGAAAGCTTATGATCGGCTAGACTATTCCTTGCGGCTAGTCATGCAACGCAGAGGCTTCGACGACAGATGGTGCAATTAGATTATGCAGCTAGTGAGGTCGGGCAAAACGGCGATCAACATTAATGGCGAGATGAGACCATTCTTTACATCCTCGGCGGGAGTGACGCAAGGGGACCCAATCTCCCCCCTTCTCTTCAACCTCGCCGTTGATGCGATGGCTGGCATCATGGATAAAGCTAGGAGGGCTAGCCATCTCTCGGGGGTTGTTGGTCACCTCATCCCGGGAGGAGGGGGCAGCCACCTCCAGTGCCGGTGACACCATGATTATGGTGGAAGGGTCCGCTCTGGACATAATTAACCTTAAGTTCCTTCTCCTCCGCTTTGAGGCTATGTCGGGACTCAAGATTAATTTTGACAAGAGTGAGGTCATCGTCTTGGGTTTCCCGGCGGAGGAACAACAACAGATTGCGGATAACCCAACCTAGTTCCCGATCACCTACTTGGGAATGCCGATGTCCGACTCGAAGATTTTGATGAGTACTTTCGACCGATTGGTGGGACGAGTTGCATCGCAGGCTGAGCCCTCGCGAGGGCGGTTTACCTCCAAAAGGGAGCAAATTGATCCTTATTGGTTCTAATCTAACGAGCCTCCACGTGTTCATGATGGGGTTGTATATCCTACCGGAGGGCGTTCATAGTGCCTTCGATAAGGACCTCGCTAGGTTCTTTTGGCAGGTGTCCAACGGCCGCCAAAAGTATTACATGGTCAAGTGGGCAGATATATGTATGCCTAAGGATTGTGGTGGCCTGGGCATTACTGCTTCCCGCCGCATGAACGTTGCACTCATGCTGAGATGGGTCTAGCGGATCTTACGTGGTGAGGGTGGGCTCTGGCTATAGCTAATTCAGGCAAAATACCTCAGGGGTGAGCCTCTCCTGGCATGTAACTGATACGTCTCCGTCGTATCTATAATTTTTGATTATTCCATGCCAATATTATTCAACTTGTATATATTTTGGCAACTTTTTATACAATTTTTTGGGACTAACATATTGATCCAGTGCCCAGTGCCAGTTCCTGTTTGTTGCATGTTTTTTGTTTCGCAGAAACCCAATATCAAACGGAGTCCAAACAGGATAAAAACGGACGGAGATTTTTTTTGGAATATTTATCATTTTTGGGAAGTAAAATCAACGCGAAACGGTGTCCGGGGTGGCCACGAGACAGGGGGGCGCGCCCTCCCCCCCTAGGCGCGGCCTAGGCTCTCGTGGGCCACCCGTAAGGCGGTTGACGCTCTTCTATTGGTGCAAGAAAGATAATTTTATGAGAAAGATCTGGGCGAAAGATTCAACCCAATCGGAGTTACGGATCTCCGGATATAAAGGAAACGGTGAAGGGGTAGAATCTGAGAACGCAGAAATAGAGAGATAGATCCAATCTCGGAGGGGCTCTCGCCCCTCCCAAGCCATAGGAGCCAAGGACCAGAGGGGAAACCCTTCTCCCATCTAGGGAGAAGGTCAAGAAAGAAGAAGAAGAAGGGGGGCCCTCTCCCCCTTGCTTCCGGTGGCGCCGGAACGTTGCCGGGGGCCATCATCATCACCACGATCTTCATCAACAACTTCACCGCCTTCATCACCAACTCTTCCTCCCTCTATGCAGCGGTGTAACCTCTATCTTACCCGCTGTAATCTCTACTTAAACATGGTGCTCAACGCTATATATTATTCCCCAATGATGTATGGCTATCTTATGATGTTTGAGTAGATCCGTTTTGTCCTATGGGTTAATTGATGATCGTGATTGGTTTGAGTTGCATGTTTTATTATTGGTGCTGTCCTATGGTGCTCTCCGTGTCGCGCAAGCGTGAGGGATCCCCGCTGTAGGGTTTGCAATATGTTTATGATTTGCTTATGGTGGGTGGCGTGAGTGAACAGAAGCACAGACCCGAGTAAGTAGTTTGTTTGCATATGGGATAAAGGGGACTTGATGCTTTAATGCTATGGTTGGGTTTTACCTTAATGAATCTTTAGTAGTTGCGGACGCTTGCTAGAGTTCCAATCATAAGTGCATATGATCCAAGTAGAGAAAGTTGTTGGGGAACGTAGTAATTTCAAAAAAATTCCTACGCACACGCAAGATCATGGTGATGGCATAGCAACGAGAGGGGAGAGTATTGTCTACGTACCCTCGTAGACCGTAAGCGGAAGCGTTATGACAACGCGGTTGATGTAGTCGTACGTCTTCATGATCCGACCGATCCAAGTACCGAACGTACGGCACCTCCGAGTTCAGCACAGGTTCAGCTCGATGACGATCCCCGGACTCCGATCCAGCAAAGTGTCGAGGATGAGTTCCGTCAGCCCGACGGCGTAGTGACGATGATGATGTTCTACCGGCGCAGGGCTTCGCCTAAACTCCGCGACGTTATGACCGAGGTGGAATATGGTGGAGGGGGGCACCGCACACGGCTAAGGAACGATCACGTAGATCAACTTGTGTTGTTGTGGGGTGCCCCTGCCCCCGTATATAAAGGAGCAAGGGGGAGGGGGCGGCCGGCCAAGGGAGGGCGCGCCAAGGAGGAGTCCTACTCCCACCGGGAGTAGGACTCCCTTCTTTCCTAGTCCAACTAGGAGAGGGGAAGGAAGGGAAGGAGAGGGAGAAGGAAGGAGTGGGGGGAAAAGGAGGGAAGGGGGGCCGACCCCCTAGTCCAATTCGGTTTGGGCTAGGGGGGCCGCGCGCCCTGCCTCCTCTCTTCTACCACTTGGCCCACGAGGCCCATTGCTTCTTCCTCGTATTCCCGTAACTCCCCGGTACCCCCGAAAATACCCGAATCACTCGGAACCCTTCCGATGTCCAAATATAGTCGTCCAATATATCGATCTTTACGTCTCGACCATTTCGAGACTCCTCGTCATGTCCCCGATCTCATCCGAGACTCCGAACTCCTTAGGTACATCAAAACTCATAAACTCATAATAAAACTGTCATCGAAACCTTAAGCGTGCGGACCCTACGGGTTCGAGAACTATGTAGACATGACCGAAACACGTTTCCAGTCAATAACCAATAGCGGGACCTGGATGCCCATATTGGCTCCCACATATTCTACGAACATCTTTATCGGTCAAACCGCATAACAACATATGTTGTTCCCTTTGTCATCGGTATGTTACTTGCCCGAGATTCGATCGTCGGTATCCAATACCTAGTTCAATCTCGTTACCGGCAAGTCTCTTTACTCTTTACGTAATGCATCATTCCGTAACTAACTCATTAGCTACATTGCTTGCAAGGCTTATAGTGATGTGCATTACCGAGAGGGCCCAGAGATACCTCTCCGACAATCGAAGTGACAAAACCTAATCTCGAAATACGCCAACCCAACATGTACCTTCGGAGACACCTGTAGAGCTTCTTTATAATCACCCAGTTACGTTGTGACGTTTGATAGCACACAAAGTGTTCCTCCGGTAAACGGGAGTTGCATAATCTCATAGTTACATGAACATATATAAGTCATGAAGAAAGCAATAGCAACATACTAAGCGATCAAGTGCTAGGCTAACGGAACGGGTCATGTCAATCACATCATTCTCCTAATGATGTGATCCCGTTAATCAAATGACAACACATGTCTATGGTTAGGAAACATAACCATCTTTGATTAATGAGCTAGTCAAGTAGAGGCATACTACTGACGTTATGTTTGTCTATGTATTCACACATGTATCATGTTTCCGGTTAATACAATTCTAGCATGAATAATAAACATTTATCATGAAATAAGGAAATAAATAATAACTTTATTATTGCCTCTAGGGCATATTTCCTTCAGTCTCCCACTTGCACTAGAGTCAATAATCTAGTTCACATCGCCATGTGATTTAACGCCAATATTCATATCTGTTTATGATTAACGCCCATAGTTCACATCGTCATGTGACCAACACCCAAAAGGTTTACTAGAGTCAATAATCTAGTTCACATCGCTATGTGATTAACACCCAAGAGATTACTAAGGTGTGATCATGTTTTGCTCGTGAGAGAAGCTTAGTCAACGGATCTGTCACATTCAGAGCCGAATGTATTTTGCAAATATTCTATGTCTACAATGCTCTGCACGGAGATACTATAGCTAATTGCTCCCACTTTCAATATGTATCCAGATTGAAACTTAGAGTCATCTGAATCGGTGTAAAAGCTTGCACCGATGTAACTCTTTACGATGGGCTCTTTTATCACCCCCATAATTGAGAAATATTTCCTTAGTCCTCACTAAGGATATTCTTGACCAATGTCAAGTGAACTACTCCTAGATCACTATTGTACTCCCTTGCCAAATTCAGACCAAGGTATACAATAGGTCTGGCACATAGCATAGCATACTTTATAGAACCTATGACTGAGGCATAGGGAATGACTTTCATTCTCTTTTCTATTTTCTGCCGTGATCGGGATTTGAGTCTTACTCAATTTCACACCTTTGCAACACAGGCAAGAACTCTTTCTTTGACTGTTCCATTTTGAACTACTTCAAAATCTTGTCAAGGTATGTACTCATTGAAAATCTTATCAAGCGTCTTGATCTATCTCAATAGATCTTGATGCTCAATATGTAAGTAGCTTTACTGAAGTCTTTCTTTTAAAGAACTTCTTTCAAACACTCCTTTATGCTTTGTAGAATAATTCTAGATTATTTCCGATCAACAATATGTCATTCATATATACTTATCGTAAAGGTTTGTAGTGCTCCCGGTCACTTTCTTGTAAATCTGAGCCTTTCCAAAAGTGCATATAAAACCATATGTTTTGATCCACTCATCAAAGCGTATATTCCAACTCCGAGATGCTTGCACCAGTCCATTGATGGATTCTGGAGCTTGCACACTTTTTAGCATCTTGAGATTGACAAAACCTTCGATTGCATCATATACAACTCTTCTTTAATAAACCTATTAAGGAATGCAGTTTTGGCATCCATTTGCCAGATTTCATAAAATGTGGCAATTGCTAACATGATTCGGACAGACTTAAGCATCGATACGAGTGAGAAAATCTCATCGTATTCAACCCCTTGAACTTGTTGAAAACCTTTTGCAACAAGTCGAGCTTAGTGGATAGTAACACTACTATCAGTGTCCATCTTCCTCTTGAAGATCCATTTATTTAACATGGCTTGCTGATCATCGAGAAAGTCAATCAAAGTCCATACTTTGTTCTCATACATGGATCATATCTCAGATTTTATGGCCTCAAGCCATTTCGCGGAATCTGGGCTCATCATCGCTTCCTCATAGTTCGTAGGTTCATCATGGTCTAGTAACATGACTTCCAGAATAGTATTACCATACTACTCTGGTGCGGACTGTACTTTGGAAGACCTACGAGGTTTTGTAGTAACTTGACCTGAAGTTTCATGATCATCATCATTAGCTTCCTCACTAATTGGTGTAGGAATCACTGGAACTGATTTCCGTGATGAACTACTTTCCAATTTGGGAGAAGGTACAAATTACCTTATCAAACTCTACTTTCCTCCCACTCACTTCTTTCGAGAGAAACTCCTTCTCTAGAAAGGATCCGAATTTAGCAACGAAAATCTTGCCCTCAGATCTGTGATAGAAGGTGTACCCAACAGTTTCCTTTGGGTATTCTATGAAGACGCACTTCTCCGATTTGGATTCGAACTTATCAGGTTGAAAACCTTTTTCACATAAGCATCACAACTCCAAATTTTAAGAAACGACAACTTGGGTTTCTTACTAAACCACAGTTCATATGGTGTCATCTCAACGGATTTAGATGGTGCCCTTTTAACGTGAATGTAGCTGTCTCTAATGCATAACCCCAAAACAATAGTGGTAAATTAGTAAGAGACATCATAGATCGCACCATATCCAAAAAAGTGCGGTTACGACGTTCGAACACACCATAACGTTGTGGTGTTCCAGGTGGCGTGAGCTGCGAAAGTATTCCACGTTATTTTAATTGAAAACCAAACTCGTAACTCAAATATTTGTCTCTGCGATCAGATCGCAGAAACTTTATTTTCTTGTTACGATGATTTTTCCACTTCACTCTAAAATTCTTTGAACCTTTCAATTATTTCAGACTTATGTTTCATCAAGTAGATATACCCATATCTGCTCAAATCATTTTGTGAAGGTCAGAAAATAACGATACTTGCCACGAGCATTAACACTCATTGGATCGCATACGACGGTATGTATTATTTCAGATAAGTCAGTAGCTTGTTCCATTGTTCCGGAGAACGGAGTTTTAGTCATCTTGCCCAAAAGGCACGGTTCGCAAGCATCAAATGATTCATAACCAAGTGATTCCAAAAATCCATCTTTATGGAGTTTCTTCATGCGCTTGACACCGATATGACCCAAACGGCAGTGCCACAAATAAGTTGCACTACCATTATTAACTTTGCATCTTTTGGCATCAATATTATGAATATGTGTATCACTATGATCGAGATCCAACAAACTATTTTCATTGGGTGTATAACCATCGAAGGTCGTATTCACGTAAACAGAATAACAATTATTCTTTAACTTTAAATGAATAACCGTATTGCAATAAACATGATCAAATCATATTCATGCTCAACGCAAACGCCAAATAACATTTATTTAGGTTTAACATTAATCCCGAAAGTATAGGGAGTGTGCGATGATGATCATATCAATCTTGAAACTACTTCCAACACTCATCATCACCTCCCTTTAACTAGTCTCTGTTTATTCTGTAACTCCTATTTCGAGTTACTAATCTTAGCAACCGAACAAGTATCAAATACTCAGGGGCTACTATAAACACTAGTGAGGTACACATCAATAACCTGTATATCAAATATACCCTTGTTCACTTTGCCATCCTTCTTATCCACCAAATATTCAGGGTATTTCCGTTTCCAGTGACCATTTCCTTTGCAGTGTAAGCACTCGGTTTTAGGCTTTGGTTCAGCTTTGGGCTTCTTCGTGTGAGTGACAACTTGCTTGTCATTCTAGTTGAAGTTCCCATTCTTTCCCTTTGCCCTTTTATTGAAACTAGTGGTCTTGTCAATCATCAACACTTGATGCTCTTTCTTGATTTATACCTTCGTCGATTTCAACATCACGAAGAGCTCGGGAATCGTTTTCGTCAACCCTTGCATACTATAGTTCATCTTGAAGTTCTAGTAACTTAGTGATGGTGACTAGAGAATTCTGTCAATCACTATCTTATCTGGAAGATTAACTCCCACTTGATTCAAGCGATTGAAGTACCCAGACAATCTGAGCACATGCTCACTAATTGAGCGATTCTCCTCCATCTTTTAGCTATAGAACTTGTTGGAGTCTTCATATCTCTCAACTCGGGTACATGCTTGAAATATTAACTTCAATTCCTGGAACATCTCATATGGTCCATGACGTTCAAAACATCTTTGAAGTCCCGATTCTAAGCCGTTAAGCATGGTGCACTAAACTATCAAGTAGTCATCGTATTAAGCTAGCCAAACGTTCATAACGTCTGCATCTGCTCCTGCAATAGGTCTGTCACCTAGCGGTGCATCGAGGACATAATTCTTCTGCGCAGCAATGAGGATAAACCTCAGGTTACGGACCCAGTCCGTGTAATTGCTACCATCATCTTTCAACTTTGCTTTCTCAAGGAACGCATTAAAATTCAACGAAACAACAGCACGAGCCATCTATCTACAACAAACATAGACAAGCAAAATACTATCAGGTACTAAGTTCATGATAAATTTAAATTCAATTAATCATATTACTTAAGAACTCCCACTTAGATAGACATCCCTCTAATCCTCTAAGTGATTACGTGATCCATATCAACTACACCATGTCCGATCGTCACGTGAGATGGAGTAGTTTCTACGGTGAACATCAATATGTTGATCATATCTACTATATGATTCATGCTCGACCTTTCGGTCTCCGTGTTCCGAGGCCATATCTGTTATATGCTAGGCTCGTCAAGTTTAACCTGAGTATTCCGCGTGTGCAACTGTTTTGCACCCGTTGTATTTGAACGTAGAGCCTATCACACCCGATCATCACGTGGTGTCTCAAAGACGAAGAACTTTATAACGGTGCATACTCAGGGAGAACACTTCTTGATAATTTTAGTGAGAGATCATCTTAAAATGCTACCTCAATCAAAGCAAGATAAGATGCATAAAGGATAAACATCACATGCAATCAATATAAGTGATATGATATGGCCATCATCATCTTGTGCTTGTGATCTCCATCTTCAAAGCACCATTGTGATCACCATCGTCACTGGCGCGACACCTTGATCTCCATCGTAGCATCGTTGTCGTTACGCCATCTGTTGCTTCTACGACTATCGCTACCGCTTAGTGATAAGTAAAGCAATTACAGGCCGTTTGCATTTCATACAATAAAGCGACAACCACATGGCTCCTGCCAGTTGCCGATAACTTCGGTTACAAAACATGATCATCTCATACAATAAAATATAGCATCACGTCTTGACCATATCACATCACAACATGCCCTGCAAAAACAAGTTAGACGTCCTCTACTTTGTTGTTGCAAATTTTACGTGGCTACTACGGGCTGAGCAAGAACCTTTCTTACCTACGCATCAAAACCACAATGATAGTTCGTCAAGTTAGTGCTGTTTTAACCTTCGCAAGGACCGAGCGTAGCCACACTCGATTCAGCTAAAGTGAGAGAGAAAGACACCCGCCAGCCACCTTTAAGCACGAGTGCTCGTAACGGTGAAACCAGTCTTGCGTAAGCGTACGCGTAATGTCGGTCCGGGCCGCTTCATCTCACAATACCGCCGAACCAAAGTATGACATGCTGGTAAGCAGTATGACTTGTATCGTCCACAACAAACTTGTGTTCTTTTCGTGCATATGACATCTACGCATAAAACCTGGCTCTGATACCACTGTTGGGGAACGTAGTAATTTCAAAAAAAATCCTACGCACACGCAAGATCATGGTGATGGCATAGCAACGAGAGGGGAGAGTATTGTCTACGTACCCTCGTAGACCGTAAGCGGAAGCATTATGACAACGCGGTTGATGTAGTTGTACGTCTTCACGATCCGACCGATCCAAGTACCGAACGTACGGCACCTCCGAGTTCAGCATACTTTCAGCTCGATGACGATCCTCGGACTCCGATCCAGCAAAGTGTCGGGGATGAGTTCCGTCAGCACGATGGCGTGGTGACGATGATGATGTTCTCTACCGCATGGGGCTTTGCCTAAACTCCGCGATGATATGACCGAGGTGGAATATGGTGGAGGGGGGCACTGCACACGGCTAAGGAACGATCACGTAGATCAACTTGTGTTGTTGTGGGGTGCCCTCCTGCCCCCGTATATAAAGGAGCAAGGGGGAGGGGCAGCCGGCCAAGGAAGGGCGCGCCAGGAGTAGGACTCCCTTCTTTCCTAGTCCAACTAGGAGAGGGGAAGGAAGGGAAAGAGAGGGAGAAGGAAGGAGAGGGAGGAAAAGGAGGAAAGGGGGGCGGCCCCCTAGTCCAATTCTCTTTAGGCTAGGGGGGCCGCGCGCCCTGCCTCCTCTCTTCCACCACTTGGCCCATGAGGCCCATTGCTTCTTCCTCGTATTCCCGTATCCCCGGTACCCCCGAAAATACCCGAATCACTCGGAACCCTTCCGATGTCCAAATATAGTCGTCCAATATATCGATCTTTAGGTCTCGACCATTTCGAGACTCCTCGTCATGTCCCCGATCTCATCCGAGACTCCGAACTCCTTAGGTACATCAAAACTCATAAACTCATAATAAAACTGTCATCGAAACCTTAAGCGTGCGGACCCTACGGGTTTGAGAACTATGTAGACATGACCGAAACACGTTTCCAGTCAATAACCAATAGCGGGACCTGGATGCCCATATTGGCTCCCACATATTCTATGAAGATCTTTATCGGTCAAACCGCATAACAACATACGTTGTTCCCTTTGTCATCGGTATGTTACTTGCCCGAGATTCGATCGTCGGTATCCAATACCTAGTTCAATCTCGTTACCGGCAAGTCTCTTTACCTGTTACGTAATGCATCATTTCGTAACTAACTCATTAGCTACATTGCTTGCAAGGCTTATAGTGATGTGCATTACCGAGAGGGCCCAGAGATACCTCTCCGACAATCGAAGTGACAAAACCTAATCTCGAAATACGCCAACCCAACATGTACCTTCGGAGACACCTGTAGAGCTCCTTTATAATCACCCAGTTACATTGTGACGTTTGGTAGCACACAAAGTGTTCCTCCGGTAAACGGGAGTTGCATAATCTCATAGTTACAGGAACATATATAAGTCATGAAGAAAGCAATAGCAACATACTAAACGATCAAGTGCTAGGCTAACGGAATGGGTCATGTCAATCACATCATTCTCTTAATGATGTGATCCTGTTAATCAAATGACAACACATGTCTATGGTTAGGAAACATAACCATCTTTGATTAATGAGCTAGTCAAGTAGAGGCATACTAGTGACGTTATGTTTGTCTATGTATTCACACATGTATCATGTTTCCGGTTAATACAATTCTAGCATGAATAATAAACATTTATCATGAAATAAGGAAATAAATAATAACTTTATTATTGCCTCTAGGGCATAGTTCCTTCAAAAGTATGTTAGCTTATGCCTCTCCCTCAAATAGAATTGCAATAGTGATTACCGGTCTAGTTATCGATTGCCTTGGACAAATAACTTTATCGTAACAAAAAGCTCTCTACTAATATTTACTTTATTGCATCTTTATCTAAACATCCCCTACTTTTTATTTATGTGTTCTTTATTATCTTGCAAACCTATCCTATCATACCTACAAAGTACTTCTAGTTTCATACTTGTTCTAGGTAAAGCAAACGTTAAGCATGCATAGAGTTGTATCGGTGGTCGATAGAACTTGAGGGAATATTTATTCTACCTTTAGCTCCTTGTTGGGTTCGACACTCTTACTTATCGAAAACTGTTGCGATCCCCTACACTTGTGGGTTATCAAGACCTTTTTCTGGCGCCGTTGCCAGGGAGTCATAGCATGGGGTGAATATTCTCGTGTGTGCTTGTTTGCTTTATCACTAAGTAATTTTTATTTGCTGTTCTTAGTTGTTCTCTATCTTTAGTTATGGATATGGAACACAAAAAACCAAAAAAGTTAGATGTACTTGCTACTCATGTAGATGGGGTAACTCCTAAAACCCTCGATTCTCATTATGTGAAAGATATTAAGTACTACTTTGATAATACTGAGAAAACCCCATTCAACTTTATAATGGGAGACACGTTGGATCAACGTGAATACTTTAGGGATTATCGCTCAACACAAAAAGGGAAACTATTATGGGATCAATTTATTATTTTGCGTTGGTATGCTTGTCAACTATGTGTGATGCATGATTATACTTGTTGCTCTAGGGGGGAGGACTCACACCTTCCCTTTTCATGCAAATTCAATGATAATGAAACCTTGGCTTCTTATGCTAATGGTAGATATGATTATTATGATGTGGAACAAATAGAAGAATTTGTTGCTTTTATGGGTGCTTATGAGATTGAATCTATGTTTAAAGCGTTTGATGATTTTGATGATGCAGTTTGTAGGCCTGAAAATCTTGCTATACTTAGATATTGCTATGAAAATTATGAATACAATTACTATATTAATGCATTTATTAAGGAAGTCTCCGCTGTCCAAGAAGAGATTAATATTTTGCAGGAAGCTATGGAAGAAGAAATTGATGAAACCGTGAGCTCATTGGATGAAAAAGATGATGAGGAGAGCGAAGAACAAAAGGAGGAAGAGCGGATTAGCTACCCGTGCCCACCTTCTAATGAGAGTAACCCTCCAACTCATACATTGTTTAATTCCCCTTCGTGCTTACCGAAGGATGATTGCTATGATGATTGCTATGATCCCGTTGATTCTCTTGAAATATCCCTTTTTGATGATGCTTGCTATGCTTGTGGCCAAGATGCCAATATGAATTATGCTTATGGAGATGAACTTGCTATAGTTCCTTATGTTAAACATGAAATTTTTGCTATTGCACCCACGCATGATAGTCCTATTATCTTTGTGAATTCTCCCTACTACACTTTATCGGAGAAGTTTGTGCTTATTAAGGATTATATTGATAGGTTGCCTTTTACCAATTGCACATGATGATTTTGATGAATGTAATATGCATGTGCTTGCTGCTCCTACTTGCAATTATTATGAGAGAGGAACTATTTCTCCACCTCTCTATGTTTCCCATACTATGAAATTGCAAGAAACTGCTTATACTATGCATTGGCCTTTACTTGGTGTGCATGAATTGTTCTTTTATGACATGCCGATGCATGGGAAGAGAGTTAGACTTCGTTGTTACATGATATATGTTACTTTGTGCTCACTACTAAATTACAAATCATTGTCAATTAAAATTGGCTTTGATATACCTTGGGATCCGGGTGGATCCATTACTTGAGCACTTAATGCCTAGCTTAATGGCTTTAAAGAAAGCACTGCCAGGGAGACAACGCGGAAGTTTTAGAGAGTCATTTATTTCTGTTGAGTGCTTTCATATAGTTTAAAAACACAAAAATAAAGAGGGGAACCTAAAAACTTTTCAAAAAGGAAATTGAAAGTGAGAGAGACAAGCATTGTTGAAGTGGGAGAGCTCCTTGAACTTTGTTCATGCTCACGGAAACTTTGTGAATCTTGATTACAGAAACTTTTCATCAAAAATAATTATCCCCCTGTATAATTCCATTGTATTGTAAAAATAATGTGCCAGGGTTGGCCTTTAGGATGTTTACATTGCTTGTTGGTTTGTACGGTGCAGGACAGAAACTTTGGCTGTAGTGCGCGATTTTATTTTTTTTAACTGGAACGTCAAATGGTTCTGATTCGTTTTGAAATGTCTTTCTATACAACTTGTTTATTTTTCCTAATTTTGGTAGAATTGTTGGGGTACCAGAAGTATGGTGGATGTTCAGATTACTAGAGACTGTTCTGTTTTTGATGCATAGTTTGCTTGTTCTGATGAATCTATCAATTTATATTAGTGGATTAAGCCATGAAAAAGTTATATTACAGTAGACATAATGCAAAAACAAAATATGAATTGGTTTGCAACAGTACTTAGAGTGGTGATTTGCTTTATTATACTAACGGATCTTACCGATTTTTCTGTTGAAGTTTTGTGTGGATGTAGTGTCTAATCGAGGATGTCTCGATATGAGGAAAAGGAAGAGAGGCAAGAGCTCAAGCTTGGGGATGCCCGAGGCATCCCAAGTAAATATTCAAGGAGACTCAAGCGTCTAAGCTTGGGGATGCCCGAGGCACCCCAAGTAAATATTCAAGGAGACTCAAGCGTCTAAGCTTGGGGATGCCCCGGAAGGCATCCCCTCTTTCTTCAACAAGTATCGGTATGTCTTCGAATTTGTTTCGTTCATGCATTATGTGCAAGTCTTGGAGCGTCTTTTGCATTTAGTTTTCACTTTTATTTTATGCACCATGCTGGTATGAGATAGTCCTTGGTTGATTTATAGAATGCTCATTACACTTCACTTAAATCTTTTGAGTATTGCTTTATAGAATGCTTCATGTGCTTCACTTATATCATTTGAAGTTTGGATTGCCTGTTTCTCTTCACATAGAAAACCGCCATTTGTAGAATGCTCTTTTGTTTCACTTATATTTGTTAGAGCGTGGGCATATATTTTGTAGAAAGAATTAAAATCTCTTGCTTCACTTATATCTATTTAGAGAGGTGACAGGAATTGGTCATTCACATGGTTAGTCATAAAATCCTACATAAACTTGTGGATCACTGAATATGATATGTTTGATTCCTTGCAATAGTTTTGCGATATAAAGATGGTGATATTAGAGTCATGCTAGTGGGTGGTTGTGGATTGTAGAGACACTTGTGTTGGGGTTTGTGATTTCCGTAGCATGCACGTATGGTGAACCGCTTTGTGATGAAGTTGGAGCACAATTTTATTTATTGATTGTCTTCCTTATGAGTGGTGGTCGGGGACGAGCGATGGTCTTTTCCTACCAATCTATCCTCTAGGAGCATGCGTGTAGTACTTTGTTTTCAATGGCTTGTAGATTTTTGCAATAAGTATATGAGTTCTTTATGACTAATGTTGAGTCCATGGATTATACGCACTCTCACCCTTCCATCATTGCTAACCTCTTCGGTACCATGCATTGCCCTTTCTCACCTCAAGAGTTGGTGCAAACTTCCCCAGTGCATCCAAACCCCGTGATACGATACGCTCTATCACACATAAACCTCCTTATATCTTCCTCAAAACAGCCACCATACCTACCTATCTTGGCATTTCCATAGCCATTCCGAGATATATTCCATGCAACTTTCATCATCATCATATACATGACTTGAGCATTCATTGTCATATTGCTTTGCATGATCGTAAGATAGCTAGCATGATGTTTTCATGGCTTGTCCGTTTTTTGATGTCATTGCTATGCTAGATCATTGCACATCCCGGTACACCGCCGGAAGCATTCATATAGAGTCATATCTTTGTTCTAGATATTGAGTTGTAAGTAAATAAAAGTGTGATGATCATCATTATTAGAGCATTGCCCCAGTGAGGAAAGGATGAAGGAGACTATGATTCCCCCACAAGTCGGGATGAGACTCCGGACTTTATGAAAAATAAAAGAGGCCAAAGAAGCCCCAAATAAAAAAAGAGGCCAAAGAAGCCCACCAAAAAGAAAGAAAAAAATAAAAAAAATGAAAAATAAAAGAAAAAATGAGAGAAAAAGAGAGAAGGGGCAATGTTACTATCCTTTTACCACACTTGTGCTTCAGAGTAGCACCATGTTCTTCATAGAGAGAGTCTCCTATGCTTTCACTTTCATATACTAGTGGGAATTTTCATTATAGAACTTGGCTTGTATATTCCGATGATGGGCTTCCTCAAATGCCCGAGGTCTTCATGAGCAAGCAAGTTGGATGCACACCCACTTAGTTTCAGTTTGAGCTTTCATACACTTATAGCTCTAGTGCATCCGTTGCATGGCAATCCCTACTCACTCACATTGATATCTATTAATGGGCATCTCCATAGCCCGTTGATACGCCTAGTCGATGTGAGACTTTCTCTTTTTTTGTCTTCTCCACATAACCCCCACCATCATATTCTATTCCACCTATAGTGCTATGTCCATGGCTCACGCTCATGTATTGCGTGAAGGTTGAAAAAGTTTGAGATTATTAAAGTATGAAACAATTGCTTGGCTTGTCATCGGGGTTGTGCATGATTAAATACTTTGTGTGATGAAGATAGAGCAACAGCCAGACTATATGATTTTGTAGGGATAACTTTCTTTGGCCATGTTGTTTTGAAAAGACATGATTGCTTTATTGCTACGCTCGAAGTATTATTGTTTTTATGTCAAATGATAGACTATTGCTTTGAATCACTCGTATCTTAATATTCATGCCATGATTAGACATATGATCAAGATTATGCAAGGTAGCATTCCACATCAAAAATTATCTTTTTTTATCATTTACCTACTCGAGGACAAGCAGGAATTAAGCTTGGGGATGCTGATACGTCTCCGTCGTATCTATAATTTTTGATTATTCCATGCCAATATTATTCAACTTTTATATACTTTTGGCAACTTTTTATACTATTTTTTGGGACTAACATATTGATCCAAAGGCTCCAAGTGCGGTTTACATGCATTGCATGTTTTTGTTTCAGAAACCCAATATCAAACGGAGTCCAAACGGTATAAAAACGGAAGGAGATTTTTTTGGAATATTTATGATTTTTGGGAAGTAAAATCAACGCGAAACGGTGTCCGGGGTGGCCACGAGACAGGGGGGCGCGCCCTCCCCCCTGGGCGCGGTCTGGGCTCTCGTGCGCCACCCGTAAGGCGGTTGGGGCTCTTATTTTGGCGCAAGAAAGATAATTTTATGAGAAAGATCTGGGCGAAAGATTCACCCCAATCGGAGTTACGGATATCCAGATATAAAGGAAACGGTGAAGGGGTAGAATCGAGAACGCAGAAGCAGAGAGATAGATCCAATCTCGGAGGGCTCTCGCCCTCCCAAGCCATGGGATCCAACGACGGAGGAAACCCTTCTCCCATCTAGGGAGAAGGTCAAGGAAGAATAAGAAGAAGGGGGGCCCTATCCCCCTTGCTTCCGGTGGCGCCGGAACGTTGCCGGGGGCCATCATCATCACCGTGATCTTCATCAACAACTTCACCGCCTTCATCACCAACTCTTCCTCCCTCTATGCAGCGGTGTAACCTCTCTCTTACCCGCTATAATCTCTACTTCGACATGGTGCTCAACGCTATATATTATTCCCCAATGATGTATGGCTATCTTATGATGTTTGAGTAGATCCGTTTTGTCCTATGGGTTAATTGATGATCGTGATTGGTTTGAGTTGCATGTTTTATTATTGGTGCTGTCCTATGGTGCTCTCCGTGTCGTGCAAGCTTGAGGGATCCCCGTTGTAGGGTTTGCAATATGTTTATGATTTGCTTATGGTGGGTGGTGTGAGTGAACAGAAGCACAGACCGGAGTAAGTAGGTTGTTTGCGTATGGGATAAAGGGGACTTGATGCTTTAATGCTATGGTTGGGTTTTACCTTAATGAATCTTTTAGTAGTTGCGGACGCTTGCTACAGTTCCAATCATAAGTGCATATGATCCAAGTAGATAAAGTATGTTAGCTTATGCCTCTCCCTCAAATAGAATTGCAATAGTGATTACCGGTCTAGTTATCGATTGCCTTGGACAAATAACTTTCTCGTAACAAAAAGCTCTCTACTAATATTTACTTTATTGCATCTTTATCTAAATAGCCCCTACTTTTTATTTACGTGTTCTTTATTATCTTGTAAACCTATCCTATCACACCTACAAAGTACTTCTAGTTTCATACTTGTTCTAGGTAAAGCAAACGTCAAGCGTGCGTAGAGTTGTATCGGTGGTCGATAGAACTTGAGGGAATATTTATTCTACCTTTAGCTCCTCGTTGGGTTCGACACTCTTACTTATCGAAAACTGTTGCGATCCCCTACACTTGTGGGTTATTAGTAAGCGGCCGAGAGGCTCACAATTCCGGCGATCCATCCAAAGGATCAAGGAGGGCATCCGCTTAGGGATCTCCTTCTCCTTAGGGGATGGGAACGGGATCCAGTTTTGGAAAGACCCCTGGATGGGTAAAGAACCACTTTGTATCCGCTTCCCAGGCTTGTTCTCGATTTGTATGGACCCATATGTACTAGTTTCCGCGGCCTTCCAAGATGGTACGTGGAACATTTGGTTCTGTCGTACCTTCGGACATGCAGAGAGTGGCGAGTGGACTAGAATGCGGGCCGCCTTATCACTAGTGTTACCGGACTATCCGGACACGGTGTCTTGGCGGCTGGCGCCGACGGCAAAATTCTCGGTGAGCATGACATACCATGCCCTCTGCCCGCCGCCGGCCATGCTTTGGCTATCCCTACTATGGAAAGCCCCCATTCCCCTTAAGATTAAGATTTTTGTTTGGCAACTTCTACGGGATCGCCTTCCCTCGGGGACAGAGGTTCTTAAATGACACGAACCGGGAGACGGCCTCTGCTCCCTCTGTGCGGTACCGGAGACCGGGACTCATATCTTGTTCTCCTGTACGGAGGCGAGGGTGTTGTGGTCGTACGTCCGCGAGTCATTGGGGCCCGACTGAGTGGCCCTAAATCTCGCCGAATTTCTCCAACATATATAGAGCTCTACAACAGTTGAGACATCGCCGCCTTTTTTGGCTTATTTTTGCGACGATGTCTTGGACGCTTTGGACAACGCGTAATAAGATGGTGATTGAGAAGGTCTTTTCGAGGAAGGCATCTGAGTCCATGAAATTCCTTGCCTTTCTGTAGCACTGGCACCCGCTCTCAAGGCGGTGTTGAAAGGATCGATATAGTTGACTAGAGGGGGGGTGAATAGGCAACTAACAATTTTTTAGCTTTTCTTTACCAAATTAAACTTTGCATCAAAGTAGGTTGTCTAGATACACAACTAGGTAAGCAACCTATATGATGCAACAACAACAAGCACATAAGCAAGTAGGGGATACAACACAAATAAGCTTGCACAAGTAAAGGCACGAGATAACCTAGAGTGGAGCCGGTGAAGACGAGGATGTGTTACCGAAGTTCCTTCCTGTTGAGGGGAAGTTCGTCTCCGTTAGAGCGGTGTGGAGGCACAATGCTCCCCAGGAAGCCACTAGGGCCACCGTATTCTCCTCACGCCCCCACACAATGCGAGATGCCATGATTCCACTATTGGTGCCCTCGAAGGCGGTGACCGAACCTTTACAAACAAGGTTGGGGCAATCTCCACAACTTAATTGGAGGCTCCCAACGACACCACGAAGCTTCACCACAATGGACTATGGCTCCGCGGTGAGCTCAACCGTCTAGGGTGCTCAAACACCCAAGAGTAAAAAGATCCACTAGGGATTAGTGGGGGGAATCAAATTTCTCTTGGTGGAAGTGTAGAACTGGGCCTTCTTAACCAATCCCGAGCAAATCAACAAGTTTGATTGGCTAGGGAGAGAGATCGGGCGAAAATGGAGCTTGGAGCAACAATGGAGCTTTGGGGGAAGAGGTGGGTCAACTTTGGAGAAGAAGACCCCCTTTTATAGAGGGGGAACAATCCAACCGTTACCCCCGAGAACAGCCCCGCAGAGGGCGGTACTACCGCAGGGGGTAGCGGTACTACCGCTAGCCCCAGCGGTACTACCGCTCCCCCTTGTGGTACTGCCGTGCAGCCAGGGAGGGCAAGCAGATGGGCAGAAGATGGACCCAGTGCGGTACTGCCACTGTGGTAGGACGGTACTACCGCTCTCGAGTGGTACTACCGCTTCTACTGCCGCTGCTTAGTGCTGCACAATCCGACACGAGGGGTGACCCCCTCGAGTCGACGGGGTAGGAGCCCGGTACCGCAGCGGTACTACGGCTGAGGACCCACACGCGGTACTACCGCTGCAGAGCGGTACTGCCGCCTGTGGCTCTTGAGCGGTACTACCGCTGGGACCAAGCCACATCCATAGAAGGGGAAGAAAACCTCCATCGAAGCGAGAAGGCTCAATGGGTGCAAAACAGATGTGTATGTGTTGATTCCACCCTAGCCTTACCAAAAGAGGATCCCCTCTTAATAGTACGGTGACTCCTACGAAAGATGTCCACCAAAACAGAAGCGAAAGAGCTACACCGTCTTGACTAAAACTCCGAGGGGAAGGAATTGTCTCATGCCAAAGGATGAATCTCTAAAATGCTCAAAGCACACGATTAGTCCGCAAACGTGTTGTCATCAATCGCCAAAACTACATCGAGAGAGATATGCCTTAACAATCTCCCCCTTTTGGTGGATTGATGACAACAAGGGATTTGCACAAGGATAGTACAAGAATGAAGAGATACTTAGAACTACAAAACATAGACGGGCTCCCCCTAAATGTGTGCACCTAATTAGTAGTGCCTTTGGAACGCAAAGCACGCACATTAGGATCAACACTCCCCCTATCTTTTATAGTCCAACAACCTAAGCATATGGGTACGTGTGAGCAGGGTATATAACAGGATAAGCATGCAACTCACAAATTACCAAAGTACTTGATGGACATAGATAATAATGGATAAGGTAGCATATGTCTCACACCATATGACTGGAACTAGGTCTCACAGGCACAAAACCAAATCAAGCAAACGACAAGAGAAAGCAACGACACAATAAACCACAAAGGCACACACACTCACAACTCGACAACGACACAAATCCCTATACTCTCTCCCCATTTGGCATCGAGATACCAAAAAGGCAAAGAGCATTGCTACGGCTCTAGGTGATAGCAAACTGAGGATCTCGAACATCACATCCCAGCGGGGTCGTCTGCACCATCGTCTTCGGTCGGAAACTGCTCGGTGTCTGAATCGGTCCACTAGCAGTGCTGCTGAACCCACTCCTCCTCATCAGTGATCCTTCCCTCAGATCCGTTGTTAACAGCTGCACCCAACTGACGCATGAGCTCCTTGTGACAGCTGCGAGCCTTCTTCTCAGAGACGTGAGACATGTACTGGCCATGAGACTCCATGCAGAAGAGTTTCTTCATCTTACGCTTAATCTTCTTTGCCCAAGAGGGCTCCACTCCGGAGGGCTCATAGTCCTCATCATTATCAGCCCCAGCCTTGCCCTCGGTCTCCATGTCAGCCGCTGTAGATGGACCTCCAGACTTAGGAGCCGGAGTGCCCCAATTATCCTTCTTTCTCAGACGCTTGATCTCATGAGAAACCAATTCTCCAGTTTCTAGCAGAACCCTGGGATAGACATGTGCCCAGGCCTTCTCAATGAGCAACATGATAAACGGACCATAGATCGGGCACTTGCGCTCAGAAACGGCAGAAAGAAGTTCAGACCACATAACATGAGAAATGTCCAGGGACTCGCTAGTGTTTGTTTCCTTCTCATGCTGGCAGAAGAGAAGCATGTCCACGAGATAGGAGTGGATCATATCCAGATTCCCTATACGAGGGAATAGAGTCTCTCTGAAAACGCGGTGAAGGATGTCCAGAAAGGCAGGCAGCTCATAGGTTTCCTTCTCAGTCACGGGGTGAATCTTCACAAAACAGTAGGGCCAGAGAGCTTGCCCGTGAGTGGAGGTTGCATTGCGGTGAGGGCGGAAGCCAACTGGAGTCTCAAGCCCGTGATCTTCCACCCCAAGTAACTCCATGAAGGCCTTCCACTTGAGAGAAAGCAACGTGCCATTTGTCATCCAAGTCAGATTCCTTTCTGCATCAGTCCCGAGATGGACAGTGGCATAGAATTGAGCCACCAAATCTGCATCAAAGTCCTTGTTGAACGCATGATTACGAGGATGTTGGTGAGAGCACATCGATGGGCTTCGCCAAAGTACTCGTGGTCCTTTTCCATAGCATCCGTGTCGATGGGCGCACATCAACATAGAGATTCTTCTTAGCCTTGATCACATCAAAGTAGATGGCAAACGAAAACGATTCGAGCAGGCGGTTGACCAAAGTGGGTTCTTGGTCTTCCCGATAGGGGTTCGGCGACGCCTTTCCCATAATTCCTTGGCGGTCATCTCGATCCACAGTCTTGCCCTCGGCTTGGCTTGTTGGTGCTTCTTCTTGAGTTGAGGCGGAGGATGAGAACTTGAGGAAGCACCCGCTGTCTCAGAGGTGCGGTAGCGCTGTAACGCCCCGATAATTAAGCTACAGTAATCCCCTTCTAATGGTGTCATGTCACCACGATTACTGTTCTTAAACTCACGTTGGTTAGAAACCGGTTCAAATTCAAATCTAAAACAAAATCAAAAATAAAAGTTTTCAGATGTCAAATCTAAAATGTTCACAATATTCTTTAAATTCAACTGATCATTGTCATGTTGGAACCAACCTCTTTTGGATTCTCACAGTGTCCCTGAAAATTTATTCACTAGAACAACAACCAATTATTTGAGCTTTTCAATTTCTAAAAATAGTTGAACACTCCTAAATGATTTGAAGCATTTTGTACCAACCCAGGTTATTGCCTTGTATTTTTGTGCCAAGTTTTGTATTAAACAAAACTCTTTTAGTGGCTCAAAGAAAATAAACAAAAGGTAAAAAAACTAAAATAAGAAAATAAAAAGGGGGCAACCCTCCCCCTCGCTGGGCCTCGGCCCAGCTGGCCTCTGACCTAACCTGGCCGAGCCCATCTTCCCTCGGTCGTCTTTTCCTGTTCACGACCGCGCCCGAACAGGAGCTCGTCCCCGTCAGACCAGCCTCGCCGGCGCCGCCCCGAGGGGATAAGGGCGACGCCTCGGGCTCCCCTTGTCTCCCCTCTCCAACTTGCCTCCCTCTCCCTTCCATGCTCCCCTCCCCAGATCCACCTTCTCTCTCCCCTCGCCCTCTCCGCACGGCCGCGCTCCGCCATCGCCAGCCACCTCGCCCCGCCGTGGTCACCAGCCTCCCCGCGCCCTTCCTCCGTGCCCAGGAGGACCGCCGCCATCCCCTGCTTCATCTACGCCGATCAGACCGAGTCGAGGGCCTCGGCTTCGACCCTACCCGTTGTCTTCGACATAGGGCCTGACGAGCCCTACCATCTCTTCCGACCCCGGCGCCGCCTGCTGCTCCTAATCTTTCATCTGCCCCCCGTGTGCTCCTGAGGTGAGCTCCGCCTCCCCCTCCCTCTGCTTCTCCTAGCGCATCTCGACCCCCCTGCCGCTAGCATGCAACGTCGTCGTAGCTCATCGGCGCCCTGCTTCATAGTCGTCGTGGCCACGCCTGCTGGTGAGCTCAGCCGAACACGACCTCGTGCTCAGCTTGCTCCCTACAGCCCAGCGCCATGGACCACATCCCGTGTCGTGCCCCGTAGCACCATCCTCATCGTCGCCCGAGCGCGACCGCCACCCTCGCCGCTCCGGCCAACTCCGGCGACGCCACCGCCCCCAGTCGATGCGCCTTCGTGCGCTCGTTCGAACGCGCCAGGTCCCGCACCAAAAGACCCCCCCTGTGCGCGATTTCTGGCGAGCCCCACCGCTATTTTGGTCGCCGACGTCGTGTCTTCGGTTGTCGCCGATGTGGCCTCACAAGTGGGCCCCCTATGACACTGCCGCTTGGCCCCACGGGCCCCAGTTGACCCTGTTGACTGGGTCAATTGCTAACTGAGCACTCTGACCCACCGACATGCGGGCCCCACCAGCTTAAACGTTTTTATAAATAAATAAAACTGCTAGTTAAAATCTGTTGTTTTATTAGTACTTAGTTAGTCACTGACACTTGGGGCCCACCCCTCTAATTAGTTTGTTAGATTAGTTTAACCCACTGTTTAACCCAGAGAGGCTGACAGGTGGGCCCCACCTGTCAGTTTGACCAGTCAGCAGGTCAGCCAAATGTTGTCGCATTGCTGACGTCGTACTGACACAGTAACTCTTTTTCTGTTATTTAAATCATTTCAAGTTATTGTTAAAATCTTTGAAAAATCATAGAAAATATACCGTAGCTCGGATCGAAAAACTTTCTACATGAAAGTTGCTCAGAAAAATCCAACGAATCCGAATACACGGTCCGTTCATCTGTCACATGCCCCTAGCATGCTGAACATGGAACCGTTCCCTCTCTTTTCATCTGTCCGGAGAATGTCAAACGCCAGAAAAACCCCTCCGGATGTTTTCCCTCTCCGTCTGCAACGTCTAGCACTGCGTTAGTTCACCCTAACACCACGTATTACCATGTTATGCTTTATGATGCTTTGTTTGCTTTATATTTATTGTTTCTTCCCCCTCTTCTTTCCGGTAGACCCCGAGACCGCTGCCGGTAACCCTGTGATCGACTACATCGATGACGAACCCTTATCTTGCCAGAGCAACCAGGCAAGCCCCCCCTTTGATCATCCCGATATCACCCATTCCATTCTCTCATGCTTGCATTAGATTTTTCTACTATTATTGATTTCTCCTATTCTGATACATAGCCCGCCAGATGTGTTTGTTACTCACCGCTTATCCTAAACTGCTTAGTATAGGTTGGTTAGTGATCCATCAGTGACCCCCACCTTGTCCTTGTTGCCCCTACTTCATCATTGAAGACCCGATCAACAGGATCGAAGACCAGGCCCCCGGCACCGCACATCACTTCCCCCTTAGTTGCTCGATACTACTGGGTTACTATCGAGTGACGAGGGTGAGACCTCTACAACACTTCTGATGTTAACCCTGTAGTGTAGCTATTCGGTCGTTGTCATCGAGGGTGATTCCGCCTTAACCACTTCCGATACGACTCTATCGTGCAACCCCTCAAGTGTGAACCTCGGGGGTGATTCCTCTTACGTTCACCTCGATGATCACATCGAGTGGAATTCATCGGGGGTGATTCCTCGGGTTTTCCCCTTGATGTTTAGACACACAGTTACTATGATTACTATGACTTTACACCGAACCATGTTACTAAAGACGGGTCGACCCTGAGGGGTACCCGCGCGAGCATAATTGCGAGTGATGTGGAGTCGGGTTGACCTGGAAGGTGCCCGTGAGATAATTATGGGGCATGGTCGGGCATTCTTAGCCCTTAACCATCACGTGGGCATAGTATGGGCGTTCTGCGTCGTTTACATCAGCCGAAGCTTAATAGACGCGGCGATCGAGCGGCGACGCCGGGTTGGATCGCGAAGCACCGCCTTTTGAAGGAGGTAGCTAGGTCAGCTCACCGGCCGCCCATGCAACATGCAGGAGTTCCCGGGGAGATGGCCCATGACCCCTGGGGTCATAGGTTTAGTCCGGCGTGCTAACCTCTCTATTAAGCCTAGGTCGGGTTGCGGCGTATTGTTTGGCCGAGGCCGGGCATGACCCAGGAAAGTGTGTCCAGCCAGAGTTAATCGAGCGTGGTGGGTAAGTTGGTGCACCCCTGCAGGGAAGAAAACATCTATCGAGAGCCTGTCCTGCGATAACAGACACTCAGAGTTGTATCCCGATCGATACAACTAGAACTGGATACCTGAGATGAGAAATGGAGATGAGAAATGGAGATGAGAACTGGATAGTATGGCTCTGGGATTGCTTTCTCGCAGGGAGTCGAGAAAGGATCTCTGGCCAAGGTTGATAACACTACTACTATTTTACTTTATGCTACTCTACTCCCTCCTGTTTGCTGCAAGATGGTGGTTTCCAAAAGATGCTAGTCTTCGATAGGACTAGGCCTTCTCTCTATTCTGGCATTTCTGCAGCCCAGTCCACATATACAACCTTCCTTTGATAATGTTGCATATGTAGTGTAGATCCTTGCTTGCGAGTACTTTGGATGAGTACTCACGGTTGCTTTGCTCCCCCTTTTCCCCTTTTCTTTTTCTTTCCGGTTGGTGCAACCAGATGTCAGAGCCCAGGAGCCAGATGCCACCGCCGGTGCCTACTACTACGTGGAGACCGCTGACAGCCAGGAGTAGTTAGGAGGCTCCCAGGGAGGAGGCCTTGCCTTTTCGATCGTAGATGCTTTTGTGCTAGCCTTGTTAAGGCAAACTTGTCTAACTTATGTTTGTACTCAGATATTGTTGCTTCCGTTGAATCTTGTGTATTCAAGCTCTCGAGGCCCCTGGCTTGTAATATAAAGCTTGTATTATTTTAATTTGTGTCTAGAATTGTGTTGTGATATCTTCCCGTGAGTCCTTGATCTTGATCGTACACATTTGCATGTATGATTAGTGTATGATTGAATCGAGGGCGTCACACGCTTTGATGTTGAACGTCTGGGGTTGACACGGCGGGCTTGCTGCTCAGGATGTTCATCACCTGGAACCAAACACACAAGCAAAAGAAACAACATGAAAGAAAGAGCATAAGCCTCCAAACGAAGCAACATGGATCAGAAAGTGGTAGGAGAATGATGGAATAGGGCATCCAGCGGTAGTACCGCGACCCAACCGCGGCAGTACCGCTTGAGTGGTAGTACCGCGCCAGATGAGCGGCAGTACCACTCTAGATGGGGAACGGTGGTTCCCTACTGTCGTGGACAGATCTAGCACTACCGATGATGCCAAATTAAAAAATAAACCTACCAAACTTCAATCCAAAAGGCCTAGAAGCCATCTCCATCCTACTCAAGCGTCGACTTAGCCAAAAATCAAGAAAAACAATGCCTATTGCCCCTAACAACTAGATGCAAGATCTAGGCAAAGAGAGAACGGGAATGGGGGCAATACCGGCATCCATGGCAAGAGGACGCGGTGGGGATCGACTCCACCGGAGGAACTGGAGAGGGGCGGCACGAAGATGGCAACCGACCGAAGCCCTCCTGCGACGAGACGTCGCTGGAGCGATGAAGAAGACGAGCAAGTGGAGCGAATGGGTATGGGGGAGAAAAGCAACTCCCCCTGCCCCAACATAACGCCTCACGCCCGCCCCGGAGCGGTAGCACCGCTTGGAGTGGGCGATAGTACCACTTGATGATTATCAGCGGTAGTACCGCGCACCCAGCAGTAGTACCGCTCAGCCGCAAGAAGACTGGCTCAAAAAGCTTAGCTCAAGAAAAGAAAACGACTGGAAACGAGAGCAAACACAAACGCAAAAACCAACACAAAGAGGACGAGAACCACACTCCTCTCCAAAAGAGGGCGGTGGCCGAGGCCACCTATGTTTGAGTCTGGAGGTATGGCGCCGCGAAGTTTTTAACCTTGGGCCCATGACCAAAACTCATCTTTGAAGCACAAGTGCCATCAAAAATGGCTAATGTGAAAGAGTTTGATTAGTTTATGCATAATGGGGGGAGGGAGAGTTCATTGAGAGAACAACACTCCCCCTATGTCCATGCCTACACCTAGACAAGAAAGCATGATGAGTATGGTGGGGTGT